>WBMZ01010688.1:0-62188 GCA_013400975.1 Atrichornis clamosus | reverse complement strand
CCGCACAGAGGAGTCCCCAGCCCTGCACAGAGCCCCCAGCACAGCTCAGAACCCCAAGTCCCTGGACGGAACAGGAGAGTCACTATGCCACTGGCAAAAATCCCAGCACTGCTCAGGAAAAGGGGGTGACGAGGGTGGCGTGTGGCGTCCCTGGCGCACCCACAGCCCCCGGCCAGCACGGGATAACAGGACCCCCATGAAGACCCAGGGTGAGGCTCCGCGGGCCGGGCCGTGTCCCGGGTCCGTGTCGGTCACAGCTCGGAGGTGACCGGGCTGATGGCACGTGTCAAACACCCCGTGTCTGCAGGGACTTTGGGGGTGATTGTCCTGTTTCCGTGCGTTTCTCCGCGCGCGGGAAGGCGGGTGCCGTGTGTGGTGTGGGGCCGGTGCCCACGGGAGGCGACGGCACGGACCCACCCGGCCCTTTGGTGCCAGGTACAATGCCAGGGGCTCCATCTCTCCATCCCTTGTTCAGGGACAGGGGTGCTGTCCCTGAAACGCAGCCCAAACCCACTGGTGTGTGTGGGGGGTCGTCCTGCCCGGCTCCCCACGGCCACCTGCCTCCCGCCGGGGCCGTGAGCCCGCGCCGGCTCCCGGGGGAGCGCGGCCGGGGCGCGGGAGGTGCCCTCCTGCTAATTGGAGTGTGCTGAGGAGGAACCCGCTCAGCTCTGCCTGCCTTGACATTAAGACCTAAACTTGCTGTAAAACCAAATGGATACGCACACCCACATCCACGAGGCTTTTAGTTCAGCAACAAGTGAATCCATCAAAGACCAGCACCTAATTTAATAGCAATAATGAAAGGTGTGCGTCACTATTAATTTAAGCACTCCAACATTAGCCTTGCACTTAGAAACCAGCAAGGCAAAGCTATTTACAAATGAATGTACCAGGGCAATAAATTGAAAGGACTGGTCTGACCTGCGGTGGCGGCTTTCTTCATTTATACATAGATATATTTCTATAGATGCATTTATTCCCATCTCTTTAGCGAACTCTCCCTAATTAAGTTGAAGTGGCAGTGAAAGTGTGGCAGTAAGTGTGGAAAGAAGCTGCTAAAAACGTATTTAATTCATTATAAATAATCTTTGATACCATGAGGTTGCATAAGGGTTTTCAGTATCAGAGCAGGACACCAAGTAAGGCCAAGGAGATCATCTGCACACAGTGGGAGCGTCTGTGTCCTGTGGTTTAACGTCCTTGTGATGGGGAAGGGGGGGCACGGCTGGCACAGGAGCCCCCCTTGGCACTAGGAACTGTGGAGCATCGGCACCGGCTCCGGCTCCGGGAGCACCGCGGTGTGAGGCAGGGTGAGGTCCAGGAACACGGGGGGTCCGGCTCCGGTGGCTGCCTGTGCCCCCCGGGATGATAATGTATGTGAGGAGGAAGGTGTATGTCACCCACATTAAAGGAGTTTAATGTGCTCGGAGTCACATTATTGTACCCTTGCAGAATACATTATCTGTCACACGGCCTTTACAGGCTGTCACCTCGCAGAGAGGCTGCAGAGTTCCTGGAAACCATTATCAGCCTCTAATGATATTATCAAAATTGGAGCACTCGTGGCATGATGGGGGCTGGGGGATGCATTGCCGCTGCCACCACTGTCTGTGCCCTCAGAGCCCACGGGAGCAGCATGACGGGGCTGTGGCTCCTCTGGGGCACAGGTCCTGTGTGTCACGTTCTGAGGGGTGCAGAGGCCGTGGTGGGCCCTGTATGGCCCAGGGAGCCACTGTCAAGACTGGGGTTGGCACTTTGGGCTGGGGAACCTGCACCTGCCCCTGCCCCATAAGACCCTGTGGAGGTGCCCAGCCCATGGGCACTGTCCCCACCACATCTCACTCCAGGTGACGCCGTGGTGGCCACTGAGTGCTGCTCTGCCCTCTCCCTGCCTGGTGGCATTACAAAAAAAAGGAGCTGTCTTTTTTGGAGTGTAATCTTCTGCCTGCGACAAGGAGCCACGCAAACTGATAAATTGCAGATTAAACGAGTGCCACACTCCACTCCAGCCCTGGCTGTTAATTCCCCTGTTGTGCAATTCCCGGCTCTCAGGGCCTGTCAATTCCAGCTAATCGCAGGAGGCACTAAAACACTCTGCCCTGACAGCCCTGGATCGAGGCACCCCTGACTCCCGGCTCAGGTGGATTGCACGCATCACTTATGCACAAATCAGCAATATGCCAGCAGGGAGGAATTATGTCCGATGACAGCCCAGACATGAGGTACATATTGCAGAGCCGGCGAGCCCCAGCCGCCGTGACAGATTGCGGCGCGGGGCTGCGCTGGTGCGGGAGCAGATCCCGGCTGCACCGGCCCCGAGCACACCCGGAGCCACCGGCATCGCGCCTGTGCTGTGACAGGATGGGGCAGCACTCCCACTCTGTCCCCGTTCCTGTCCCTGAACCTGTCCCCATCCCTGCCAGTGCCACGGCCTGGGTTGCCCAAAGGGACGGGTGCTGGCATCAAGGTAAAGGAACCCGCTGTGCTTGAGGTGGGGAGAGCATGGGGCTGGGAATGGCGCTGTGGGCACGGGGGGTGTCCCACCTGGGATGGAGGGTGGCAAAACATCCCACCGTGCACACGTAGGGTGGGGACCAGCCCTGCTCAGCCCCGCTCAGCCCAGCCTGGCTCTGCTGTAGCATTTAACTTGTCGTAGTCTGTGATCCTGAAAAGCTGAAATTAATGACAGCCTTGCAGTTGCTCATTAATAATTGCTTCATTACTGTACGCAGTTGCAGCCTTCTGACAATAATGGGGTTTGCTGGTGTATTTCTAATTATCTGGCATTTCAGCTCCCTAATAGAGTCCCGGCACTCCCTGATGAGACCTTTCTCTCTGGCAGGAGCACAGCCCAGCCCGCTCAGCCCCGACGCTTCTGGAGCCCTGGTGCTCCTTCGCCCGCAGCTCCAGGGAAGAGGCTGAACACCTTGGGGCTCTGGAGAGGCCTCACGCAGGACCCGCCACGTCTGGGCTGAGCTCCACCACATCCCCACCGCACTCCTGGTGCTCGTGCCAAGGTCAGTTTGGGAGCGGTGACATCGAGGGAGGTGGCGGAGCTCTGGCACACTGAGCAGGTGCCTGCGGCTGGCAGGCCTTGGTGTGGCCACGTCTGTCCCCATGGCCGCACCACGTCTGTCCCCATGGCCATGGCAGCCCCAGCAGTCCTGGCGCTGCTGCTTGGGTTTGTTCCAGGCTGGGCAAGCAGAGCCAAGGGGAGGTGCCAGCAGCCTCCGTGGGTGCCCACAGTCGGGCTGGCTCAGCCAGGGCCACAGCGCTGCGGGCGGCGGCCGCGCTCCCGGCAGGACCGTGAGCGCTCCAGCTCCTCGCAGAAATCCACCCGGCGGTGGCAGCAGAGGCAGTGGTGGCGGGGGAATTGCAGCAGTGTCCCCACGCTCACAGCACGGAAATGACCATTTGTGCCCCATTCCAGCCCCGCCGCCAGCTCCCAGCCCATTACGGCACTCGCGGCCCCCGCGCTCCCACCTGGGGAGGGGGCTCATTTGTAGTTAAAAATCTATTGTGACTTGTCAGAAAAATGAATAAATGAGCACATTATTTTTTCATTTTGGAGCTCAGCATCTGTTTGTCTAATCAAGAAAGAGAACTGGGAAAGTCAACCAGGGCTGACGCACACATTTTATTTAACTTTTCCTCTGTCAAAGGAGTTTAAATGTGTAATGAACAGGCCATGGTGATTTGAAATATAATCCCATTACTCTGATGAGATTACCCAGGCTGTGAGAGTTCACAAATCATGCTTAGGGTTTTTAGAGTGAACAACACCCTGTTGAGATTTTTTTCTTTTTTTGTATTTAAGCAGAGGTGTGTGGGGAGAATAAAACATGACAGTGCTTAACCCTTCGTGTAGTGGAGCAGCAGTGTGGGGCTGTGCCCAGGGCCAGCCCTCCCTGTGCCCCAGCTGTCTGTGGTGACCCTGAGCTCTTCCACGGGCTTGGCAGTGATGTCAGGCAGTAGCACCTGGCCAGGATACCCTCCTGCTGGCCCACCCAGCCGTGTGCCACTGTGCCCACACATCCCCGTCCTCATCGCTGTCCTTGTCCCGGCGTCGCAGCGGGGCGGCTGTGCTGGGATGTGATTTAAGGGGCATTAATTTCAGCTGCTGCAGCAGCACCCAGCACCACCCGCCACCACAGCAGCGCATTTCCATGAATTCATGGGCCCATTACAAACATGTCTCCATAAATAACTCCCCCCATTAATCTCAGGGCTGCACCCAGAGCTGTGAGATGGGTTTTGCCTGCTTGTCCCGGTGCTGGGTCCCAGCTCTACCTGAGGGGCAGCTGCAAAACCCCCAGGATGCACCAGACTCCCACCAACCCCAACACAAAGGTGCCTCTGGCTGGAGTTGGTCCTCTGGGAGTTCATGGCAAACCCCTGTGGAGCGCAGTGAGAGCATCGAGTGCTCTGGCCTTGGGTGCCAGCATGTGCCAGTGTGCCCTGGGAGTCCCCTGTTCAAAGGACACTCTTGTGTTCCCCAGTGCTCTGATAAAGCCACGGAGGTGACAGAGGATCGTCCCTGTGGACAGGACTCCTCCAACAGCAGAGTCAGAGAAAACTCAGGGAACCTCTGCTGCCTCCAGCAGCTGCCTGTGTGCGGCAGGCCGGAGCCACCCTCGGCGCGAGGCGCGGCCGCGCTGCTCTGCCCGGTAGCGGGGATGGAGGAACAGCTTGCCTTGCTGACCCAGTTGAATGCCCATCTGACTCAATTACATCTACAACTACCGGGGAAAGACCAGCCCGTGATGGCTCTGTGCTCGGCTGTGCACACATTGCAGCCGTGGGCTCTGATTTAACTCCTTCAGAAATGCTGAGGAGCAGAAATGTCTCTTCTGGGGGGGTGCTGCTCAGTTCCTGGAATGTTGGATCTTTCCAGGATTTAAGGAAGGCTTCCTGCATGACACATATCAAACCGAATCCAATCCTTGAACGCAAATTGGATTTTTAACCGTCAATGGCCAAATAAACTCACTTTGGGCTCCAGTGTTCCCAGCTCTTTACCCAGCCCGTGGGGCAGCCTCCAGCAGCAATGTCTGTCTGTCTGTCCATCCATCTCTGCCTGGCTTTGGGGACACCATGCCAAGTTCTGGCTCCCAGGGACACCCACACCAGGAACAGTAGGTGACTGACAAGAGGGTGTGAACACAGGGACTGTGCCACAAATGTCACCACAGAGAGCAGAGACATTATTATTTTAATTTTTTAGGCTCTACTGAGAGCAAACCTGCATGTGCTGAATCTCTGCTGATAATAAATACATGTGAGGGGGTGGCAACAGCACTATGGCCATGGAAACAGGAGATTGCTGCAGTTTCTGATACCAAATAGGCAATTTTTCAGTTCAGTTAAAAAGAATTGAAACCGGGTGGCCAAAGAACATTCACAGAACAACTTTAATGTTAAATAGTTCACAGAGTTGGTTAAAAGAGTCATTTACATCGAAGGGGCTTTTCCCATTGTATCTGTGCTGCATCTGCACATAGAAAATATAAAAAAAAAATAATACTATAAAATAGCGTTTCTCTTGTTTTGCAGATATCATGGAAGACTGTACAGGAAGGCCTGGCCTCGGTGGTGCAGGCAGGGCTCCCTCCCTGCAGCACCGGGAGGGCTGAGCCGCGAAACCGAGAGTGTAAAAGCAACAGGTGAGACACAGACCCCTCCCTCTGCCCCAGGGGCTGCTCCCGCACGATGTGTTAAGGCTCAGGAAGTTTTCTCTGTACAAAAGCAAGGTGGGAGGCTGGCAGAGGTCGGTGGGGAACCGGGGCAGTACCGGGATGTGTGTGCAGAGCTCCAGCGACCTGGAGACGTGGATGAAAGACACCTCTGGTGAATTCAACCAAAAATGCGGCTCTGGGACCCAGCAATCCCATTCCCGTGTTCCCCGATGTATTAAGGATGGACAAGGCCAAGACAGTTACAAATCCCGGTACAAAGTAGGTGTTAATTTTTATTTTATAGAACAATATTGAGAGAAGGTGAAGGCATTTCTCAGTCCCCAGGTGCAAGGTGCCTTAGAGGACGTGCTGGCCCCGGGGCGGCAGCAGCTGAGGGTCCTGGGCAGGAGGATGCTCCTCTCCACCACCAAGAGGTGGATTTCCAACTACCCTGCTGCCTTCAGCAAGGAACTTCCAATAAAGCATTTGCAAAGCTGAAAAGCACAGTTAAATAAAAATATTTTTGAACAAAACAAACACAACAGACTCGACTGTCTCAGCACTCCCTCGCTAAGCGCTCCCCTGCCATGGCTGCTGTTCCTGGCTCACGGATGCCTCCTGCACTTCAGCAACAGAAGTGAAACCATCTGGGACTGCAGCCTCCCCCCAAAAGAACTGTGCATCATATGGACCTTGAAAAAGATTACATCTGTTTATTAATAGTAAAAATGGATACATTTGTCCTACATTTTCTTTTTAGAAATTTGATCATGTCACAAGCAATACCTGCGTGTACGTGGGTGGATTACAGATGTATATAATTTATTTTAACCAGGCTGTGAAATAATATGTAATCACATCTCTTCTTGTGATTGTACATAATACAGTAATTAAATGATGCCAGTCTACGTCATTCTCTTATTTCTAATCAAAGGAACCTGAAGCGTAACAGTCTTCTTTCCGGCTGATATGGCTCTTTATTTCTGTCACAGGGGAGACTTCCCATCACCACCGAGGGATAATCTTCCAGCCGTGAGAGATGGGATAATTCAGATTCCTTCCCGGCCGCTCCTGCCCGTGGGCAGCAGGAGCTCCACAGTCCTGGCTCCCACCTGCCCGGGCGGGGCGCGGCTCCTCCGAGCGCGGACACGGGCTCTCCTCGAGGCTCGGCCTCACTGCTGTCCCGACTTCTTCTCCTTCTGGAAGCTAAAGCTTGTTCTCCTGCTCAGCTTTCTTTGTTTCTGAGCAAAATAATCTGCTCTGGCTGTGCTTGCTCGCGACTCTAGAATATAGTTAACCTGCAAGACACGAGAGGGTGTTGAGCTTCACTGGAGGCCGAGCGGGACGGGCCGGGGTGGGCAGGGACCCCCACACCACCCACTGAACAGAGCCTTGGTGTAACAGGTCCCCGTGACCACCAGCACCATGACGGCAGAGAGAGCCCAGAGTGCCAGGGGAGCCCTGTCCCCCTGTGTCCCTCGTCCCACCTGGCCACCCAAACCTCTGGTGAAGGCAGGGAGCCGTGCACGCCCGCAGTGCTGGGATAATCCAGTAGTACGCATCAATAAAGGACTTTATCAGCCTCAGTAAGAATAATTCTTCCATTATGGTGTTTGCATACTCAGCTAATCTTAGAGTTTCCCTGTGTTTTGGCACATTTTACTTGATGAAAGCATTTTTAAATGATATTTAACAAGCCTGCTACTCCCTAAATTTATTATCTCCAGTGCTTTGTGATAATCTCACAGATAATTTTAATGGAAGGTTAATGCAAGAATCAAAAAGATAAAAATGCCCTTTGGTCTGCCATTAGCTGGTTAATATGCTGTGGCTTAAAACTTGCACAATTTTATGCACTGTAGAGTGTTTCACTTTCATTGCATATTACAGCTAAAGGCATAAAAATATAGGGAATTTTCATGGTCAATAAAGTCTCAGTCCTTCTCACTTGATCATGTAAAAAGCTTAATTTGAAAAGTCTGATTTTTCTGCGTTTCCTAATGCTGATGGAATTGAAAACAAACCAGTGACTTGTGCATGAAACCAGAGAATGTTCTATATAAACAAACTGCAACTTAAAAAAAAAGTACTGTTCAATAATATTTCTCTTTTCAATATTCATGTTATTCACAGTAAACCATTTTTTTTAGCCTTCTCTTATGACCAGTCTCAGATGTGTGGAGTCACCACCTCTGGAAGTGTTCAAAACCTGAGGAGATGCGGCATCCATGACATGGTTTATTGGGCATGGGGGTACTCGGTCAAAGGTTGGACTTGATGATCTGGGAGGCCTTTTCCAACCGTAATGATTCTATGATTCCAGGATTCTAAGTGTTCTGGATTGTAATAGCAGATTTAAGATAAAGGGAACAGAAGAAATGGCCTAACAGCTCACAAAGCAAAAACCCCCTCAAATACATTGACCTTTGTGTTATGAATAAAAGTTATTTTATCGCACGTCAGTTGTTTAACAATCCTCTAAACTCCACACAGCCAATAAAAGCAAACATAACAGATGGTTTGCCAAAATTACTGCTTTTGAATTTTGACTTGCAACGAAAGATGAACTTGTGGAAAATTCCATTTCATCTTTCAAGAGTGGAACGAAAATTTGTTTCCCAAAGCAGGGAAGTATGTGCCTGTACAGAGCCCCAGGGAAAGCAAACAGCCCTGAGAGAGGATCGGGGTAGAAAAGCCCCTGTGTGCTGTGCAGGGACACCTGAGAGTGGGGCAGAGGCGTGAGGGGCAGGAGCACCCGCGCCCTGCACGGCACGGGGCTGCTGACCACGTGTCCAGAGGTGGAAACCACCTGGACACAACAAAACTTGGTATTTTCCTATAAAACTCCACAGAAAGCTGGTGTCTCTATTAACTAGAAACAAGCACAAAAGGAAATGCTGCACACAGACAGGCAGTGGCTGTTTGAAGGATGAATAAAACAACAGGAGTGGAGCAGCCATCCTGGCAGGTTAAACACACCCCAGTGGTCCTCAGACACTGCACTCTCATGTTTCCAGAGCCTCCTGAATACTCACATGTCTAACAAGTGGTAAAACACCAGGATTTTGGGTCACGTTAAAATTTAATACTCACCTTCAGTACAATTTCATTGACAGTAGCAGCATCTGATTCAAAGTAAAGGTGTTTGTAGTCATGATTGCTTAGATATGTAAGTTTAAATATTGCATGACCTGCAAAGATAAGAAAAAAACTGCTTAGAATATTCCTGTAAAGTTTGAGCAGAGCTCGTGTGCCTGACAGAAGAAAACCACAGATGGTGATCTCAGCGTACCATCAGCACGACAGAAGGAAGCAATGAAATGCTGACAGGCTTCTCATGTCATTTCAATTTAAGGCAAGTGGTGGCTTACAGGAGCAGCTGAACTCCAGTCAATAAAGTTCCTTTTCCCATCACATCCCCACTGCAGGAAACGCAAAAATCCATCAAATGGCTGGTTAGCTCTGCTCGGCCCACGCCGGCTTCGGCTCAGCCGCCGCGCTGGGGCCGCGAAAGCGCCCGCGCGCAGGGAGGGGCTGTGTGGGAAACCAAAGGGCAACGAGCCCCAGAACCAGCTCCAAAACCTCGCCCCAGAACGCCACACGAGCCCACCTGGCTGCGGGCGGCGAGGGGGGGACGTCACCAACTGCAGGGCACCACGGGCGCCGCCGCCAAACACGCTCGGAGCTGGGATCGCCCTTCCCACACTCGGGACAACCAAAGTAAACTCCAGAGTGCTGGCACTGCCCTGCCGCTCTGCCCACTGTCCCAAACAGAGGTCCCACGTGGTGGGCACACGGTGCTGGCCTGGCCACTCCGTGGCTGCCCTGGGACAACGGCCCCGGACTCCGGACACGCGGTGCCGGGAGGGACGGCTCTGACACAAAGGTCTAACGTGGAACATGTAGGAAGGCTAAATACCCTTCACTTGTGTGGATGCTGATGGCTTCAAAATTAAAATTAAACGTATTCCATACGTGATACTTTTCCAACAGTTCTCTAATTTATTCAGTTCAACAGTCAAAGTTAGCAATCCATAAAGTAACAGCCACATTATTGTAAATCCAGGTCTTTCCTGCAGAAAAGCTAATTGGAAATCTTATTTACATTATCTAATTCTCCAGATTTCCAAAAAGTGACTGATATACGCTCAGATTGGTGGCCAGGAAATTTGAGATGCAAGTATTTTATTGTGGCATGTTAATTAAACACCATTATGATGCACTAATCTGGAATATAAATTCTATATTGAAAAATTGGCTAATAATAATAATAAAACCCTAACCCTTTAAATCATTTGACAAATGATGCCTCAGTGGTACTAAAAATGCGGAATTCCAAGCTGGGAGCTCATCAGCATGTTAATGCATGCAGCTCTGCCTGGAACACAGCATCTTAATGATTCCAAAAGTGCCTGTGCACCACTCCTGGGGATGGGACACAGCACCGTGCTCCGCCAGCTCCCACCATTTTCCTCGGACATTGAACATTCCACACAGTTGCAGACACTGGTTACTAAACATGAAAATGGCACAGAACAGGGGCAGGAGGATCCCAACGAGCTGCTGTATTTTGGGTCCCGGAAGTTCATTGGGTGATTCTTGCTCTTCCTTCCCGGCACAAGCACCGGCCCAGCTGAGGGCAGCACAATGAGAGCTCCACTCGGGCACTGTTTCTGGGTGGTGAGGAGTCAGCTCTTCTGATGACAATTCGAGCAAGAGGTGCCAACACCAATCCTGCTGTGTCATTCCACGGGACGCAGAGCCTGCCCTGCTCCCCCGGGAGCCCAGCCCGGCCTCGTGCCGTGTCCGGCACCTCGTGTCGGTCCCTCGGGCACTGCCAGGGGCAGCACTGCCGAGGGCTCCCACTCCCAGGGGCACAGACTGCCCTGGTCCCACCGGCACCCAGGCCGCTCCAGTCCTGCCCGCCTGGCCCCAGCCAAGCGGGGCCCTCGCTCCTGCGGGGACCCGGCGCCGAACCCGCGGCTGTGCGGGGCCGGCCCGCTCAACACACAGCCCCATCCTGCCCTCACTGGTGATTCCGTGGAAAGAAGCCAAGAAGACTTTTCCTTAGAAAGCCCCATTACGGCATCATGTTTATGGGCTCCGAGTTCACATCACACTATTTACAGCATGAAATATGAGTGCACTGAAATCCTAACTGGCACTTTGCTCTGCTACTCTTCTAGCCAGATGGAATTTATGAATTGTGAGATTGATTTCCATTTCCAAGAGTGCTTAAATATGTGATGTACCTCTTTCCAATAGAGCACCACCCCTGACAATTCTGAGATCAATAGGAGCTTCCATGGTCTGATGTTTCCATATGAGAGAATCTGGTAACAAACAGCAGCAGCTCGAGTGGCTCCTACTGCACGTGATGGGAGATTTAAACCAAATGCAGATGCTGAACAAGCAGCTCTGTTACCATCACTCCACACCAACAGTGGTTTGGTGTTTGCAGGGAACCTCAGTGTCCTGCAACCAGGATCAATCAGCTGCACAACAACAGAAAATCCATGTTATTCCCAACTACGTTTATCTGTTAAAACAGTTATGGAAAGCAAATGGGATGACAGGAACTCATCTGCTACCAACAGCTTTTGTCACGAGGTAGGCACAACCCACAGCGAGCTCAGCACAGCTGAGGGGTCTCACGCCAAGGCCCCTCCCCAGCCCCACCTCTGCCGAGCCCCCAGCCCGCGCCGGGGCCGACCCCGCGGCAACAGCGCGAGAGCAACACCCTCCTGCTGGTGCCCTTTGGCCTCGGCTCGGAACGCTGATAAATCTTCTCCAGCCCCAGCACTAATGGGTTCCTGTGTGGTTACTCCTGGAGAGGAACCTACAGCCGACGTCGACGGAAGGGCAGGATGCTAATTCACCGGGAATTCACTGGGAAGAGCTCATTTACTCCTTCAGCTCCGCGCCTCACATTCAGCTGTTCGCCCCATCTCCTGATTTTTAGCACCACTGCACTGCCAACGAGGCGAGGGAAGAGCCCCTGCAGCGCCGCGGCTCAGGGGTCTCCTCACCCTCCCCAGGGCTGTGAGGCTCCACCCTGCACTTCAGCCCCCAACTTCTCCATGTCTCCATGTTTGCACATAGCGGTGAGGAATCCTGTGGAATTACAGCTCCAGAACTACTGACCATAATGTGCTTATACAGGCAACAGCAAATCTTGTGCTAATTCCTGCAATTTTGGGAAAACATCCAAACCCTTGGTGGGCCACCACAATGCACCTGATACAGGTAAAAAAATAATCACTCTAAGCTAAGTAATAAAGTCTTTTAATCAAAGTCTAAGAAATACGCTTTTTGCCTGAAAAACATTGGAAGGATGTGTATTTGCACAAGAAAAGACAATTTTTTAACCGAATCTGTCAAGATTAGAAAGCTTTTCTTCTTTCTTGCTCTCCCATCCCAGGATTCAGTCCTTACCCAAACCCCCTCTTTGCCAAAGCCACTCTTTAAACAGTATGCACCAAATTAAATCACTAATTACATGGAGGATGAAGAGAATATTCATGAATTGGACAAAGCAGAAAACAAACAAACACTGGGAAATGCAAATTTATGTTAATTTTTCAATATACCTTGATGATTGCTTTGTCATTACAGGGCCATAAGGCAGAAGTCAACAATTAAGAGTTATTAGTGGAATAAATAGCTGGAGAAGGACTCTCTGAAGAACAAAGCACTCACAGACATCGTTTGACATCACTGATTTTTACTGCTTCAGAAACTGTGACCTCAACAGGCTCAGACTCTGAAATCTCTTCTCATGGGCCCAGAAAGGATGGAAAAGGTTTAGAAATACACCAGTAAAAGGCAAGGAATGAGGACAATAAACTACACACCAGCAACGCTTTTGTACAAAGACACATTTCCTTCAAACCCTGCATGAGACAGGGGAGCCTCTGCTCTCCAGCTACTGCTGTGTTTCACCCAAAAGCGCTGGGGAGGGGCTCAGCTGTCCGAAACCCACATGTAAGACCTCAGAAATGATGCTGTGACCCTGGAGCAGGGCCTGAAGGGCCTACAAATCTCTAAGAGTTGAATTAACATCAAACCCACCCAATGCCCTTCCTGACAACCTCTGGTAACAAAAAAACTTCATAGGGGACGTCACAAGTTGTGCCACGGCCGCAGCTGGATTGTCCGGGTACGGCACCGAGCTCTGTCAGGGACAGACTGAAATGATAAGACTGTTAAGGAAAAAAATAACAGCTGTGGTCTGGCTGGCTTGCCCTGTTCTCTCAGAGAGCAGCATATTCCATGATCTCTTTTCCTTCAACTCTTTATGTTCCACTGTAGGCTTGTTACTCAGCACTGCTATTAGAGGGAGCCCTGTGTCCAGATGTCCTGAAAGCAGAGCTGCAATTAAAGGGCTGCACACACCCACTTTTGTGTCAAATTTGGTAACTATTCACGCATCTGGATTTTTTTGCCCCAAAGCCTTTTCTTTCTTCTTCAAACTATTAGCAAAGGTAGAATACTAATGAAGATTTTTGCAAAAATGCTGAAAATTGAGGTGGAACTTGGGGTTGCCCAAAACCTCTTTACCAGCAACCTTGTTTGGGAAAAAAGATAAATAAATCAAAATGCAGTGTTTCCACATGGCAATCGGCTCCTCCACTGCGTCTGCACCTCATCAATCACGCATTGTCTGCCGGAGAGGCGAGCCTTGTAAATGTCACATCCACTCAGGCCCGAGGAGAGGCGAATCAAAATGCGGTGAGGAGTTTTAATTGGATAGTGTAATTAAACTAAAAAACCCCAGCAGAATAGCTTTGACAGGATAGATGAAGACCCCTTTTAATAGGGCTACAAACCAGATTTGTTAAAAGGATGAGGCAATGCGCGCTCCTGATTGCGCTCAGGAGAACTTTTATGGAGAGGCTGTTCAAGGCGGACGCAGTTAATCAGCGCAGCCCGGCTGCGGCGGGAGCCGCGCAGCGACGCCGGCCCCGATCCGCCGCCCGTCCCTGTGCGGGGCCAGCGGGACCCCTGCCTGCCAGCCCCTCCTCTGCTGGGACACGTCCTGCCCGGTGCCCCCAGCCCGGCACACGGAGCCGTGGGCACAGCCAGGGCCATCTGTGCCCGCTGCCGTCCCCGGGGGTGCCCCGTCTGCACAGCACGGCCGCGCGTGGGCTCAAACCTTCTGCTCCACACTTGGACATCCCTTTCACTTGAGCCTGAAGTTTGGGAACATTTTCTCTGCTGAACCTGTTTTTTACCTTTTGATCAGAACCTGTGATTAGTCTCCTGTCAAGTAGGAACTTCATTCTGTTATTTCACGCTCTGCATTACCCACAGCGGCAGCGGCGATATCAGGAACCAGCACACGGTATTTTGAGCACCATTTGCAGAGCACATGCTGCCTCTGCTCTGGCCCCACTGCAGGCTCTGAGCAAACCTGCAACAGCTCTGTTTGAACTCTGAGAGCAGCTGGAATCCAATGCCTTCCCAACATTTTCTGGGTATTTTCAGCCCTTCCACAAACCAACAATGAATTCATTAAATTAGTATTACCCAATGTGCATAATCGGGAGGAACTGCACACTGAATTAAAACATCAAATACCTTTAGCTTTAAATGAAAACTACATGAAGGGGGTTCAGGCATCACTCTGGCTATCACTTACAGCCAGGGTGAATACTGCTGGAAAAGCTATTTTCGTGCAGATGTGGAATTCAATGGGAAAGACTGACTGGTGTAGCAACATCAATCAAAACGTCGGCTCGGCTGGCAGCTCTCGACAGTAAGGCAGGTTCAAAGGTCATGGGATAAAGAAAAAGCCAAGCTCTGGTTCAGCTCTAATATCTCCTTGCTGGAAGTCTTACCGAGGTACCTGCCCCCCTTCTGTACTCGCAGCTTTCATTAATCTTCTTGCCATCTTTTTTAACTAGTCATGCAGAACCGCTCGATAGCGAGACATATAATGGGGAGGCCCTGTGCCTATTACCAGGTTAACACTCTGTTAAGCCCCAGTGCAACAATGGAATCAGAATTTAAAGGAAATCTTCAGCTGCAGGGTGCAAAGCGGGCAATTAAATTACAAACTGAAGTTACCCATGTACTCCGTGACCTACGGAACACCTTTGTTTAGAGTTACCTTCATACTGAGGGCATTTTGACACAGTAACTGAGATGTCTATGCTTCATGAAAACAAAAAAAGGCAGATAAAGTATCACAGAGAACGTTGCTTCAGTGTTTCAAGTAAATTCTCAAATAAATCCAGTTTCTGCAGCTGGTGTAAAACACAGGTGAAGGGGAGGAGCCCGGGTAGGTGCCCGGCCCAGGGGCGCGGTGGCACCGCGGGGCTGCCCAGGGCCTGGCTCCCTGCCCGGCACAGCCACCACGGCCACGCTCAGACCACAGAGCACTGCACAGGGGCAGTGACACTGAAGTTTCTCCCCTGTCCAAGTAATGTAAGAGACATTACCAGAATCAGATTTCCTTTAAATTACACTATTGCAAAGGGATATAATTGTATTATACGTATTATGTTGCTTCCTTAAGACTTTATATTATGTACACTTAATTGAGATACAAAGCTCTTTTCAGCTATAAAAATGACAACTACTTTATTAAGGCTTAAATCTTATTTCTCCATGATAGGATGCTTCCTTTCAAGACTCAAAACATTCAGAATCTCTCGTGATAATCAGGCCGAACCTGATTTAAAGAAGACATTCGTGCCCAGTGTTGTCAGGTTCTAATGGCACTGGAGCAAGCCAGCAGGGCCATTACCTCTTCCCTCAGTCTAAATCCAGGGAGTCTGATTTAATTTACAAATAAAACTTCAAATTCTGACCCAGGGCTACTACAAGGGCAAACAAAAATCATCAGCTGTCCCTGCCTACAACCCCCCACTAATGGCAAATGAGATGCCAGAGCTTTCTGTTTTCATTTTCTGTCGTCACTGAAGGCAGCTCTGAGTTCCATGAACTTGTGGCACAGGAAAACTCAGCCTGTCCACAACAGCTCCGAGCTGTCCATCAGCATTCCCACCACGTCAGCTGTGGAGCTGTTGAGTCCTTTAACACACACACGAGTGCCACTAAAGCTTCGCTGCACAAACCAGTTCAGAGAAAACTAAAGAACACACGCCCAGACCCTGCACTACACCTTACATTGGTGCCAGCACTCAGCCTCCATTCCCAATGCCCCTTGCCCTTACTAAAAAGTAGGGTCACATTTGGAGGCTTCACTTCTTCAGAGTTCCAAGAGCCCAGCCCAGCAAAGCAGAGCTGAGCTGGGTTCTCACCCCAAACCCAGAGCCGTGTTCTGCCCGGCGTAACGGGACAGGCACGGCCCTTCTGGAAGAGGAGATGGAGCATGGTTGTGTTACAAGAGATAAAAACATGAAAACAAAATATATTGCAGAACTCAAAGACCTTATCTGTACTCAGCCTTTCTTTGCAATAATTCATTCAAGGAAGATCCAGGAATAATTTTTGATGTAAACTCTGCTACAAACATACATCACCTGCTGATAAAAATCACAGACAAAACTTGTGAAATACAGTGAGTTTCATTCCTTTATGCTACTAAAATAACTTTTTTCCATTTAAAATTCAAGAGATACTGATCTGCTGTTCAGTTCCCCAAAATGCATCATTCTGAGATGTCACACTAAAAGTCTTTTCTGCTGGCCTAAAATAATGACTTTTGGAACATCTTTAGTGAGTTGGGAAAAGGTCAGCAGTTTCAGGAGAAAGTATTTTCTCCTTTTGGAACTGTGCTGAACAATTATTTAGTAGGAGAAGTTTAAGATGTTCATGTGAAAAGGAGCAAATAATCCCCTCAGTACTGTAATGGTTGCCTTTGTTGCAACCTGTCCATGTCCTCTCCAAAGCCACCGTGATTCTTCACTCCATGGTCCCCACATGCAGGTACTGCCCTTCTGCACCTGAGCTCTATTTGGGAGTTGAAATTCCTGGGTTGGCAGGATCTGGGTACAAACATAATTTCCCACAGCAGCAGGTGCTGCCCCTGGGGCTGGAGAGCCCCATCCTGGCAGGACAGGGGCCGGGGTGTCAGGGATGTGTGGTGCCCGGGAGAGCTGACAGCACTGCAAACCTCGGGTCTCACGGTCAGCTCTTCAGATAAAGCCTCGTTTTGTGGGCACAGTTTTATCACCTCAAAGGGCTGGATTTGCAGTGAAATGTGGCTACAAGGCAGAGATGTGACAGTGTTTACCAGCACAAAGTGCCCCTGGCCCTGGACACACAATCCTCACGTGTTTCAGACTACCTGGTCACTGGGGAAGCTTCTCCTTGGGATTGTGCCTCCCCTGGGACTGTGAAATCTTGATGGAGAGACAGAAAAGGAAGACAATGACTAGACCAAGAACATGGAGTAGGAAGAGGTAATGAAGGGGAGAAGGATATAGTTCAATAATTGCTGATAAAATCTGTGGCAGCCATAAATTTACTCTTCCAAGAGAATTCAACAGATCATTACCTCTGTAAATATGTATCACATAATTCTCCCTCTCTGTCACCTTGCAGATAAGTACTTAATACCAGCATCTCCCTACCCTGCAGAGGCACAAGTGCAATAAAATCCACCTGAGCTTTTGAACTGCAGTCACTTTTTGAAAGGAGACAGATCCATTTTGGCCCCACTGGGAGCCACTGCCTGATTCCCCCAGGGCCCATCTTGTGCTTTTTCAAACAAATTTTCCAGATAGAGACTCTCATTACTCTACTGATACAACAAGCAGAAGCCCTTGGCTTTTGAAGTTGCACTCTACAGAGCCAGCTGTGACCTCTGATGACTGAGCTGGGATGTCCAGCCTGTCCCCAAACCTGGCTGTCACTGCCAGCCCAGCACGGCCACCGCTACAGAATGGAACACTCAGAGTGGCACCTCCAATCCCAGTGGCCCTGCAGCCACAGCTGACGCAAATTCAGACTGAGATGACACTTACTGTATGTCCAAGATCCTCAACTGCACCAAAGATGTCGTTTAAAACCAGTCTGGAAGTTAAAAAGTTCAAAAAAATTGCAATTATGTTGAAACATGGATTTGCCTGCTGTGCTGCGGGGCTGGAGACAGCTGGGCAGAGCCAGTGTTCCCTTGGTATGACAGTGGGCAAGAAACACTGAGTGATGCCATTAGCTGAGAGCAGCATCACAGGACACTCGTAAAATGTGTGTCTGTTTATGCTGTGTTCTCTATAACAGAATTGAGTCAGATTAAAAACATCCTGTAATGAATAAAATACACCTATAGAAAGAAAAGGACATGGTAGCAATAATTCTTTGGACATCAAGCACATCCAGGGAGGCAGAGAAGAGAGAACATAAATAAAAAGGACTACTCACTTGGGCTTTTTTCTTCCGCAAGGTCACAGGCACAGAGGAGTTCAGAATCGATTGAAATGGGTTTCTGCTTAATCCAAAACTTAGTGCTGGCCTTCTGATTAGTAACAGGGTCTATCTCTACCTTGTCTCCAGAAATACCTGAGATGAGAAAGAATAGAGAGCCACAACAGTGATCTGTTTAACCGATTTCATATCAGCCGTTTGACACACTTTATAAATCTTAAATGGGCTGAAGGTATATTGCCCTTCTGGGCTTTCTGAAAGCATGGGAGCTTTTGGAACCAGAAGCAAATGGTTATCAAACTGCATTGATAATCTGCATTTTATTCTCCTGCATAAGCATACCAAAAGAAAGAAATATAACAGAAAAAATTCTTCTAAATGCATACAGAGCTCTTCTGGAAGCAGCAGCTACATGAGCTGTGAGATTTATAGGAGATAGTGCTGGTTTTGCAGTCACCACTGCTCTGTGTAATAGACACTATCACCACCAGCCCCACTCCATCTGCTGTACAGCAGATACAGAATCACAGAATAATAGAACCAGAGACTCAGAATATGCTGAGTTGGAGGGGACACATCAGGATCATCAAGTCCAACTCCTGGCCCCGTGCAGGACACCCCAAGAACCCCACCACGTGCCTGAAAGCATTGCCCAAATGCCTCTTGAACTCAGGCAGGTTTGATGCTGTGACCACTTTCCAGAGGAGCCTGTTCCAGTGCTCACCCACCCTCTGGGTCGAACCCTTTTCCTGATATCCAACCTAAATCTCCCCGACTCAGCTCCAGCCGTTTCCTCGAGTCCTGTCTCTGGTCACGAGAGACAAGAGATCGGGTACCTGCCCCTCTGCTTCCCCTCATGAAGATGCTGAAGAGCTCAGTGAGGCCTGACCTCAGCCTCCTCTTCTCCAGGCCAAACAAACCAAGCGCCCTCAGCTGCTCCTCATAAGGCTCCTCCAGACCCTTCCCCATGCTCACGGCCTCCTTTGGACACTCTCTGATGGCTTCATGCCTTTTTTACATTGTGGTGCCCAAAACTGCACACAGGACTCGAGGTGAGGCCACACCAGTGTGGCCAGGGCAGGCACAGGGCAAGGAGCGTCCTGCTGGAACCAGCTCAGGAGCTGCTGACAACACCTGAGCAAACTTCCCAGGGAGCTTTTTACATCAAGGTGTGCAGAGCCTTAAAAACAATGAGGTGTCTTCAGTCATGACTTACAGGGTGAAGCTCATGAGACATCAACAAAAGGAAGCAATACAGGAAAAAAATATTTATATATAATTTAACTCTTGCATCTCTGGAAAAACAGCAGAGAACCATCTCCCTAATGAGGGTTCTGGCTCTGACACTTTCAAACACATCCCATTTGGCTGATATGAAGCACAAAAAACCTAAAGAAGCTGCTGAAGAAACTTCTGTGAGATGTGACAAAATAGGAGGCCACACGTGTGACTCCTAAATTACCCTGGTATTTCTGAAAACCTGGTCGTGGCTGAATTTGCAAACCATTCTGTTTGTACTCTGTGCAATGCCAAAGCCAAAGCAGGGAGGCAGCAGGAGGCAGGAGCCTGTGGGGGTCTCACTGCAGGCCCTGCCCCAAGCCCAGGTCACCCTCACCCACCCTGGGGCTGCAGGGCTGTGGTAACACCCCATTAATCCAACACACGTCACATCAGAGAGATCACATTTCAATTAAGCATTGTATCAAGAGTCCAATTAACACCCAGACTGCTGGAACTCACTAATTTGAGCAGGCTGAGGCTGTATCTGGAGCCCATTTTGGTTTGTGATTTAATTTTGGACAGATTATGTAAAATTGCCATTGGTATTTCACTGTAATGGTTAATTATTCCAAATGGTATTTGCTGTAGTTTAAGGAAAATATAGAAGTTGATGATACAAAGTCTTATTTTCTCACTGAAAAAAAGTCAAGGGAAGTTCTAAAAATAAAGGTGCAAATTCTTTGTGTGTGAGGGCTGTTCCCCAACCCTTCCTCTAAGAGCATCACCCCTAAAAATATCCTCAAAAAAATTTCACTGTTTGGTCCTGCAACTTCAGAATTCACAGTCAGTCAATACTGTTAATGCACCTTGTTAATTTGATAGGATTTGTCAGGTAACTCCACTGGAAAATTATATAAAACTGTTCCAGATGAACAGATGATAGTGACATGAATTAAAGTGATAGAACAATAGTGGAATATAAACCAGAAATGACACCCAAAGTGGCTGTTGATTTATTGCCATCCTGAGTTTGGTTCTGGGCTTCCATGTATATTAGTGCTACAAATCTGGGTCCATTTAGCAGCGAGATGCTCATACATACATCACCAGCTCCTGCTCCAAGCCAAGGTCACTCCCCATTGCATCAATCTTCTCAGCAGAGGCTACTTCACCATTTTGTAACCATCTCAGATGGAACAGACTTCCGCCTCTTTCATCTTTTTTTTATCATGTAAAATACACTTTAACTTCTATTATTTTTATCTGCAAATTGTTGCTGTATACTTCATCCATTATTTCTGTATCTCGACATCGCTGGCTCAAGCTCACCCACATCCAGAGAGCACATTGACAAAGAATGTTGTCTTTTTTGTGTTATTGTTCTCACAATCTGGATGTGTTGAAACCTAAAATCAAAACAGTATTGTGTCTGTGGCTTCTGCAGTCTCTGTCTTCCTGCACAAATCAGTCATACTCAAAACCAAGTTAAAATGCTCCTTCTACTATTTTTTTGATTCATTCATTTTGTCAAAGGAAATGCCATCAATGTATGGGTCCAGTAACACTGTTCTGTTCTTGCTTCCTTTGTTGGGGTCTGCAACTGCCCCCCCTTTTATGAAATACTTGCCAGCAGCCGTTTTCCCAGACAATATGCTCCTGTTAGTTCTGCTAATGTAACGCACAAATAAATGCATCTTATTCCTCCACAACAGGAGAGAGCCCTTGCAAAACCGCTGAGAGTGCTGCTGTGTGTGCATTACCCTGTGATATGGGCTGAAACACAAACCCCAGACCTCAGCCTGCCACCTTAAACTGCAGTAAACCCCTCACTCAGAGGGCTGGGCATTCTCCCATTGTCAGCCACTTACCACCTTTTACTGTGGAGCTACGCACAATGTACAGAAAATCAAACTTACACCCATATTTTCTGCAAACCTTGTCTCAAATTCAATGATAAGGCCTCAAAACAGCAAAAACATTTCAAAAAGTGCAACCCACTCCTGCACAGCCCCCGACACCACTGATGTGCCAACAAGGAGCAGAGGAGTGACCTGGGACTCTCGGGCTCCTTGAGAAATGCTGTTGCTTTGCTATGGCTGCTACACAAAACTGAGGGCACCAAAAGCCTACAGAGAAAAGTCTTTGCAACTGCTGGAGAACAGCTCCCAGACCAGTTACTATGAGTGAAGACAAATAATTAGCCCCCATTTTTTCCATGTCAGGGTGGAAAAAGCAGTCTGTCACTCACAGGTGACACGTAACACTCATCAGCCCAAACCCAAACCATCTCTGTCCTTACTTTACCAATGTTGCTCTTTTAATATCTTTTAAAAATTCAGGAGGAACCCCAGCAACTTATTCTGACTTTATTGAAAGATTTTTTACATTTGCCCAAGCTTTGAACACCCTGCTGGGGTTTTCTTTGATTAAAAAAAAAAATTAGATTATAAAACCCCATTATCAGTGCACAGCCATCAAAACCACACAAGTTCACAGATTGTTATAAAAGGGAAATTTTATGGTCCTTACAGCACTGGGCAGGGTCAGATCCTCCACTGCTGCACAAGTTGAGCCATTTGTTTCATTTAACAGCTCTTCTCCCTTAACCATTTATCTTTAGTGATCTGTCATGACCTTTTCAAGCTCTCATTTCTGACACTTCCCAGATACAGTGAGTCAAACTTCACTGGAAGCAAACTCTCACACCCCCAGAGTTTGCCCAAACGCAGCAAACATGCCCAGCACTGCCCTGCTCCAGCACCAGCAGATAAATCCTGCCTTAACTAGACAGCTCAAAATAAACCAAAAAAGCCTCTTCTGTGAGAATTTTACAGACATATACTCTTACATGTGCTGCAGGATGGAAGAATGAAGAGACTGTAGTGACAATAATACAGGAGTTGGTATAGTTTAAACTTAACAATTCTACTGAATTCTACAGAATAAATGTATTTTGTAAACATTATGGCACTTAATATTTTACTGCTGAATCATTTCTTTATGGAAGTATTTGCAGGAATGTCACAGGTCACCTACCAATGCATCATTAATCAAATTTTCACAATTTAAACACAAAGATAAAAAGCCATTCAATCATTTTAAAACAGTAATGGGGCTTTTATAATTCAGGATTCTGTCAGCCCTTGGCCTTTGGGTTTTCAAAAGCATTCAGCAAGCCAATAAGGACAATATAAAACCTTTAGAGAATGCTCGTTTATTTTGTTCCACCTCAAATTTCCACTTGGTCATTAAAATCTTTCAGTCTCAGAAAAGAAAAAACCCAATAATTCCTAATTTTGCAAAGCCTCATTTAAAAATAACAAAACAGTTGGCAAGAAGCTTTCCATTAGGAAGCCTAGATTGGAAAAAAGAGACGAGGTCATTAAATAATGGCCTTCGTTCAGAGGCAACATGTGCAACTGATTGGGGATAATAAAAATACTGAAGTATTTTCAACTGAAAGCAATATTTTTTAACCGCTGAAACGCTAGAACCACTTTCAAATGCTCCACGAGAAAATGGACCAAGGTGGTAATGACTGCTGTGGGATGGCCTGGGATGGTCGGGCAGCTGTGAGAGGCAGCCAGAGGTCTGAGCTGCTGCGCTCTCCCCGGCGCTGCGGCTCGGGCGCCTTTACCTAACTGCACGTCCGTGGTGAACCGCAGCCGGTGGATCATGCTGACTTTGAAGGACTTGTAATGGTGGCTGCTGAGCATGTCCTGGACTGTGGCAATATCGATCTGGGGATCCTCCTCCGAGACCTCTTCTCCTCTTGAACCTGCAAAACAAGCCCGCAGTACTGAAGGAGGGGTTTGGCACGCGGTGAACGCTCAGCCGGCGCGGCGCCCGCGGGGAGCGGCTGAGGGAACTCTGAATGCTCGGGCCCGTGTCTCTGGGAGGAGGAAATTCCACCCTCTGTCCCAGGTCATAGTCACTGAGGCACTAAGGGCATGACAACAGACATTTGTGGCCACATGAAGAGCAGCACCATGTCCCAGTCACCGGTTCCCGGGTGGCACGAGGACCTGGACTGCAGGCGTCCCGGGGGCTGAGCAGGGGGACCCTGCTGGGCACCCCCAGCCTGTCCCTGGAGGGGAGACCAGGGAGGGGGCCAGAGGTACCCAGAGGTCCACCCAGAGGTGGACACAGAGGTGTCTGTCCCCAGAGGTGCCATCCTTGATGCCAGCACTAGCACAGATCCCCCATGTGCCCAGCAGCACTTGGGCACGCTGATGTGAACCTGCACTTTATTTACTGATTAGTATTCTCATTACCACTGCAGGTACTGCCTTTATAAAAGGCAACAACTCATTAAGCCAAAATGCCAATTACTGAAAAAATATAACACACTTTAAAGATTTTTTACATTTCATGACGTTGGATTAACACCAATTTCAACATTACTATAATGCGATATATAATTGTGCACGGAGTAATTTCAGTGCCAGCTGCTAATAAAGCACCTCAGCTCAAAATGATCATTCAAATGCTGGTAGATAAAGTGGCATAAATATGTTTGAAAACTGATTTAGCTCCTTACAGGAGATCCTGAGGAATGACACGTTTTGTTTAATATCCTGGCTAATGTAGTCCTAAAAGCTGAACCAACTGCCAGTTCAGAGAACTAAATTTGCTGCAGGAGATTAATGAAAACTTTATATTTTGCTGAAATTTTAATAACGGGAAGATGAGATGATGGAGTTTTAGTACAGAACTTAAAGCTCCCGCAAAGCAGGTACCAACTTGTCAGTTTGGGTTTCAGGGAGAAGGGGATGGTTTGCCAGGAAAGGCTGTGGCTCTGGGCAGGAAAACCCTGGCACGTGTCTCTGGCAGACTGTAGATGCAGGAGCAGGATCCCTTTGAGCAGCGAAATCTAGAGCTGCTGAAGGACACACTCCTTGCTTCGGCATGGGAAGCCACTGGGGTTGTGTCCATCAGCAGGACAAGCACAGGTGGGAGAGGAGAAGCCCCCCTGAGCACGGAGAACTCCTGCTGTGTTCCTCGTCTCCCTCCTAATTCCAAAACGTCCCTGCTTATGACAACCACCTTTCCTGTCTGCACCAAAGCCAGCTGAACATCTGCTGTTAAATGAGCCCAAAACCACATGGAGAGCATAAAGCAGGAGATTCCCATGTCATGGATTTTCACCACAGCTCTCCCAGTGCTGCCCTCCCCACACACTGCAGACCTTCCTTTGGGGAAGGGGGACACTGAAGGGTTAAGCTACAAATTGGGCTGTGCCATTTGACTTGAAAGGATTCCAAAAATCAAATTAAACAGTCTCCATGTGAATTTATGCAGAGCCATCTTAACACTGCAACCACTCCATGCTCCAGAATGACAAGATAAATTGTAATGGCTCCTTCCGAGACATTACAATGCATTTTGTCACAGACCCCTGTGTTAATGTCTCTATACTATGGATTATCATAATGTATCATGTCAAACCCTCATGCTGCACTACTCCAAAGATACACTGAGATATGTCAAACTTTTTGGTGCACTTAAAAGCATCTTGAAAGACTGTGGCGTGGCAGCAGCTGAAAGTGAAGCAGGAGGATGGCAGCGGCACTGCTGCCCTGCTGCCGAGGGCCGGCCGGGACCCTCCTCCGAGCTGGAAGCCAGGGGACGTCCCTGCAGCCCTGTCCCGGGACAGGAGCGTGGCACGGCAGAAGTGAGCCCTCCTCCCGAGCCTGGGCTGCCTGCACAGCCCCCGGGGCAGGCCCGAGTCCCCGTGAGACAGACTGGTCGCTAGGGCCCATCTCCTCATGGGAAATCCTGCGTTCCGAGTGAGACAAACAGCAGCGGAACAACAGCACCACAGCCGTGGGTTGGACACCAGGCAGAAGGTAAACCAGGAGCCTCCTCTGACAGGGACTCAGCTAAACCAGGAGCCTCCTGTGATAGGGATCCCTGCCAGCACCGCAGGACAGATAAAAATGACACATTAGGAATACCAGAATATTGAAATGCCATATGCAGCCTATTCAAGAGCAAGTGAACCTGTATTTCCTCGATAAAACAACAAAATAGAAAGTTAACTGCACTGCAAAAATGTCCCTTATTACTTTAATGTACTAGAATATTGCTTAATGAAAGTTCTTAATTGCAATACAATTAATTACATACACAGAGTCCCCAATTACATTTTCCAATAAGACATTGGCTTTGCTATAGGTCTAAAGGCACTAAACCAATTTTAATATATTAAGACCAATTTCCCTTGAATACTAATTACTATCTAATGATAAAATGAGAAAGAGGAACTTTCCAGAAGTAAGATGGCAAGAATAAAACTAAATTAGCCATGAACAGTTTGCTACCACACATAAAGGCATTTCACATTACAAAGTGCAGCTTTCAGTTTAAAGATAAATCTTTGTGCGAGTTAAAAGTTCTGCACACTGGAAGCAGTTTATTAGCTTGAATGCTATTAGTAAATGCTGGATGGAAAGGGGATTTCTCCATACATATTTCTTAATAATGGAAAGTTTTTGTTTCATTTAATATCCTGAAATATAAACTTTCTGTTTGCCCAAAGGAACGTGGCTGCTCTTCTCCCAGCAGATGCCTGGCATCATCCATATATATATTTATAAATGACTATGAGCCTACGAAGAGCACATTTGCAAGTAATAGCTGTTACAACAGAGTTTTTCCTGACTGGCATATCAAAGCTAAAAGTATTTTAAATCAAGACAGAATGCACAAAGTGAATATTTCAGTTTGATGATAGCATTGTCAAGCCATTATTTTATTAATAGTGCAACACTTGTCAATATTTCTATTCTAATGTCATGCCAAAAGATAGCTCCTAAGCACCCCAAAATCCACTTTCTGACTGTGCAGGGGGGAGCCAGGCTCTGCACGAGGCAGGAATTGTGACTGATCTCACACACTGTGCTGTCCCTGAGCCCCTCTGCATGCAGGACCAACACATCCCCAAGCAGGGACAGTGCAGGACCACTTTAAAATCACCCATTTAGGGGCAGAAATGATAAACATAACTTTTACCTTGTGTTCCTTATTCGAATTTGGGACCAATTCAGAAAACACTGAGAAAAGAGGCCGAATTCACCACAGAGTTTATTTTTCAGCCTGGGTTCCTGTGAGCCTTGAACAAACCAAAGCTGGGACCTGCTCCTGAGCTCCAGTGTCAGTGGCTGTTCTGCCTTCGCTCTCCCACGTGCCAGGCACTGGCTGATGAGTGGGACAAAAAGCCACCACCTGCACAGTGGTGCCATTGCAGAGGGGAAGGATGGTGGCTGGAGAAGTACTGGGAGCTCAGGGAGCCCGGGGAGCCCTTGGGGTCCAGCCCAGGGATTCCCTGCCATGGGAATCCCCATCCTAGAGAGGCTCCAGATCACACTCTCAGATGGGCACCACCAGTTTGCTAAATGAGGGCAGGAGAGCTCACCAATTAAGGGAGTTTTGACCGGGCAGCCTCAGGGACCCATCCCACACCTCTCCAGGGCTCTGTGGAGGAGCAGGACTCGCTTTGGTGTCCCCTGGGAGGGAAGGGCAGCGGTGCAGCACAAGGACTTCAGGGGAAGGGAGAAGTGTCCCCTCAGCACTACAGCTGACATTTATTTTGAGCCAAGGCCCCTGAGGATCTCCTGGAGCAGAGCAGTCCAACTGCCTTCTGCTACATCACTTCCAAACTTAGGACAGATTTACTGTTTAAGTAATGGTGCAACCTGAACCCAGCCACTCATGAGAGCAAAGACCTGCAGGAGACACAGCTACAGCCTGGGTTCCTTGACAGATTATGAAAATACATTAAAAATGCAGTATATACAGTATTCTTTTAATTACAGAGCCTGGGTTAAAAAAAATGGTTTTTTAAATCACATGCAAAACCTATGAAAGTATGACTAGTGTGCCTCGTTTCACAGATTGAAAATCGATGCAAAAATAATAGGTGGGATGCAGACGTCGGGGAATTCTGGCTTGTGGAAGAGCACAACTCGATTAGTGAGGTCAGAACTGCTCCATTTCCTCAGCACAGCCCCCCTGCTCCCTCTTGCCAAGGTCTCTCCTGCAGCTTCTTAGAACCATTTTATGGAGAAATGAACCAGGAGCACCAGGAATAATTTGGGAGAGCAGCAGCTAAAGCTGTGAGCGTTAATCTCAGCCCCAGCAGTGCCAGGAGCTCGTGGTGCTGTGTCTCACCTCTGCTATTCCCTTCATGGAGCAGAGGCTGCTGCTCACCCTGGAACCAGGAGGTGCTTTGGGGATGCTCTGCTGCCATTCTGGGGTACAACGAGGCTACTATGGCCAAAAAGCATCAATGGGAAGGTTTAATCTTTGCATAGAAAGAAAAATCTCTTCTACTACTTGAAATAGGCTCTTACTGTGGCTGTTTGCAGCAGTGCTTAACTGAGAGCAGGAATGTGACTGGTTTTACCCGTTAGTACAATCAACATTTTTACACAAAATGGAATGAAAGAATCCCCAAACTGAGAACATGACTGTTGTAAAGAACGAAGAATGGACCAAAATGCCACGGAGAACAAACATAAATCAATGTTAAATGTCTTTTTTTAAAGTTTCATGTTGTTTCATTTAAAGAAATAAATCAGGAAATAATATTAGGACCATTAAAACAGTAATAGAATAAAAATACTTGAGCATAGCTGGAGACAGATTATTTGTCTGGCACTTCAAAAATCATCAAACTGCTCTAGTTACTTCTGCATGGCTAATTTCTTTACATTTTATTAGAAAAGCCCAGTGCCTCTGACAGCCACATTGACACGCACAGACCAACCCCTCCACTCACTGAGCAATGTCTGCAACACAGACAGGTTCATATTTCGTGTTTTTCAGGGTTGGTCATAACTTTACAGAGCAGAGTTTAACAGCAAAAGATTAATCATGAAGTGATAAACAGGATGCAGACTATTTACTAAAGGTATGAAATCCATCATTTCCCTCTGGAATATTGTTTTGGCACCATGGAGAAGTGCCTCAGGACACAGAGTCTTGTCAAAATGTACTTGCCCAGACAGTACAGCTTGTGTTCCAAAATACATAACTTATGTGAGTTTAAGCAGTTTACAAGAGCAAAAGTGAAAAGGGGAAACATACTGTTCTCCCGGACAAGGCAGAATTCCAAAGTGCTCTGGCTCTCCAAGGTACAGTCTAAATCTACTGGGACATTAGGTTCACTCTGCTTCTCCAGCCGATACTGAGGACCTGAAACATAAAGTAACTTGTAAAATCATCTGTTTTCTAACAAAGTGATGGCTTAGCACGTTCAACTAACACGAGGTTACTCGCAGCCCAGGAGCACGGCAGGTGGGTGTCGATGGCTCAAAGCTCTGTGCCAAAGGGAAGGGCCCTGTCAGCAGGTGGAGGATGGTGTGGAAGATAACACATTCCCGTTGTCTTCGGCTGTCCCCAGTGTGACCTGACAGACTCCTGTCCGACGCTCCTGTGTTCCCACAGCAGATGAGCCTGTGCTGCGGGGCAGGAGTACGGCCTGGTGTGAGAAACACCTGCTCAGACCCTGCTGCACACCCACGGGGCATTTTCTGGGCATCTTTCCTGAGAGAAGAAGCCCCCTGTGCTTGCTGCCTGCTGCCCGTCCCTCTTGCCTGCACAGAGCACTGGGAAATACCTGGGAAGGAGAGCAGCCCTTCCTCGTGAACTGCATTTTGGGGTGAAACCCACCCGGCTGCTCCCCTGTGCCAAACGCCCCCTGGGCAGAGGGTCAGGCTGTTCTCACAGCCAGCACTGGCAGGTGCTGCTCCCCAGGCTGGCCCGGGACAATGTGCCACTGGATCCTGGCACTGCCCACAGCTCCAGGGCTGCATGGAGCAGACAGGTCACCTAGAGGTGGATTTTAGCTTTTTCTGGAGTTCTGTGCGCTGTTACCACTGAGCTGCTTCACACACAGGGACAGATGCTGTTGCTTTGAACTAATTATTTCTGCAATTTAACAGTAGATCTTCAAGATTCAGGTGCCAATTTCTTTCTTCCCAAACCAGATCCCCAAAGGAAAGATGACACCACCTAAAAATTTGTTTTACAACTACAGAAAATGTACCAGAAATTGTTTTTACAAAAACTAGGCCATTAAAAAAAAAATCTTTTAATTGAATGGATCCTTAAACTGCATGCCTTAACTGGAACAAAACCAGGACACACTGATTCCAGGTGAACCCCTGTGAGCCAGCTCTAGCCTTGCTGTCCTGACAGTGGTTGGGAGAGTCCCTGGCGGGGTGGGGGGAGACCCAAGTGCACCAAACTCCAGGTGGAACCCCAAAGAAGAAAAGCCCCTTCCAAGGGCAGGAGCTGGTGGGGGCCAACGAGCTTCCACCCTCACTCCACCCTGGAGCAGCACAGGGTGACTCCACTCCTGCTCACAACTGAGAGCTGCCACCAACTGAGTGCACACCAAGTTCTCAGCTGTGTGTTTTCCATATAATCCAGCAAAAAACACTAAACAGATACCTGAAAAATCTTAACTGAGTCAAAGCACCTTTAACCAGGTCTCAATGTAACAAAAAACCTAGAACTGAAATAACAAAATCTATTCCCTCTTTATCAGTACTTAAAAGATTTCTGACTGTTTGCTGACTTTGAATTATGAGCGTATATGATGAAATATTTAAAATATATAAAAAAATTCAATCTTTCAGCCTCAGATGGCATGCCTAAGGAATGGAATTTGTTAGCCAATTAATTTTAAATTTACTACAGCAGAATTTCAATTACAGCTCCTCGTTCCATCTCCCCCAAGCCCCGTGAAGCGCTCGCCGCTCGGCCCAGGCGCGTTCCCTCCCCAGGGAACACCACGGACACCCCTCATCCCCAGTGCCACTCAGGGCAGACACAGTGCCAGGCTTTTGGCAGGACACAGCAGGAAACCCACCAGCTCCCATCCTGCCCAGCACAACCAGTGATGGCTCGTGGAGCTGCTGAAGCATCTGCAGCACAAATCACGCTCGAGAAGCAGCAGAGACGTCTCAGTGCAGCACAAAGAAAGGCAAACAGACCCAGCACTGCCACTGCTCCTCTCCTGGCTACTGGAAATGTGATTAACCATTTAAATTTAAAATAAATTAAATAAACTGAGGCCTGGCTTGTTAGGCAGAAGCAAAATATACTGAATTGAAACAAACCTCAAAGCAGTAAATCAATTTGGATTTAAAATCTGGTGTAGGTTTAAGAACGGGACCAGCAAAACCTGATGGCTTTGTCCATTCATCACAAGCACCTTCCAGAGATTCCCAAGCTACGTCCAAGGGGACTGCTGGCTCCCACGTGAACATCTGTGCTGTTGGTACCTGGGCCTAAAGCCCCGCTTTGGGTGCTCACACTGCAGACAGAGCCCCAGCCCAGCGCCACCAGGACTGGGACCCGCCGAACGGCAGAGCCCTGCGCTGAGCCCCGGCTCCCTGGCTCCATCACAGCCTCTCTCCCACTCCCACCCCAAAAACATTTAAAATCAGAGCAGAGCAAGGAGTGAAACTCCCCCCACTTGGAACTGATGGCTGAGCACGGTGCGGGGGCAGCTTCTCCCTGCTCCAGCCTCGCCTGGTGCCTCCAGCACGGAGCGAGGGACTCGCCCCGGTGCCTCCCGGCAGCAGGATGGGGCCAGGGACAGACAGCACCGCTACCAGAGCCTGACAGTTCTGGCAGGATCATGCAAACACCAGGACAAGGTTAACTGCAGGCTGGGGCTCACTGCCCCTCTGTGCGGATCCGATTCCACCCGCCGGATCCACTCCAAAGAACAACATCAGCCATATCAGGAACAGTCCCAAGTGCTGAACCCTGCAGAGAGCCCTCAGGGACCACACCCCTCAACACCACTGTGCCGCTGGCAAAGGATCATTTTTATCTGGAGCAGCTTGAGAATTCCGTGATCAGGTAAATTGTTTTATCCAGTTTGTGTCAAGCCTGTATTAACTCTGCTAATAAAGCAGGGAAATAGAGCTCCAGAGCAGGAACCAGGTCAGCCTGCCCTATGGATAACTCCTTAAGAACATAAAATACGGAGAAATTAATAAAAAAGTAAATACTGAGAAATTAATTTAAAAAGTGTAAATGGATTTTTAGAGAGTATCTACTCTTCAATAATGCTTTAAATATCTGTCCACATTTACATGACCTCTGCTTCCCAACAGATGAAGAATGTTAGGCTGAGTTTGTGGAGGAGTTTTACTACCAAGCTTCTCTCACAAGTTCAAATGATGTCATTGTAGTAGGAATATTGGATAATTTAATGGTCTCCTAATGGAATCCTGCTCTGTGAATTTCAACAAAATTTCAAGTGGCAATACCAAAGATGAATTTTATGGATTTCTGTAATCTCATGCAAATGTTCCATGCAGTTGTAAAGTAAATCTTTAAAATCCTGGCACAGACTGTCCTGGCCAGCGCCCCAAGCCAAGCTCTCCTGCTGATGGCAGCTCCCAGCACTCCACACCCCACCTGTGGGTGATCCTCCATCAGACATGTCCCTTCCATCGAAATCCCCGTCTGACCACTCACACCATGGATTCTGTCCACAGACACCCACAGTGCTTGGCTATTTCAAGACACCCCTTTAGAGAGAGGAATGTTTATCAGGAATTCAACCCGAGGAAACAAACCCACAGCTTCCCCGTGAGCACACAAAGGTGCCTGGGCAGAATCCCACCCAATAATCAAATTAAGCGTCCCCCCTGCGGGAGGGAAGGGCCACCCGCAAACCAACAAACCAATTCTGTTGCCATTTAAACTGCAAAGCCTTCAGAAAGGGCTTTTGAAAGCACGACCCATCAGTTCTAATTTTTAAAACTTATCCTTTCAGTCAAGACTAGAAAAAGGCCCATTCCAACTTTTATCTCCACTACAAAGTGCTGTTATCTTGGGCTGTTGTCAGGAGCTCTCTCTCTCTTTCTGCTGACAAGCAGAGACTAGAGAGATAAGATTGGGAACGAATCTCACTTCTCTGAGTAAATAAATAATCAATACTCATCTAAATGTAAATGAGAAAGTATCCCCCTCTGATAACAGGGCTCTTATCAAACAGCCAATTTTCTGCAGACATTTGGCCTCAACCAAATCACCATCATTCAGCCCCAGCCTAATGGCTAAAAATCGTAACTAAATTGAACCGATCACCAGAGATCAACTAAGTTCAGCCATGGCTACTCTGGGTTCAAATGTTTGGAATGCAATTTTTCCCCCATTAACTTTCAATAGCAATGAAGAATGCCACGGTCAGGGGTGAATCTGCACAATAAACAATCCTAACACTGCAACAGGGAACCAAGCTTTAAACAAAACCCCAACCAAACCCCTCCACCTCCAAAGTAGTTACTAGGGTGAAATAAGGATTATAGAAAGAACATTTAATGTTTGTGGACTTGTCAAGCCTAAACTAAAAAGACCAGTATCAACAAAAAACCCCAAATGGTTGAAAACTGAGCCTGTGTTTCACAGTGTTAGTCTCTGCAACAGAACACATCCCTGCCCGCTGTGTATCCCTCTCTTCACCCTCAAGAGCTCCCATAATTCTCACCAACACCCCAGTTCCACCTGTGCTCGCTGTCAGCTGTTTCTGCTCCCCTTACAGTCCATGCATTTGTCCAAAGCACTCTTGAATCTCCCGTTTCCATGACATTCACCTCCCGAATTTATTGCACTGTGTGAGGAAAGGGATTCCTTTTGTTCCGAAGAGCCACTGACACCCCATGTTTGGGGTGAGCAGCTCCTGTCAGTGAACAATCAGGGCAAAACCTTCCCAATTCACTGTCTCCACCACCTGCATTTCACAGACACCTCTTGTGCCCAGTTGTGCCTTTGCCATGTTAGAAAAGCCCTTCCACCCTCAGAATCTCCTCCTCATTTCATGTGTCTGATCCATTTTTACACTCATCCCTTTCTGTATCTCTTCTGTATTATCTTTTTTGAGACAAAATATAGCAATTAAGATGGGGGCACACTGGGATTTATGGACCTAATTCCTGATGTTCCATTTGTTGTTCTTCCTGCTCCTACATGGAGCTGAAGTGTTCAGAGAACTACCCGTGATGACACCCCAATACTTCTCCTGACTGATGGAAGGTAATTAGAGCCCATCATTGTACACATATAGTTACAGTTGCTTTTCACCATGTATATTATTTTGTACTCATTGACACTGAATTCCCTCTCTCATTTTATTGTCCTGTCACTCAGCACTGTGGATACCTCTGCAGTGCTTCACAGACAGCTTTTATTTGCACTATTCTTACCTCTTTTGTATCAACAGCACATTTTGTCACATCAGCATTCACATCCTTTCCATGCCCCACATTAACGAACAATGCAGGTTCCACCAGTTCCACTGGAGCTCCACCAGTAACCTAGTTACTAATCACCAAGGGCCATTATTCCTATTCTTTGTTTCCTGTCTTTTAATCAATTATTAATCCATGTGAGGATCCTCCTTCTCATCCTCTGACAGCTTAATTGCTTTATGAGCCTTTGTCAAATCTTTTTTGGGAAATCTAAGCGTGCCATGGAAAACCCACCATCGCACTCAGGTGGTCTCTGGCTGCCTCACAGCCTGCTCCCAGTGCTGGAGCACAACCTGCTCTGCCAAAGCCGTGCCTGTGTTTGCCCCGGGTTTACTGCATCCTCCACACCTCACCCCTTAGTTCTGCTCTCTGCTGGCCTTCGTGTCTCAGTTCCACAGCTGGTGAGGAAGCCCAGGCAAAGCTGTCTCTCCCTGAACTCCTCCAAGCACCCCTGCCACCACCCACACCGGAGAGCAGAGGGTGTGAGCTGCGCCTCATCCATCTGGAAGTGGTGCAGCACCTCCATTCCTGACCTCCACCACGCCCCAGAGCCTGCTGCCTGCTCACAGGGGTTGCCAGAATCATGGAATCACAGAATGCTTTGGGGCAGAAGGGAACACTAAAGCCCACCCAGTGCCACCCCTGCCCTGGGCAGGGACACCTTCCACCATCGCAGGGTGCTCCAAGCCCCGTCCAACCTGGCCTTGGGCACTTCCAGGGATCCAGGGCCAGCCACAGCTTCTCTGGGCAAAGGAGATAACAAAGGAAGAGAAAAAACAACAAAGAAAATAATAGAGGCAGTAGAGGCTGGGCAGGAGGGAACAAGTGAAAGGGAACTGAGCTGTGCCTGAGCACTGTCCACGGGCAGAAGACAGGAGAGCAGTCAAAAAAACCNCCACCCCTGCCCTGGGCAGGGACACCTTCCACCATCGCAGGGTGCTCCAAGCCCCGTCCAACCTGGCCTTGGGCACTTCCAGGGATCCAGGGCCAGCCACAGCTTCTCTGGGCAAAGGAGATAACAAAGGAAGAGAAAAAACAACAAAGAAAATAATAGAGGCAGTAGAGGCTGGGCAGGAGGGAACAAGTGAAAGGGAACTGAGCTGTGCCTGAGCACTGTCCACGGGCAGAAGACAGGAGAGCAGTCAAAAAAACCCTGTTGATAAACACTTAACACTGATGTCTGTGAGACTTTCCTTTTTCAAGTCCCTCCTTTCACAAGGATTTGTGATTTATTGCTTTGCTGCTCCATCTCTGGGCTTTGAAAGCACGATTCCGCTTGAGTTTAAACTATATTTATATTTATTTTTTTGTTATCGCTTTTTTATTATTGCTATAGAAAATATTTGCTGGAAATATGTTGCAGCTATTACAAGGTCATAAAAAAGAGGAGATTTATGTATTTCTATCATTTCAAATAGTCTGTCAGAAAGTATCAGTCGTGCTAAGTGTAAGACTGCTGGATTCCAGTGCTCCCTCTGCCAGCACATGGGCAGCAGATGGAGGAATTAAAATAGCTCAGTGTGGAGGCTCCTTGGGTGCTGGCTGGGAGGAGGGAAACCGAGGCAGTGCCTCGTCCCCCCGGGGAGGCTCGGGGGAACCCCCTGGCTCCCCACCGGTGCTGGACACGGCCCCTGGGCCAGGGGATGAGCACTGGACCATAAACAAAAAGGGCTGAGGGAGGAGCGGGATCAATCCACTGCAGAGAGCAGAGAAAGTGGGAACAGGGAGAGGGCTCAGGCCTCCTTCTGTGGGATTTCTCTGAGAACATGACAGAAGGGGCAGGATTCCATTGTGTGCTTGGCAATGACAATAAAACAACAGAAAATATGTAAACAGTGTGAGAGGAACTGGCTGCAGAGCAGAATGTTTACATCTCCAATCCTGCTGCTGCGAGGACATCTTAAATCTGTTTATCCGCTAAAAATCCCCAAAGCCCCTCAACACCTCTGATGTGGAATAAAGATTTTATCATTACAAATGCAAATACTGGTTAATAAATAAAGATATTTAAATAGTGAAAACAAACTTTTAACATTACGCACAAGCATGAGAGGTTTTTTTTTAAGTCCAATCTGTTTTTCTTTAACTTGCACTGTTGTGACATTACTGAATTTTACACACAGTTATCTGCCTCTCTCCACAGAAATACAGATGGTTTTTGTAGAAATAAACAGTCATTTATATGAAACAATTGTAAAATAGTTTATGGAAACCAGTGGTGTAATGCATTCAAATAAATGCCAGGCCCGGCTGATGGAGAGCCAAGGTGTTAAATCACACTGCTCAGGAATTCAGCTGTGGGAAACAGATAGTAAATCCAGAGTGACAGAATTTCCAGTGATGGCAAAGGTTTCTGACATCTAGTCCAGTACACAAAAACTACAGCAGTTCAAACCTATTTTACTTAACACTACCTTGACAGCCAGTGAAATTAAAGAATTTAGTCAAAAGCCCCTTAAAAAGAAACAAACACTTCATTTCTGGATTGTTTTTCTGGGGAACAGCAAACGTGCAGCACAGACAGCAGCAACCTGGGCTGTGCACACCATCAACAGAAGGGTTTTACTTAATTGCTACCTTTTTGCATTAGCAATATGTAGCTCTAAATAAAGCTGAAAGCAGACAAATCATCATGTTTGATCTATAATGCAAAGCACCTACAGCAGAAATCCAATATACAGATTTTATTTTAAAGTCACAGCTTTGGGAGGGAGGCCGCACAGCCAGCCCGGCCACCGGCTGCTGCCTGGAATCAGCCCCAGCAGAGCAGCCTGTGGCCAGCCCCAGAGGGGCATTCCTGACAGCTCAGCACGAGGTCTCTCCTCGCTGCCTGGGTTATCGAGTGACAAAGGTGCTTTTCCCTGGCTAGGAAGACACCAGAGATTGTTCTGCGGTTTGGGGCAGCCCAGCCACGCTGCACTTGAGGGCTCCCAAAAATGGAGCAGGGAGGAACTGGTCCCACGAATGTACCAGGTACCAGCACAGTCTCTGTTCGTCAGAGTGGGTGAAACAAACACAAAAGTCTCAGTCACCCAAACACACAGCTGTACAGTTTAAAATGCCACAGAAATTACAGCATTATTACCAATCCAGAAGAACCAGTAGCCGCTGGACTTCGATACCAACAGCTCCAGAATAGACTCAGTTCAATACTTCACTTTGATTTTGGAGGCCAGGCATGAAAAATTCCTCTCACCCATCCGGGCTGATGTCCAGCCCCCTGTCAGCCCACAGCAGAGGGCTGAGTAGCCATTGCTGTTCTGACCAACTATTCACAAGTCTTATTCCCAACGAGCTGTTCCGTGACACCAGCACCCCCGTCCCCCGGCACGCCGGTGTCTGCTCAGCATCAACAGGCTGGGGAGAAAGGGCTTGGGAATAAATCATCCCCACTGTAGAGCAGAACTGCAGTTTGGAGGCAGAGGGAAATCATTCCCAGCAGTTCCACCACCCCTCTCCACACTGAGGGGCTTGCCCTGCTCACCCATCCTGCTGCGGGAAATACCCTACAAAAACAAGCAGCGAGTGTCTGTCCCCTTCCCACATCAGCTCCTGGGTGGGAGCAGTGAGCAGTGGAGCCAAGCCCAGCTCTGGGAATGCTGGTGCACGGTGCTGAGCCCCAGTCCTCAGGAGTCAGGCAGCTCCTGACCCAGCAGGGCCCCGGCGGGACATGGAGAGCGTGGGGACAACGGGGTCCCAGTCCCCGTCGTGCCTGGAGAGGGGCCTGGCTGGGGTCTGCAAACATCAGTGTTCTCTTTAATGCAAATCCTGCTGATATTAACAGCTTAATGTGAGGAAACCCAGGACTGCTGAAGTATTTCCAGGTAAAGCCGTTCATAACCCGGGCACCAGCTCCGCAGGGATGCTGTAATGATCCAAAACAAAGCACTCGGAGCCAGAGGAACTCACAACTACCATTAAGCAGAAAAGCACGTGTGTGAACACAAGGAAATACAAATTAATTGGCTTTTCACTGTCACAGATGCTGGGGCTTCCATCCCAGAAAGAGTCAGAGCAAACATATGCATCGCCCACTCGAACATATTTACTTTTAAATTTAAACTCCTCAGTTACCACCATTCCATGACAGTATCAAACTTTAATGACAGTTTATTCTAATTGTAGTTCATCTGCTAAAAGTGCTTTAATCACAGGGCTGTGGCTTTACATAGTTTCTTTTATCTTCTTAATTCTCACTTTTTAAATGTATGAATAAATACGTATATGTGCAATCAAAATACACACACACCTCCCTTTCCAGACATTTTTTTGTCCTATTCTCCCACCAACAAGGTAGGATGAGGAAGAAAAACCCCAGCAAGACCCACAGATCCTCCAGCAGCTGTTTCAGAACAGTTTAAGTCATGAAATTTGACATTAAAAGTGGTGCTGACACTGACACGTCAGAACCTGAATTTTCAAACACAACTCAGATCTCTGCTCCCCAGCTGCTCCTCAAATGAAGATGAGCCCCAAGCAGAACTCTTCATCTTCCAGCTTCCGAGGGGTAACTTAAACTTTGTGTGAACAAATCTGAAACATTGGAATAATCAACCACCACAAAACCTGGGTCTGTAACAGACTGTGATCCCGGGCACCTGGGCATGGAATAGGCTCTTTTCCCCTGCCTTGGCAGCTGCAATTCCTCTGATTCTGGTGTAGAGACTAAAAGATGATGTGGAGATTTTTATCTTAAGTCCTATCCCTGTTTCTTGAATCTTTCTCTTTCCTTATTATTCAGCTTCCTGCGGCAGTGGGATACTACACTTAAACAGACCAGGAAGATTATTTTAGACTATTTTTGGTCACTTTACACATTTTAAAGAATGCAAAAAGCACTGGTTGACAGCTGTTAGGGACTTGAATGTTATTGCAAAGCAGCTGTTTTCATTTATTGAAAAAGTATTAATCTTTCTCCAAACTCACAGAACACTGAGCTAATAACTCTCCCTCTAACCTACGGAAAATACAGGTCACGTCTGTGCAATGTTGGCAGAAGGTTTTGTTTATAACAATTAAACTTGTAGAGCATTTTGTTCTTAAAAGGACTGAGCCTTTCTGGTCTGGGGATGTTTGCAGTCGGAGGCAGCTATTAAATAATAATCAGTAGCATGTTCACCCTGCAAAGAATTTCTACTTAAAATCAGACAAGATTAATCAGACGAGACTTCTCTGTTCACAAGAAATTTCAGATGAAGAGAGGCTGACATGGACCAGGAACAGGCAGGATTATTCCAACATTTCAGCATTTTACGTTGTTTAGTTTTGTCTCTCATCTCCTTCTAAGAACATTCAGCTTTTATATACTGACATCGATGCTTAATTTGTTTGAAAACAAAGCCTCTGCACACATTCTCTCTGCATTGTTGTTTACTTTACATTAGTATTTATAGTCCATTCAGTCAAGCTCTGGAGGAGAAGGCAACTGGCATCCCAGGGAACGTGTTTGTTGAAGAGCAGCAGGAATGAGACAGCTCACAGGCAGGGAGATAACTTCCAAGTGTACATACAGTTCCTGCACATATTTAATTTGAGAATCACCATGGCATCAAGATACATGAAGTATCAAGGATGAAGTCATCATCTTTCTTATGTTCTTAAAATTGTAATCCATGCAAACATATTTTATAGGGAATATTGAATGCAGGCTTTGGTGTAGATATAAAAAGCCTGATAAGATCTCCTTGCCTGCTGCACACTGTGGGCTGCTGTCAGCCCCAGCCTCAGCTGAGCCGTGGGATGGGAGCGCACGGCTGTGCTTCCATCTCGGAAAAACTGTCCTTCCATCTCGGAAAAACTGTCCTTCCTTGGTCCAACGGAGCCTTCTTGGAAGCAGGATCTAAAGTGCACATCTACCACAACCCAAATTCCTTACATGTTAATGGGGTAACACAGGAGTGTTGGTGACACTCAGACCAGCAGAAACACACACCAGACTGACTGAGCAGGAAAATAATTTCCCAGTAAGCAAATTAAGTTCTAGGGATAATGGTGTTTTACAGTTGTGCAACCTACAAAACTTCCTCTGCCAAGCCTGAGGGTGGGATTTGCAGCATGCCTAACAGCTACCTGCTCCAGAAGCTAATGTTGAGACTGTTACTGATCTCTGGGGAGCAGAATTGTACCAAGTATTAAAACACCCAAATCTCACCTTCTAAAATGGCTTTTCAGGACGTGGTTATTGTAGCTGTTCAAATCCAGACAGCGTATCTGACATTTTTACTGATATATTCAGGGAGAACGGGAGGTTCTTATGCTCCCAGTCTCCAGCACGTGAGTTCCTTTCTGCAGATCTGCAACACTGCAGAGAGATTTTATATTTACCCCATTGGCTGCTGAAGTGCACAAAGAAACACCCCCAAGGAGATGTCCTTGCATTACCTATGGACACTGGGGTTCTCCAAGGGCTGTAATCCCAGTGCCTGAGCACTGCCTGGCACTGACGGAGCTTCCAGCTCTCCTCTCCATGGCTGGGGCATCACCCCATCCCCGGGCTCTTTCTCCCATTTGGGCTATTTTCAGAAAACCCTCTTGCACGAGGGATGCCCCTGAGCCCCCCTCAGGGTGGCCCATCCTGGATTAGACCAGTCTCGTCCAGAAGCTCATCCCACAAGCAGGAGTGTTTTATTTCCAGCCCTCCCACAAAATATGCCTGTGCAATACACGCTGCTGAGCACGCAATAGGTTAAACAAATTGATGATAAAGTATTCGACTTCGTTAGTTTTCATTACCATAAGAAAACATCAATTACATTTTCTATTTTATGAGTGTACACAGGGGAATCCATTACAGTAAGCGAGAGGTTATATGACTCTTTCTGCTGCTTCTTTCCCCAGCAAAAAGAACAGTTTGTTTTTAAAGCCAGTGACACCAGCCCAGAGGAAGGGAAGGCACACCGGCATATCTGCATAGACAGCTCCTATCCTGATTTATCCAGCCTGGCTCCAACTAATTAAACATCTGCCTCAACGATTTCCTCTGCAGATTTATCTTCTCCAGTGTACAGCACTGACTGCTTGTTGCAGACTTTTTCCTAACTTGCAGCCATTCCCGTGTACTTCTCCCGGTTGGTTATGTGGGCACCTGGCAGGAGATGATCCAGCATTCCCACTAACCCCCTGCAGGTGCCTGTGGTGGGGTGGGTCACCAGGCTCCCACAGCCCTGCTTCAGGTCAACCACATCCTCCAGGAAAGGACTCGGGGCCACGGCTCTCTCAGCTACAACACACCCAGGTTATGTCACCACCTGCATTTCCCCTGAACTGACTCAAAAACTGTTATTTAAAAATGGTCAGAGCTCATACATCAAAAACCTTGAGACACTAAGAAAGGAAAATTGCAAGGAATATGAAATAGCTTGAACAGTTTGCAATAATTTCATCTAAATAGAGCTAGTCACAGTCAGAATATTGCTTCCCTCTTTTCAGTCCCCTTTCTATGAAGCAAAGGTTGTAGCCCACTTCTGTCTCCTATTACCTGTCTCTTGCTGCAATAAATAATCTTCACTGTCTGAATAAAGTATTAAGGGAAAGCCAGTCCAGTGTTTTAGCCCTGTCATGCTGAACAAACCCTTCCCAACTGTACCAAAGGAATTCCTCAAATTCTTCCTCGTCCAAAGTAGCCAGCCCAGGTTTGCATTTTCCTATCAATTTAGGACCAGTCTGAAAAATGTCCTGTAAGTCAGTGGTGAAAACAGGTCAGAAAGAAATTGCTTCTACCAGTTCTTGAAAACAGTATAAGCTATAATGATAATAAATTCATTTGTCCTGGGAAGGCTGATCTGGAGGTCCATTGAAAACTGGCAGAAAAACTCATGGGCATTTCAGTTTTGTTAAACTATTACAAAAACTTTAAATAAACATGTTAAATCTATTTTTGGTAACAACTTTTTAAAAATCAGACCAATCAGCTCTAAAGGAAACGTTGCTGAATGAGGAGAAATGCTTCTCCTAAATTATGTCTTATCTTTTATTCAGAACTTTGACATCCTAATCCACTGCTTGCAGTGACCCCAATGCATGGAGCTTACAGCTGCAGGAATTCTGGCCCTGCCTGGACACAGGCATAACCAACCCTGTCAACTCTGACTGTTCCAAGAAATCCAATTACATGTTCATAACCAGAAGGTTTGTGGTCATGACTTCCACTACAGTTATAGACATAGCAGGGGTACTGGTCATATCTCAAAGAGGTAAGATATCACATGAATAATTAATAAAAAGTAATTTAAATTATTTGTTATATAGTTATTCCCCTCCCCCAAAAGACACATATAGGCCTATATACCCTGTTCCTGCAAAGGGTTCTGAGCAGGAGACCAAGGCAGCAGAAGTGAATGTATTAGCTGAAGGAACAAATTCCAGGTCCATTCCTATTCTAAACTACTGATCAAAAGTCACAAAGCCAAAGCAGATCAAATTTCAAATGGACAAAGAATAAAACATCTGTTACACGAAGGGGGGAAGCAGTTTAAAGACTGAGCTAAGTGAATCCTTTAGTGACCTCCCTTCAGGGAAGGGAAATCTGACCCCAGGAAATAAATAAAAGTCGCCCAAAAAGTGAACAAAAGAGGTGTTTGAAAAAACCCCAACACCATTCATCGCCGCTAACGACTTGTTCATTATGAGTGATGATGGATAAAGACTTCTCACGCTGAGATGAAATCAAGATTTATACGCATTGTTTCCTCTCCCAACTTGTGGGAAGATCATCATCATTTAATTCTATCTCTGCGGCCAGTGATGGGCATCCAGAGAGCTGGTTATCACACGGCGCAGTCAGCTGGCAGGGCCGGGACGTGCCGCTGGCACATCTGGACGGAGGCGCCGCAGCCGAGGGTGAGCGATGGCTCCTGGCCACCCTCCAAATTGCTGCAGACTGGCGGGGCTCCTCTCCACCCCCAGCACTGCTCCTCTCCACCCCCCCGCCTTTTTTTTTTTTACGAGAATCAGATTTTCATTGCTCCATTCAATTGCTCTTCTCTGCCATTTTTTACAGCTCTTATCGTTCCCTTGGAATATGGCCTTGAGACAGCTCATCCGTGTCCTTCACTGTGTTATCTCTTCTAACTTTTATTAAAACTTCAGCTCTCATCTGAAGATAGCTAATTAAATCCATGACAGATTATACACGCATTTTAAAACTGCACTGAACTACTTTTTCTAAAGCGAACAGGGTTTATTTTCTTTTCCCATAGTTAAAACTGAGGGTGTATAAGGAGGTTTCATTCATTTACAAAGACAAGATCCTTATCTTTCCCACTATATAGATGGGTTTATATTAAAGTTCCTTTGTTGCGTGACAAGACTCAGGGCAATTTCTCTCCGTAATTATTTCTTGTTGCTGGAAAGCTCTCTCAGCCTTATACTTTTGAAATATATACACTAACATATATGTGAATGCACATCTACTCCCCAGAAAAGCACTGCTTTAAAACAGAAATACAAGCACTGTACATTTTCTTTTTTTAAGTGTCGATATGCCTTAACTATAACAGCACTATTTTGACAACATTGCAGAAAGTAAATTTTTCTTTTTTTCTACAAGTAACAATGAATCCTTGAAATTATTTAAAATCATGCTAAACATAATTTTCTTACGTAAATTAAAAGTATATATACAAACTCTATCATGGGCTGGACTTGCTGTACTTCCACCCATCATCCCAAATTACCACAGACTGGTCTTGAATGCAAATGGCTTTGTTATCATAAATAAATATTTGCAGGAGTGGATATACTGCTCTGCAGCAAACATTATGCAGCTCCTGCACTGTCAGCTTTGTGCCAGCGTGGAGAACACAAACCTGTGCACAGAACTGCTGGGAGTGGGGCTGGGACACAACCCCCCCCAACACCTGAGCAGTGGTCACAACAGTTAAAAAGAGATATAAAATATACTCATGGAGAAAACACCCTGCCCTCTAGTAAATACGATAAATAACCCACCTGAGCCTCTCTGTGATCCCTTCCTTCTCTTTAAGGCCTTTTGTAAGATATCCTTCATGGTGACCTTCATACTGTCCACCTGAATAAGTGAGAATCCATGAGCAGCATTTCTGCAAGACAGATGCACATGCAGTTTTACAAAACAATCATCACCAGCGGCTCCCCGCAGTCCTCGTTAGCTTCAAGCAAAGCACTCGTTAGGCACACGGTTAACGAAGTTGGGCTGTGAAGGGGAGTTAAAGGGAGAAGCCAAGCAAATTCCCTTAGCAAGGCAGAGACAAAACCAGACAAAATGGATTGAGATTCGAGGTGAGGGGTGTATGGATTTTCCTAATTTATAGTTATTTTTTTATCACTTTGTGCTCAGCATTAGAAGAGAAAAATGAGCCAATGTACCTGGGGGCTCCTCAGCTCGTGTCTGTGGGGGGTTTCACAGCATACAACAGGGGAGCAGTGTGCAGTGGCATTTCCATCCGTGCCCCACACGTAACAAAAGTGCTGGGGACAAGGGGCAGAACACCCCTCAGCGAGGTGACAGCAGCCTCAAAGCACTATCAAGGCATTATTTCAACGCATTATTTCAAATGTAAGTAATGGGGTTTCTTTGGACACATTTTTGTGAACACAATTGCACAAAATCTGCCAGCAAGATCCAAGGCAGTGGATCCTCGTCCTGGCCATTGCCCACAGGAGAGGCCACACAGGGGGAAGGACTGCCCAGGGCATGGGGACGGCTGCAGGGGTGCTGCTGCCAAACACCGAGAAGGGCACCCCTGGGGAAGCAGAGAAGATGACAATATCATAGAAGAGACACAGGATGAGCATATCAGTAAATTTTGCCCCTTAGCCCTTGCAGTCAGTCTCAGCTCATGTCAGTAGATGTCACTGCAGACAGTTCCAGGGAAATCCGAGAGCTGAAGGCTCCCACCGGAGAGATTGCTCTGCATGGAAAAAACTGGTTTGCAAAGCTATTTGGGCAGGAGGAGGAGCTTTATATCTGGCAACCAAGAATTTTAATCAGGGAGTACAGCTCTATATGAAGATCACAGCTGGAATATTTTTAAAAGCAACTGGCAGGCGAAAGCAATCCAAGCAACACAAGTACATCCTGAAAAACAAGCCCATATTACATGTCACTTTGAAACACAAATGCTGGGACTAGAGGTTGGAGTCAGGTCACATCAGACGTGGCATCCCCAGCCCACGCCGTGACACAGCCAGGATGGAGAAAGGGCACCTTTGAGCCCTCAGCACCCTGCTCAGGGCACTGACTGTGGCGTGACACGGGGGCTGGGAGCCCCCTGCCTGGGCACGTGCTGGCCACAGCTCGGAGTCCTGCAGGCCGCTCGTGCTCTGGGGGCCAGCCCAGCCCAGCCTCTGCAGAGGTCCCCCCTCACGGCGTGAGACGCCGTTTCCCTTTCCTCGGCTGTGCGTTGGTCTCATCTGAATTTCATTTTCAATTCCCTTTGTTCCTGGCAAAATGAAACTGCCTAAAAGACCCAAATTTATGTTCTCCAGACCATTTATTATTTATAACTCTATCTTACTCGTCTTCAAACCAAATACTCCCAACCTTTTCATGCATCTACTTTTCCCTCTGTTTCTGCCGCGTGTTCAGTGCAGCAGGAGCAGAACTGAGGGAGTGCCACCACGTCTGCAGGTGACTTTGCCATCCTGGTTGCAGCCCCAGGGCTCAGAGGCGCCTGCTCAGGGCTCTGGCTCTGGCTCTTCTCGAGCCCTTCACTGAGGAACAAGTTTCCCCTGAAGCTGCCGTGGAGCCCCACGACCTGCACGAGCACCACACAACACCTGCCCTCAGCCCAGCAGAGCCATGGCCAATCCCCCGCTTCCCAAAAGCCTCACAGCTTCAGTCCCAACTGACCTGATGAGCAAGATTCAGAGGAATTTTTACAGTGAAAAACCTATTCTACAATTATAATTGCAAAAAGGAAACTACCTTTGCGCTTTTATTTAAACAACACGATGTTTGTCAGTGAAATGGTACAAAGCCCTGCATGCTGGACCAGGCCACCACAACACCTGGTGCCTCCAGGTAATTCATACAGTGCTCTGCAAATACTGACAGGAAGTTTCCAGAAAACTCCAACCAAGATACAGGGAAATATATTAAAATACTCCAGGGAAAAAAAGAAATAGCAAAGACAAAGAAAGTCTTCCAAAACCTGCTATGGTCAAAACAACTGTAGTCACAATTCTCCCCTCAGCACAAAATGCTTTTCAACTTTTTTCACCCCAAACAGAGCAAGGCTGCAGCTGCACCGTGGAGCAGCTCCATTTCCCACTGGACACAAAGTGGCCATTGGCAGACGGCCCCAGCTCAGGGCCACTCACACCCCCACGGGACGGGAACGTCCCGAAAATGGAAGATTCTCTTTCAGTTCCTGACACTTGAGCTGCTAAAGAGCACAGGCTGCCGTGATCCTGCTCGTGTTCCGGGCCATCCCGGCTCGGCCGATTCTTTCCATTGAGCAGCTGGCCTGAGAACTGTCAGGCTGATTTCCCTGACACTCCATTACTAACCCCTGCCTGAGCCATGGCCATTCTTTGCCTCAGAAGCTGGATCTCATCCCAGAAAGATCTCTAAAAGTTTATTTTACTGATCAAAGCAAAATAAGAAACCCTCTGTGTTTTACTATATTTAGTGTGCGAGCCTTGAGCGAGTCCTTGGCAGGAGCAGTGAAACGCAGAGCGGACCCCGCTTTTGTAAACTCTTGGCTATTTGCTCTGGAGCAGAGCCAGAGGGGCCGAAACCCCATCCTGTTTCAGCCTCTCCTTCCCCTGCCCTGGCTCGCTCTGGTTTCCCTCTCACAAAGCACCACAGAACCTCAACACAACATTTCAGCACTCAGCAACCCCACGCGTCTGAGCCGAGGGTGGATTTAAGCCCAGATCAAAGAGCTCCTGAGGCCATGCCGGTCTGTCAGAGCACGTTTCCTGTGCCCAGAGGAGAAGCTCCATAAAATCACCCAACCGTTGGGGTTGGAAGGGCCCTCCAGAGATCACCCAGTCCAGCCCTCAGCCCAGGCAGGGTTACCTGGAGCAGGTAACACAGGAATGTGTCCAGGTGGGTTTGGGATGTCTCCAGAAAGGGAGACTCTACACCCTCCCTGGGCAGCTGTACCAGTGCTCTGCCATCCTCCATACAAGATTCTTCCTCATGTTGAGGTGGAACTTGTTGTGGTTTAGTTTATGGCCACTGCTCCCTGTCCTCTCACTGGATGTGCCACCAGGGTGTCCTGGAGCCACGCTCGGCCCCGGATCGTAAGGAACACCATCAACCCACACAACCCTGGGTTGTGTGACCCCAGCACAGGAGGCTCTGCTGGAGAAACACACACCCACTTCACCTCACCTCACCACTCCCCAGCTTGTCCTGCGGTGGTCATGGGCATGGACTGTCCTCACTCAGCCCAAGCCCAGCATATCCTTAATTGCAATTACAAACAACATGTTTTACCTCACTCTGCTCAGGTGTGATACCTGTATTTTAGGTCAACAACTGAAAATGGGACAGACAAGCAGATGCTGGTCCATCAATTAAAACTGCTGCTCGCAAATTGGAAGCCAAAGAAATTCCTTAGCTTGTATTTTCTGTCATTTTGCAAAAACATACCTGGGTGACAAGGTTAAATCAAGCAAAGGAAATCCCTGGCACTTATCATCCACAGGCATTACTGATAAATTGTGCAGTGGAGGAATAAAGGATTACCTTCTGTATTTTTTCATTACACTTTTCTTTTGTTACAGAATACATAAATCCATTGTGGCACAATGTAATATGTATCATCGTGCTACACCTGTGGACGTTTCATAACGGCTGCCATGTCTGTGCAGTCAGGAATGATAAGTGAACCACCCGTGAATGTTAATGATAGTGATCATTCTGCGGTAACTTGGCTTTCCATCTTCTTTTACAGCCTCCGCGCCGAGCCAGGGTGGCAAGGTTCAGGAGAGGGAAAGGGAACAACAGCAGAGGCCGAAGCTCCGCCAGGCTCGCGCCGGGCGCTGCCGGGGACGGTGCTGAGGCGCCGTGGGAACGGGCAGGGTCCCCCCACGGGCTCCGTTTTGCCACGAAATGGAACAACCAACACTGGAAGGACAAAAGGTTTCCGTTCTGAATGAGCAAAGAACTTTTCGAAAAGCTCCTTTCCAATTCTGGGGCAATTTTTAAAATTTTAATTTTTTTTTCTTTTTAACACAGAAGTGGAATTTATTTTCCGGAAGTGGAATTTATAGCACTTAAAACTCACTGCAAAACCAGCTGGCATGGCTGAAAGTGCCTGGGAGTGACTAATTTCCACTTGATCAGCACAAAGTCAGAGTTAAGACTAAAAATCCCAGCTGATGCAATGGACTTACCTTAAGCCATGTAATTTTTAAGGTAAAGTGCACAGTGATAGGAACCAGAATAACTAATACCAGCCACAATTTTTATTCTGAGCCTAAATGCCCTGCTTTTGTGCATCTCAGGTAGGCCTTGGATAGCTCTGTGCACTATTGAGTTTAACTGACTGCATTTTGACACCACTGTAACTGTCCTTAGACCTCTAGCAGGTCTTCTGATGCCCTTCTTGGGGTCCTACCCTTCCCTCTCCACTCTCCTGGGAGCCACCTGCTTGACTTTTGCACCCACATTAACTTCCTTAAATTTTATATGAATATTCTAAAATGTACTTTGCACATTTCCCACCCCCATGTACAAACTGGGAACAAGGCTTTTGGAGAGTGCTGCTGGAGTCCAAGAAAAAACACATTCAGAGCTTTGAACTGAAATTGCAAATGCACGATGCAAGCCTGGTATTTTAAAAAGGCTTCAAGCCTTAAACTATTGGGTATGGCAGAGGTGCTGCTTTGAAAATTTCTATATAATAGTCAAGGCAATTTAAGCATAGTATCAAAACAGAAAAAAAGTGCTACAGAGCAGAGGAACTGGATGCCAAATTTCCTCTGTGTGCCAACTGGCAGCTGAGCTACAGCTCCTCGAAACACCATTAGATCGAGTATGTCAAGTTCCAATAATAAAATTTCCAAGGGAAAAAGCCCTAATGATGGTACAGATTTATTTTAAGCCTTTCAGGTATGATCTCAGCACCTCAAGAAGTCCATATTTCCATGGATGTGGTGCTCTGTTTGCCTCCTCCTGACAAAGGTCCCTGGCAGGAGAGGGGCTGTGTGCGTCCGACGTTGGACAAAGCCCCGCTTTCCACAGCAGCCACCTTCCAAAAACACAGCCCGCTAGACTAATGGGCAGTGAGAAGCCAGAATGACTGCCCTCCGTCTTCTCCTTGTGTAACTTTGCCAGAGTCCTTGGAACTTGCCAAATTCGGTCATGCCTGCTTAGCTTGCTCGACTGATTGTGCCAGAAAAGAAAATAAGACACAGATGTATTTGAGCTCTTTGAGATGCCAGTAAGAGCGACAGCTAATGGCTTCATTTCGACCCTCCCCTACCAGCTGGGCACAGGTGGGGGGATAATGAGGTCCCTCTCCCTAATCAAACTCAATTATTTACTACTCTGTACAGCCACAAAGACATTCACATCCAGCTCAGAATATAAACTGCACTGTGGGCTACTTCCAGCCACCACCTCTGGGTATTTATAACTAACTCAAGTGGCTCAGAGTTTGCCTTGGCAGGAGTTGAAGTGTATAAAGTTCTGCAAACTGTTTCTGCTCAAACATGTCCTGCTGAAACGGGGTCCCTGGCGGGGCTCCACCGCTGTCAGCTCGGCAACTGCACAACATCTGAACGTACACCCAACAGCAGGACAGGAGATCGGAGATGAAACACGGCTTCAGCATGGAGCTTCTCACCAGCATCAACATTTTTCAACAGTGATTCAATATTAATAAACATTACAAGTCACAAGGCTGACATGGCAGCAGCTGAAATACTTCAGTACGAGGAGGGAAAAAAAAGAGATGCAAAATATAAAACCACAATTACATGCACTAGTAGGGTGACAGGGGAGGAAGAAGACATAGAATTTACAACAAATCCCTACAAAAATAAGACATCACGCACATTTTAACTCACAGAGATAACAACCTTTTGATCAAGTGATGATCAAGTAATTCTCTATTCTAGGGAACACATTAAAAATCCGAATTTAAACCTAACTATTTACATAGGAATCACAAGCCATTTCAAATTAAAATGTGGACCCAGGGAGCACCAAACAGACCCTTTCAGAAAAGCACTGCTTATGATGCAGTTGTCCTATTTCTCCTCAGCAGCACCTTCCAAGCTAGAAGGAAGCTCTTCACATCAGCACAAACGATGGTAAACCAAAAGATTTCACATTTCTTTTGCAGGACCTGCAGCCGGACCCTCGTCCTGCTCCAAGCTGCAGCCAGAGCCCTGCTGGCCAGGCTGGGATCCTGCCCAGGTCTCTGGGCTCACACGGGAAGGGCGACTCCACCTCCTCCGAGCCAGTGTCCAAACCCTGAGCCCACAGCTGGTCACTGCAGTGAAACACTGACCACAGCCCACACACCCAGTACAGCACAGGGCCTTAGGGAGGAGGTGGTTGGGAAAGGAAAGGGACCTTTTCCAGACAAGAAATCAGCAGCAATTTAGAATTGTCTATTGACACAGACCTCTTACCTGCTCTGCCTGCAACAAACACCCGTGAGCCTTTCTGAGGGCATGGAATTAGAATAGAATTTTCTCTATACCTGCTGGTATTTTTCTGGGGATATCCAAAATGCAGGATAATCTTGGAGATAATCAGTCACAGAATCATAACATTACCAAAATTCATGGCAATAGCATTGACCCAAGGGAAATGCATGCAGGTGAAGGGGAGATTCCCTCCTTCAGCCAAATGCTTCAGTCAGATGGAAGGAACTGGATATTCTGCAATTCCATGGGCAGAGGTGTCAGTTGTCTGGCTCAGCTGGGTGACTGTGACCTCCCCACCCCAAAATGGGCCTTGCACTGTGCCTGGGGGTGCTGCTGGCTCGCTCCCCACATCCCCTGCCCCACCACTGCCTCAGTGCAGCACAGCCCAGTATCTCAGCCTTGAGGAACTTAACTGTAAATGCCGGGGCCAGAATATTTTATTTCCCAATGCAGTGGAACAAAGTGAATGTGGCCTTTGGGAATACATGTGGGATTTCTGACAATGCCTTTGTAGGATGCTTTGAATGTCGCTGAAGAAATTACACAATAAAGAAAATAAAAACTAATTAAATAAGCCAGATTAAAAAAAAATGTCTGATTATACAGAACTGGAAGCAGCTGTAGTGTTAAGAAATGTAAGTGATGTCCAATAACCAGGAAAACCCTATTAGCATTTTCATTTCAAGAGCTCCAAATATGAAATATTTTTCCCAAGTAAGAAGTGGCTTATGCTTCTGGCATTTTGCTCTAGTAATTAAGGCCTTCTGATGGTTTAAGAGATTTTTCATCTACAAGTAAAGAAAAATAAAAGTGATCGAGCACAGTATATATACCCCTGCTTCACTGGTAAGGACACAGCAAATTCTTCTTGAGCTATAAGTCAGACAGCTCAAGTCTCAGGGGCAGGTGGGATCTCCCTCATCAAAATTCTTCTGGACTTTGCAGGGGAATGTCCAGTCCCATTCCAACTGCTATGCTTGGCTACTGCTCATTTCTCTTCTCAACCACTGCACTGCTATTAAGCCACACTGCAACTCTTTGTATATCAAATCACTTGCTGTACTGCAGAGCATCCGTGCCCCCGGATGGTGACAGACCGGGCTGAGGGGAAGCAGGGAAGGAGGAGGGGGCTGTCCCCAGAGCTGTTCCCAGGTTGGGCTGCACTCACATGCGCACGAAGAGCGACTGCTTGGCCGCCAGCCCGGGGGACGAGTACTTCTCCACCAGTGCCAGGGTGCTGAAGCCAAACTTGTGGATGGGCTCATTGGAATCCAGGGGTGGAAAGTCTGTGTCGACCTCCCCGTCGTCCTCGGCGATGTGCAGGCAGTAGGCATTGACGTTGTCGCTGCAACACACACAGAGCAGCCGCAGTCAGCACGGCCCCAGGCAGATGCTCCTGCACAGGAGCAATGCCCCGAACAGCCACTGACGACACCTGGCTCAGAAGGTCCCCAGAGGCCCCAGCACGTCTTGCTGCCACAGCCGTGTGGTTACAGAAACCCCCCAAACCTCCGAGCAACGCAGTCAGTCTTCACCCTTAACTGCGCTGCAAGCAAAACCTGACAGTGATTAAAATACACTAAAATCTATAAAAGTTTCATGACTTCATAAAGCTGGAAGTAATATTTCTCCATTTGTGAAAATTTATTTATTTATATGATGACTACATTTCAGAACTAAAGGCAAACAAGCAGTGTCTGTGATTTTTCACAGATCAAACAACTGTGAAAATTTGCTGTCTGTAGGCTGGAAAAGTAGAGAGTGCTCTGAGGCAGGTAAACAGGGTAATGAACTGTGGGAAAAGTAAAAAATCTGTCCAACACAGTAGCAATGATTAGCAGAAAACTTACCTTTTCTAAATATCTAAGAAGTTCAGTCACTAAAAGCAGTTACACATTAATATAGACCAACAAGCAGAACCAACACAGAAAGTTGTAATAGATAAAAAAATGTGAGAGGAATAAAGAGCTGAGCCTCTTTCTCTCCATAGATGAAAGCCCACAGGGCAACAACTATCTATACCTACCAAACAGGTATTAATCATAATTTCCTAACATTGAAATCTATTTCTACTGTTACTTCAATTTAAATTATTGACCTGAAAATAAGTATTCTTTCTGACTGCAAACCTGCCAGCACTCAGGCCTTTCCCCAGCTACGCAGTAGAGCTGGAGGTGCATGTGGCAGTGTGTTTCTAAACTCTGCAGTTTAAATTTGGAGTTTTAATTGCATGATTGATGCTTAAATTAATTAATTGTAAAGTGTATGCTAATTGTTTAATTGGTCGCTTGATCTATATAGATCATTTTTTGAATTAAATGAGTTGATTTACAAAGTTTATTGATTGGATGTGACAATGAATTATTTCACTGACTACCTGATTTGCAATTTTCTCAATTAATTCACAAACCTTTGGTTGCAACTGTGCTTTATTGAGAGTGCTTAGTCCAGGTGATCTATAGGCATCTTGTCATGGCTAAGACATTTATTATAGAAAACAGGGAATAATGATGCATTGCTATTACTGTAAGCTGCAAATTTGCTAACAAAAAGGTAATTCAGCAATGTTCACCACTCTGAATTTGGCAAATTCTGCAATACTAGTAAAGAAACTTTCTGGCCCTGGACATTTCCAGGGATGGGGCAGCCACAGCTTCTCTGGGCAAACTGTGCCAGGGCCTCACTGCCCTCCCAGGGAACAATTCCTTCCCAAATCCCGTCTAACCCTGCCCTCTGGCAGGGAAGCCATTCCCCCTTGTCCTGGCACTCCAGGCCCTTGTCCCTAGCCCCTCTCCAGCTCTTTTGGAGGCTCCTTAGGCACTGGAAGCAGCTCCAGCAAGGCCAGCTCTCAGCCTGTTCCCAGAGCAGAGGGGCTCCATCCCTCAGAGCATCTTCACGGCCCCCTCTGGGTTTGCTCCAGCAGCTCCACGTCCTTCCTCTGTTGGGGGAATACAGACACCAAGCACTGCATGCTCATTTGTCCCATTCCACGTAACTCAAAGTGCCCTCACGCTGTGACTTTTCCAGTCTGACCCGTCACCGGTGCCCGCCTTCCCACAGCTGTGCTCCTGCCTTGCCCTGTTGATTCTCCAGCCTATTCCCTTGACAGAGCTGCTCTCCGTGCAGCCTGGTGCACACTCACAGCTCTGGGGAAGTAAGGTGAGCATTTTCCTTTGGCTCCTGATGCCTTTGCATAACTCTCACTAAAGCTGCAGGAACACACGTGGCTGCAGAACCCAGCGCGGTCTCACAGCGATCCCGGCGCCACCAGCCCATCTCCACCAAACACAGGGAGAATACACCACGTCAGCTACAGCCCATAAAATAAAGGGGCTGCAGATGTCTTCAATCACGGACTGCGTTTCTGAACACTAACACAGATTTAGTTACAACGTGTTAAGAAAAAAAATTGGGTAAAACTGTTCTGCACTTTGAACCTCCATCAGGCTGAGACTGAAGTTGGAATTTACAAGTTGAGCACAACAACTGAGAGATATAACAGCTATTCTAAAAATAGCAACTGAATAGCAATTTGAATTGTGCAGCTTACTATTAATTTCTTCCTAGAAAGAGATTTTGTTTATTTTTTGCAGGTGCAATCATTCCAGCACATCTGTCAAGGGCTGGCAAGAGAATGGTCCCCTGGGTTACAACCCCAGTTCGTGTGCAAGAGGCCAGGGGCAGGGCTGCTAACACTGCCAGTGATTCCTCGTACCAAGAGACTGAATAGAGACAAATATAACACAATTATAATAAAAAAGGCAGCCTAATTGAATACAGAATGTTCTCAAAGCTGTCAACTAGTACTCACTCACTACAGACTCTTACACCTATCTTTTAGGAAAAGGAATTAGGCAGTAATATATTCTTTTCCTAAAGACAGAGGGGTTGTTTCTCCTAATTATAAAGTCTAAAACCTCCTCATTATTCTCACAGTGTCACCAGTAGGTATAGTTGTCACTCTGCATCCTTGTACACCACATCTGAGGCATTCTCTGTATGTATTTTAGTGCAGTGTCACAATGATCCCCATTTTGTCTTTTTACACTCTCACCCGACTGAATCAGGAACAAAAGGCCAATGTAAAATGGGTACCCTACACGAGCTCTTTCCTTACTGCAAATACGAGAATTAGTTTACAGTTAAAGCAGCCCTTGCCCCAGAACTGGTAGTCAGCAGTGCCAAAAAAAAAAGATGATGGAGACATGATAAATAATTAAGAACCTACAAGAAAACAAACTTCATGGAATCTCAAGGCTCTGCCCCTTAATCTGAGCATTTGTCCCCAGATTCTCAATTGCTGCTCTGTCTAACATGTGCTCTTGGGAACTCATGCTTCCATTATTTATTTTATTCCTTCTGCCCTGAGATTTGATTACATTGGACAGCCTCCTTGCTCATGAGCACTTTTTGACACATCATAACATCTTATCCTTCAAGGCAGACGGTGACATTCATTTCTTCCCACTGCTGCCTTCTGCTGTGGGCAGTGATGGTTCATGGAACACTCTACTCATGGGTGCTGTTCCATTTGAGGTATGGTCTGCTCCTGGAAAATATGTGTGTGTCCAAAGACTGACATCAGTGGTGTCTTACTAATTAAAAAATAACCTAATCATACACAAAGGATGCTTTTTTGAACTTGTGATATAGTGAACAGAAATTAATAACAGCAAATGAAATGGCACCATCTGCGAAACATTTCATATTTCTTCTTCAGTATAAAAAAAATGACAAATCAAACCAAAGTGTTTAACCTCAGAAACATCTCATAGGTCTGTTGAGAAGAGCTAAGGGAAAGCCTATCCAGAGCAACAATATCCATGAAACTGTTTTCAAGAGGGGCTGCTTTCCTGTGTGCTCCGTATCTGTGGAACAGAAATCAGCAAATCCTAACGACAGGAGATGAAGTGACTTCACTCCCTTTCCCCCCACAACTCTGCTACAACAGCAGATTAAGACTGCTGAGCCCTCCAGTGCTCCTGAAAAATGCTGAAAGGGTGAGTTGCAAAATTCAGGACCAAAAAAATCCCACCCCATTCATTCAATATTCCAAAAGTGAATATTTTCCAAGAATATCTCCAAAAGTGAAAAGGGAACAACAAAAAAGTGAAATCTGGATCATATAGAAAACAAACAAACAAAACCATGAACCTCCTTTGCACCAGGGACATCCCTGCCAGTAACTGTTACTGACAACTCTATAATAAACTACTTTAACTTCCGACTTTATGTTCTATGACCCAGCAAATCCAGAAGTAATTTACAGAACAGTTTTAAAATGAAAGCTGCTCAGGTGAGTTGCTCTGAAGAACTTGTTTATGTATCTCATGTCAGGATAAAGGAGTGGCTCCTACTAAACACCACCAGTGCTCCAGCACAGCAAAGGGACTCAGAGGAGTCCTGGGCTTTATCTGCCGTCTTGGGATCTCAGCTGCTAAGAACACTACCAAAAAATAGGTGGGACATGAAATAACAAATGCCTCTGTGACACCAACAGAGATAAAGCTTGCATTATTTTTACATAGTTTTGAAATTATGATTCATTTACAGATCCAAGCTCTCCTGTTGATCACCACCCCGCACACAGCAGGTGATTGAAAGGGAAATGGCTGGAGGTGCACGTGTGCTGCTCAGAGGGAAATACTAATCTCTCTAAGATTGATCTATCCAAACCAAACATTCACGTGGAAATCCACTGCATGATGCAAAAGGGCTGCAGAGGAGAGGTGTAGGGATGAGGAGCAGAAGAGAAAGAGCATTACTTGAGCTTGGGCTCCCGCCCCTCACTCGTGTACTGCCAGCAGATGAGGCCGATCAGGTCGTGCACCTTGGCGTTGGCAATGGTCACCACGGTCATGGGCTGCAGCTTGTCTTGGCTTGTGTGCAGAGGGAGGTAGACATCAATTTTTTTGGTTGCCGTTGTACCAACATGGCCCTGTTGAGAAAAAAATGTTTCATTAGAATGTACAAAAGAAGTGTGACACAATCAATACAGAATCTGGTGGGTAGAATTCTCTTCAGTAGGAAAACTAAAACATGCTGCTATGGCTTAAAATTGGAAGAAACTTGAATATTTAAGTTCCAATTATTCCCCTGCTGTTTCTCTCTAAAAAGGACATGAAATATTTGGACATGACTTCACAGATTTCCATAGAGCCTGAACTTTGCTGCAGGATCCCATGTTCCTGCAGAATACAAAAACCCCCAAGTATGTGTGGGATGGGGAGGAAGAGAGACCCAACAAGCCAGCCTGAGACTTGTTTCCACATTTCTGCTCCCTTCTGCAGTTCTTCCCCACGACCTGAGGAGCTCCTGGCCCTCACAGGGAGAACATCCCCCCACTCACCAAGGCCTGACCTTGGCTTGCCAACAGGAGAGCGAAATCACACCCACAGCTGGGCCATTGAACTGTTCTGAACTGTTTGAAGACACCAAGAAGAATTAACTGATATTGGGGTTTACTGCAACTTTACTGTATGAAAAGAATCTATTTGGCACTGTAGAGATTGACAATTAAATAAACCATAAAATACACAGCAACACAGAGATCTATAAAGTTTGCATTACAAGAAAAAAAATGTTTAATCCACTGCAGGTAGGACTGCAGCTTTAACCCAGGAATCTTCCAAACAGACAAAAGATTGCACAACCTGATCCCCTCTTCCAAAGCACCCGAAGTAACTCTGAGTCTCCATCTCTTTCCAACTAACTTGAGAAGAGAAAGAGTTTCTTGAATTAGTCACTTGGAATTCTAAGTAACAGCATAAAAGGATTCAATGCTATAAATCTATAATGAGAGCATAAAACAGAGAATTAAATGCCATGTGCTAATTTCAATATATTGTTAAAAACCATTTGATCCTTCAGTGCGATTATAAATTAGAGAAGTAATAGGAATTTAAAGATTAAAGTTATTCATACTGGCATAGCTAAAAGTATTATTAAAATCCATCCAAATATAATTAATTTGTTTTTTAAGAAAGCATTTTTATAATACAGATATCTCCTCTTCCCATGTTTTTAGGGTAGGAAGAAACTGGTTTTGCTCACTTAAAGGAAGGGTTAGGTTTGTAACAGAACATGGGGCATTCCTTCACTTTGCTTGGATAAACCTTAGTGAACCTTTGGTTGAGCCCACGTGCCCAGGACCCTCTGAGACACCACCCATGACTTTATGAAATCATGAACACAACAGAGCTACAGATGCTGAAAAACACAAGGTGGGTTTCTTTCTCTCCATCTCTCTTGCTTTTCTGCTTCCAGCACTTATTTTTAAAGGGAAATAAACTGGTATCAGGTAACAAATCACCTGTCTTTGCCCAGGTGCAGGCAGCCAGAGGCACGCGAGGCTGGGAGTGACGTTGTGGTCCTGACCAGAGACACCCCAGAGCTGGGGCTGCTGTGGCAAGAGAATGAGTGAACAGCAGTTACAGGAAATGAATGTGACTCCTTGGCACACTGAGTCAGTCACACATATAAATCCAGGGAGTGCAGAATCGTAAGTAATGCTGGGTCCTGATAATGGAAAATCCAAGAAAAATGGAGAGCCAGATGTGGGAGTTGATGCCAAGGTTACAATTGATACACCCAGCGTCGAGCCAGGGAATGGACAAACGAGCCAGGAGCTGGGACTAATAACCAAAGAGACCAGATTATCCATCAGCCCCTGCATGCACGGGCTGCTCTGTGAACTCATAACCCAAAAACATGAATTTATAAAATCACCCCACTCAGGGACCCTGGTCTCCAGCTGTGGCAAACCTGACAGTAACTCTCCTGGGGCTCCTCTCACAGCACAGCTCTGCCCTGCCCCACACCGTGTGTTACTTGTGCTTGCTGCTTTTTAACTAAACTTTTCTTTGTTCTTCCCCATCTCTAAATCCTCTCTACCTCCTCCAGCCTATTTTTACTCTCTTTCTTGTCCAAACTCCCTCCATTACAGCTATCCTGCTCTTTTACTCACAAACACTGAATGTGAGCACCAAAATGCCAGTTAAACCAGGTGTAACTCACACATCTCTGAGGATTCCAACTGCTCTTGGAGCAAGCAAGCAATCCCAACAACAGCAGGACTGGGAAATGGCTCAAAGTACTGCTGTTCTATTCAAGATCTTTAAAAGAGTCAGAGAAATACTTTTATTAATTAAAGGGCTGTAAAGCCGATGGCCATGAGGTATTGGAGAGGCTGAAGCCTAAGATGTGAAGCCAATTAGATTTTCCAGCAGTAATGAGAACATCCATTGTCACGTTGGGTAGGAAATGTTTGTATAAACCTGTGGCTCAGGGTTGAAGCTGATCAGTCCCACGTCAAGGGGGTCTGGAGGAAACCTCCACTGTGGTTATTGCAAATTGGTGATATTTGTTCAGAACCACATTATAAATCCAACCCATCAGGTCCCTGTCTGTGGGACACAGCAAATCCATACCCTCAGTCCATCCTGCAAAATATTAATTGTGCAGGAAGTCCCTCAGAGCTCAATTACTGATCTGCACAAAGCCCCTGAGGAGAGGGCTGGGATGAGGTGGGGCTGGATACAGGGACACAGCCATCAGTGGCCACCAGTCAGACCCAGCCAGGCTGGATTTCACCAGTGATGACCCGAGGGTTCTGCACGGTGCTGGAATCTCCTCTCCAGGAGGAATCACTCAGGGCCAGACCACAGGCATTACTGGAACCATAATTACTTTTTGCTCACAACTAAAAACTGTATTCCAAGTGGAAATGCTAAGGAAACCCAGAAGATAAAGGACAATTACTGATATTCAAAGAGGCAGCATCAAACTTTATTAATAGATCCTGTATAAAATTCAATGGAAAATCTATTCAGGGCCAGGGGCCTTACCATTTGGAGCTTCCTTAATAGCCTCCAATAAATCTGGGAAGCATAAAGGGGCTGTTAAATTAACATTTTCCTGATCTGTCACCTGTGGCACAGTTAATTTGTCAAAAAATTCTTTTAGCTTGTCACTGGACACTGTATATTCTGACAAATGAAGTCTGGAATAAAATTGACAAAATATCTCGTTAATTTTCTAGGAAATCACAAATCTGATTCCATTAAGCTTTTATTGTTAGAAATGTTATATCCCACCAATCCTTTAAGAAGGTGAGGAGTAACTGTATACACTAAAAATGTACAATAAATCATATAAAATTTTCCTAGTATTTTTATTGATGGATTCTTTTAAGGCTCCCTGGTGCTCTCCTACAGTATGTTAAATTAAAAAAAAAAAAATTTAAACTCTATCAGTTCTTTCAACACAAGATGTCTTTCTAAGATTTAAGATCAACTTTTAATCAAAGTCCACGAGGGAATGCATCCCTCCCTCCAATGCCAGATGATGAATACCTTCAGTAGGTACTCCACCTGACTCAGGACGTCTGGGAGAGCTCGGCCATCCCAGGACAATTTACTCCTAAATGCAGTGCTGAAGCACCTGCAAAACAGGGAGCTGATGGAAGAGTCCTGGAGCAAACCATGAGCACTGTGTCCCTCTCACTTCTGCTGTGCTCCACTGCACACCACGGCACAAAATTAAAACAAAGTCCATAAACATTTCCAAGAGAAAAATGATTGATTTTCAACACTGACAATTTACTGCCTCTTCCTGCACAATGGAGTTCTGTGACTAAATGTTATATCACTTTAAGATTAGATGTTCTAATGATATAATGCAAAGATTTTACTGAATCATTATTTAGTGGGAGTCATAAAAACCTCTTAAAATTAATCTTTCATGCACATCTAGCTTATCCAAAGTTAGCATTTAATTAGATGGCCTTGGCACGAATGAGCTTACTACTTTATTTGCTCAATCAGTATATGTCTCTTCAGTAATTATAATTAATTCAAGTCATTGACTCACCTCCCAGCAAACAACACTAAACACTGCACAAAATGGAAACAAATGCTCTTCCATCCCTAAATGCAAAATGTCTTCTCACTTTTAAACTCAGTGAAACGTTTTTTGGTTTAGGTGACAGGGTGTTTAATACACTCTGTGATCCAGCAATCACCTCCTGAACATAACTTACTTATGTATTTAATTGACATACAGAAAATACATGAAAGGGAAAAATGGAAATATATTAACTCAGCATTTACAACACACACAAAAGTTCTAACAGATCAAAACACAGACATTTATGGCAATACAAGGGGACCAGATTTTTCTTTTTCTTTCCTCCTCCAACCCACCATATTATCCCCTACCATGGCAAAATGGGAATGGAGTTTATTTCATCAGGTGGTTGCACCAGCATTGGGGTTTTTCATTCCTTTGGTCACAGGACTCCTTTTGTTATTCTTGAGCCGTTCATGGAGGACACCCCAGCGAGGCACCCACCACACTGCCAGCCCCGCAGCTTCTCAACAGAGCCTCAAAGTTGTTCCCTTCTGAGGAGAGGATTCTCCTTTGTACCACCCCAGCTTGTGCTGTAGAGTTAGCAGATCACGATGCAAAATTCCATTAACATCGTTAAATACTTAATTTGTCTTATCCACACTGACACTATTCATAAAAATTTAACCCAGTAATTTCCTGTTATCCAAAGCATAACAAAGTATGAATATTTAACTCCTAGGTAAATAACACACTATTATTTTTTATTCTAAATTGTTGACTTCACTTAGCATGCCTGCTCTGTACGGCACCAAGCCATTTGTCAATTAAAGGTCCAGATGTTTCGCAGGCTGCAGAGGCAGCAGCAGTTCTGAGCAATGCATCCTCTGCATCGCAATGATCACTACAACCCCAGCTCCAGGCTGCATTAACATGCTCATGTTTTATTCCAGCCCCCTCCTAATGTACCAGTTAATTATACAACACACAGCTGAGAAACATCACCTCCGAGCTGGACAGTTTCCTTCCATGCTTCCACTTGAACACGTCTTTACCTGCACCTCCAACCCAGGATTTACATAAATAACCACATAATCAAGCACCCAAATCACTGCCTGCTCTCCCCTGGCATTCACTCCCACAATCAATAAAGTTATATAAGTCCTGAGCAAAGAATAAGACACATAATGCCGGTAACAGCACATTTCAATTATAGTAACACACATTCATTTATACAACTCTCTATGAATTAAAAACTGGTTTACCTGGAGTACTATTAGTATGATTTCTTAATATTGCTTTTTTTCTGAAAAATATTATTTGGATGGAGGGAGAAGCCCCAGGTCCATTCCCTTTACAGCCCAGGCTCTGTTTATGTCCATGTAGGACATAATGGACAATGCAGGACAAATGGCCCTGTCCCTCCCTCCCCTGCCACACTCTCCTGGCATTTTGCCCCACACACGCTCCGTCCCCGCGTGCCCAAGGCCAGCACGGAGGGTGGGATGTCCCACCAGCTGTGGTGGCACTGGCTCACCCTGCCCTGATCTGATCAGCTCCCACAGCTCAAGGGAAGGATGAAAACACATGTTTAGATTGATCCGAGTGCACTTGCTCCAGCTACGGCAGAAATGCATTCATTACTCCAAACCATCCTTGAATTCCTTCTAGTGAGGAGAAGGGATTGCCTCTTTAGAAGAATTATTTATATTTTACTTACTAATAAACATTACAATTTAATATGGAGGAATAGAGTTATTCTGTGTAATAACAAAATGCAACAAAAACTTATAATTAAAACTACACCATAAACATTATTTGTGCGTTAAGGAACATGCCACGATCTATTTTAACGAACAGATGCTCTAAAAAAGATAAATGTTTTCAGAAATACTCAATCCTTGAACAGATCAGCCTCTAATCCTCTGCTTCTGCTGCACAAAGCAGACAGCTCAAGTTCCTCGAGGACATCAGCCAACCTTAGGTGGAACATTTTTAATACATCACCGTGTCACTTTTTAATGTGCCACAATCTATTAACCACATGGCAAACTAACAGGGATTTTTAAAATATGAGTTTTATAGCTTTGTGCCGGTGATTAATTAAATAAATAGCCAGCGTTTCACAAATCATCCCCCTAATTAGTCCAACCCAGCCTCGCTGCGTTCCCTGGCACTGCTGCCAGCCGGCGCTCGCAGAGGGGCAGCGGCAGCGCCCAGCCCGGGCCGGCCCCGGCA
>WBMZ01010687.1:0-194877 GCA_013400975.1 Atrichornis clamosus | reverse complement strand
CCGCCCGCCCGCTGGCGCCTGTCCCGCCCGTGACTCCACCGCCCAGGAATGGCGACCACCGCGCCCAGGAGCGGAGCCTGAACCCCCGGGACCGGCTGCCCGCGCGTGGGACCGACCTGCGGGAAGCGCCGCGGCCGAGGCGGGGGCCGGGGGTCAGCGGCGGTGGGGCCGGGGGCCGCGCTCGGACACGGCCCGGGCACCGCTCCAGCCCTCCGGGCGCTCTGACCGACCCCCGGCCGGCCGGCCGCGTCCTTTGGCTACCGCAGTTCGTACTCGCTCGCGGCTACTCACCCGGGCACTGCCACGGCGGGGCTTCTAGCAGAGCACGACGCCTTCCGCTTGGGAAACTTATCTCTCCCTCGCTACTGCCATTTGCTAACTTGCCTAAGATCCTGTAAAATCCCAGAAAAGGCTAGGAAACGAGAGGAGACGATTTAAAAGCTGACGGTCAGGACAGGAATTTATGGAATGAAATCTTTAAGGGCAGGAGCAGATAGAGCCAGCCAGCTAACGCTTTCATACCCTGGCCAGCAGATTCACTTCGTGGGCAGACCAAGGCTTAGGAGATGATTTAAAATACCTGCTCCTGGTGTGCTCCTCTGTGCATCAGCCCGAGTCCCTGGCGTAGCCAGCACGCTGCCGGTGCCTTGTCCTTCTGCCTTTTCCAGCAGACCCCTCACGATCACAGTGTCACGGCTCCCCAGGCCTTACAATCAAGCAGTTTGTTGTAAGGGAACTAAAAATAGCACTGAATTTTTCACTGGAGCACTTGCTTGAGTGAAGATAGTGCCAGTCAGCCCATGCATTAGTGAGCTGTACAGACCTTTAATACAGCCCATATCCTCCTGGAAATATGGCCATCAACTTTTCTCAAAATACGTTTTTTCTTTTTTTTCTTTTTTTTTTTGAAAGACAGCACAAAATAAGTCTTCTTTCTGACCACTAAAAGACGAACTGAGTGGAGTTGTTTTAAGAATATCCTCAGGGAAAGAGTGAGTCACTTAAGCTGCTTTTGTGATAAAAGATCCCCGGAGGAAGTGTATCTCCTTAGTCTCTGAGCTGTTCAGAGATCCATATGTCCCTCTGCAAATCAAAGTTTCACACTGTTGGGTTTTTCAGCTTTGTGTTGTTTGTTTTTAATAGTATGAGCACCTGCTTCCACTGTGGAGTTAGTGCTAGCGTGGGAAACAGAGAAGGGTTTCATACTGGCTAACACCTCGAGAGGATGGCTAACAGAAGCATCTGTCCTGCAGGGCCGTTAATAAGGTCTGCAAAAAAAGTGCACAAAATGGCCCATAAGGAAAGTTTATGGCATGGGTTGACAAGTCCAGAAAAAAAAACCACGCCCTCAGAAAGAATTATTTTTTGCAAAGTTTTTCATTCCTGTGGCCTGAAAACACTCACTGAAGACCAGAGAGTTGCATGAAATGTCATTCAAGACAAAGATGCCAGCACTGCTGCCCAATATCCAAGCTGGGATGCTAGATGCAGATCTGGGTGTAAAACATCCAGTCAGTGGAGGCCAGACTCATACACATTCACCCTGTAAGCACACAAAGAAATGTGAAGGTGCAGGTGATGGCTGGTAGCAGCCACTAGTGGCATTCTGAAAGGCTGGTAAAGCCATGATGATTCTCAGGGTAGCTGCTTCAGCTGTGAAGTATGCCTGACAGGCATACTGTGAAGTATGCAAGCCCGGGTGTCTGAACCACAGCGAGTTAAGTCTTACTAATGTACATATGTTTTAAAGAAAGATTTTGGGATGAAAGTAAACGCTAGAAAGTTGGAGAGTTACTGGGAATATCAGATGGGAGACACTGGTTTTTGTTTCACTGATTTTCATAGGTGGAAGTTCAAAAGGCTGCCTGTTGATGTAAAATTGTCTTCCACATTTTTGTTTCCCCTCATATGTCTTTGAACATTGCTTTGATTTTGTTTGTTCTGCAGTAGAATTGCAATATATTTGCCCTTGTGAAAGGGCTGGCAAATTCCTTCTACTCCTTTCTATTACTGACCAAACATGCTGCAAGGCATCGTGTAACATCTACATAGCAGCAGAGGTAGCCACAAACACAACAGCATCTTCATTCCTGCTCCACTCCCCTGCTATTATTTATAGAGAGAAAGAGCATTAACAGAGCACAAAGTTCTCACTAATTTAGACTCACTTCACCATCTGTTACTTCCCATGAGTTGATCCTAACGAGAAACTACTTCAAAACACATTTGAGGACCAGCTGCACCAGTGAAGTCACCATAGGAGAGGCATATTCCCCTCCTAATGCATCATATTCCAGTGCTACAGAGCAGCTCCTTCCCTACGAAAATCAACGGGAATACTGCTGTTAATACGAACATAGCCCTGGGTCACAGCCTCTTGCAGCCCTGTTGAGCAAGTATCACACTCAACATTGTTTTTCTCAGTAATTCACAATTTTACCCAGTCAGAAGGGCAATGAGGGAGCTACAGACATCATCCCCCAGGTCTGAGCAGCCTGCTTTCTGCAGCTGCTTCTCCTCCATTGAGTTCATGGCATGATCATAAAATTGGAAACTCCCCAGGAGTAACTTGTGACCATTACCCCTCACCTTTTCCATGGGACTCCTTGTAAAAAGGGAGTCTCTGCCTTTATAGCCACCCTTTAAATACTAGAACATGGTGACATAAGGCCTTTCCTAAGCCTACTTTTCTCAAGACTGAACAAACCCAGCTCTTTCAGCTTTTCCTCATATGGCAGGCTTCCCAGTCCTTTGATCATCTTTGTGGCCCTTCTCTGGAGCCCCTCCAGCTTGTCCACATATTTCTGTATAGCAGGGACCAAAACTGAACACAGTATTCCAGGTGTGGCCTGACAAGCACTGAGTAGAGTGGGATAATGATTCTTTATCTCTGCTAGTGACGCCTCTGTTGGTGCATCCCCCCCAACCTGTTGTCTCTCTCTCCCACAGCAGCACTGTTTGCTCATATAGAGCTTGTTGTCCACCAGGACCCCTAGAGCCCTTTCCACAGAGCTGTTCCCAGCCTGCACTGCACTCCTGGATAATGTTTTCCCAGGTGCAAGACCTTACACTTATCCTCACCGAACTTTGTAAGGTTCACGTCAGCCCAGTCTTCCAACCTATTCAAGTCTTTCTGCAGGGTGGGTTTCCCAAAGTGTCTGCTTCCCCCCTCGGCTTGAAATCATTGGCAAACTTCTTCAGGGTGCACTTGATCCCATCATCCAGATCACTTGTGGCGATATTAAACAGCTCAGAGCCCAATATTGATCCCTGGGGACGCCACCCGTGACAGGCCACCAGTCTGAAGGGGAGCTGTTTACCAGCACCCCTGGGTGCCTCCTGCCAGCCAGGTCCCCACCACTGCACAGACCACTTGTCTACACCGTAACGTGTCTCTTTGTCCAGGAGGAGGCTCATGGGAAACTGTATGGAAATCCCTGGAGAAATCCAGGTAAATACTGTTCATCTCCTGCCACACTGGACTGAGCACTTACTTTGCAACAGAAGGTGATCAGATCTGTCAAGCACGATTTGCCCTTGGTGAATCCATGCTGGCTTCTCCCACTCACCCGCTTCATTTTTCTTGTGAGAGCCCCCAGGAGGATCATTCAGTAACGTTCCCATGAGCTGAAGTATTACTGAGGGGCCTGTAACTTCCTGGATCCTCCTCTAAACCCTCCTTGTAGATGAGGGTGACTTTAGCCTTCCTGCAGCCTTCTTGGATGTCCCCCAATCACCAAGACTTCCCAAAGATTATGAAGAGCAGCCCCACAATGATGTCATCCAGCTCTGTTAACACCTGTGAAAGGATACTGTCAGGGTCCATCGATCTGAAGGGGTCAAGCTCCTGAAGCAGTTCACACACCAACACTTCCCCCACTGACATAGGTGGGTTTCTGTTTGCACCAACCTGGATTGTTGTTCCCAAAGCCTGGGGCCCAGCAGTGCTGCTAAGATGGAGGTGAAGAAAGTGTTGAGAACTTTACAGGGTTGTTGGTGACTAATTCAGCTCTCCTGTTAACAGTGAGCCAGTGATGTAAGTATTCAACAGTCAGCCACTCTCCAAAGAGTCAAATGTTGGCTGACACTATACATGGAAAGACGAGTGGAAATATTGGACCACAGTTGCCAAAATTTAGAGTTCACTACTGAACTCGCAATGGGATTGCTACTGCCAAGGCCTTACAGGCAGCTGAACCACATCACAGCAAGCATGCACCACTTTTCATCTGAATTTCTGAGGTTAAACCTCTCTGTCCCCCTGAGAAAATTCTTTCAGAACATCCACCTAAATCCCTCAGAGTATGGTGGTCCCATATAATGGTGGGAGAGACTACAAGATATATTTGGTTGGAAGACAGCCCCATAAGATTACTGTGTATTTTGGTCAAAAACACACGAGCAAGATCAATAGCCATCTCCTGGGCCCAAGGATGCCCTGGAAAACTGTGGTTCTTTTTTAACTGTTTGAGACAAAATGCTAAAGCTTTGTGCTACAGGATTCCTTATTACAAATCAGGGCTACCTTTAATCCCCTCTGTTACTGTACCTAAGTTAATCAGCTGGGCTTGGGAGAGCACTGAAGAAACCCAGGGAAAAGTTGTGCTACAAGTCTGCAGAGTCCCTGTGTCCACTTGCTCTGCCCAGGGCTCAAAGGAGCAGACTCTGAATGCAAGTGATCACCGCTTATACATCACTGCCCTCAGTAAAAATAATGCTAGAAAAAGCCTCCTGCCTTTCCTATGGTTCATAGAAAAGGCAAGAAGTCTCTTGCTGTTGCCTTTGTTGCCTCACACTTCTGTTCTCTGTTGCACCAGGGAGTATTTAGAGCAGTGTTTCGTAAAGAGCACGTGCTCCGGGGACTGGCGCAGCCCTGGCCACAGCACTGCGGGACTGCGTTCCTCACATTTTTGGACATTGGTGGACATCAGGGCCGCCTGGGCAGGGAGCAGCTGTGTGTGTAGGTGGGCAGGGAACAAGGGGAGGGACGGCGAGATGGGAAACACAGCAACTTTACTGCCTGCAAATGTCATGATCCTAACCGCAGCTCCCTACATCCAAACTGTTTAACAAGTTTCCTGTGGGTCCCTGCATCCAGACTGTTCAACAAGGTTTCCTCTCCTGCCAGCTGGCCAAGGTGAGGGAAACTGTTTTGCCAGACATTTTGCCTTCTTCCCTAGTACCATCACCAGCAATAAATTAAATTTCTTAAGTGGTGAAACCAAGTGCTTAGTAATTTCTGCTCTGCCTCTAAGGCTTGGGATCTGCCACTTAAAGTATTGGCTTCACATCCCAGTGGAAAGGTCCTTTCTTATTGCTAGAGAGACTGAGTATTAATTTTTAATACTTCATGTGACTTCAAAACACAAATGTTTTTTCATAGTGCATGCTTAAATGGGATTTGAGCCTCCTCTTCACTTTTAGGAGTTTATGGCAGGAACATTTTCAGAGGTGTCAGCTGGACTACACCCATACACAAACTGGGAGCAACACCCAGAAATGGGATTTAAGGATCATACGCTAATGTAAATTTAGCTGTCGAGTATATCCCATGTGTTTTATGACATATGCTTAACAATATCATCATAAATACAATAAAGAATGAGGTGTGAAGGAAGACAGCTATGCAGTGCAGGTACTCGCAGGACTCTGTGAGAGGAATCTTTGAAGTACCCATCAATCCCCAGCTGCTTAGGGAATTTAGTGTGACAAGAATACTTTGGGTTCTTTGTTAAAAGCTCCTAGAAAACATGAGGATTTCCAGATTTGGATCTGCCCTGCATTTTATCAGCAAGTCTCTTACTGTCAATAAAATAATCCTTACTGAATGTAAAGGTGTCAGCTTGTCCCTCAACATTACCAAAAGCAGCCTTACAGGGATAGGCATTACTAGACATTCCTAGGAGAGCTGAACTGTTCTTACAGTTACTCTGCTGGATAAAATTGCTGTACACATTTCACAGACAGGTAAAAAGTCAGCCACACATACAACCATAACTGCAAAGAGGACCTTACAACCAGAGAAATTATTTCCTATGCAATACAGATGCAGCATCTGGTTTTGCATATTGTAACACAAGAATAAATCGTCCAGAGTGCTTTCCTCCATTTTCTTCCAACTTCACTGCAGTCCAAATCCAATTCAGCTGATATGTAAGAAATGAGTCTTTCTCCACAGGTTTGTGCATTTGGGCTTTGAATTGGTTTTATTTGTGCAGCCCTCAGGGATGCCCAAAAAACTCTGAATATGACATGCTGAGATCTCATGGAAGCTTCTCTCAGCTGTACCATGCAAAGGGCTCTCAGCTGCATGCTATTTAACTTGCCCAATTACATTTTTGGCTGCTGTTCTGCCTTCCAGCTTAGAAAAACCCTCTCCAAGAGCTAGGTCACAAGAAGAAATTGCCAAAATATGCTGCTTTTCAAAGTACTTACTCCCAAGGGGAATGGGAGATACAAGAAACATTATAGCAGATCTGGAAGAAAACGTCAGAAAAAGAATTACTGTACCATTATAATCCATAAGGACAACATCTTTTTTATCTTTCTCTTATATCTGGTTGTTACATTTGAAATGAACAGGTTCATAAACACAGATGCATCCACAAACTGCCCTTCAGATATTAACTCCCTTTCAGTTTGTCTGCTGGGAAAGTATGGTGTTAGTATGATGCATCTGTCTACTTGACAGAAGCAAACACCAGCTGCTATTTCCTTGGTTTATGAGAAAAAGGAGTAAATAAAAATTTATTAATTAAACGAGGAATTCAGAAAGCTCAGATGTGGATTCAAAACGTATTACACAATCGTGTCAACTTTGAGTCAAGGAGAGCGTGTGGGACCTGTGTCTCCCTCTGGATCACAGTGAAATGCTAGTGACAGCACTGTCTCGGTTTCAAATCCAGAGAGGAAGTCAGAAAATAAGAAGTGGTTCTGAAGGTGAACATAGTTTTGAGGTTTGATCATGGAAAATAAGCCTCTAGGTGAGCCAGAAAAGCACATTATTTTCTCTTACATCGCAAACAAAACTTCTGAAACTCTTTGCCTTTGAGAAACAGACAGCACATCCTGCGGGTTTGTTTGCCAGCAATTTTTCCAACAGCTCAGTGACACATGCACCAGGGTGGTACAGTTCATCTGCAACACCACAGTTATGGATCCAGCTCTTTAAAGCTGTTCCCTCCTGGGTCATCAGTTCAAACACAACCCTATTGTGAGTTGACTGAAACTTGCCATAGCCTGACACCTGTGAAACAGCTCCGATGAAATGAGACTTTGGCTTCATTCCCGTTGCTGCTGGAGAAGCACCACAGTAAAAATGACTGTAATCAGTAGCACCTCTCATATCCACCTCAATAAAAGTGGCTTTGTCTTTATACCATCTGTGGGATCTTCAAAGATCCCACAGAAAACAGTGGCTTACGAATTATAAAAGACTTATAAACTATTTTATAAAATAATAATTTTATTAAAATATTTCATAGGTTTTATAAATAATAATAATTTATAAAATATTAATAATGCACAAATCACACATATGGACTCTGGTAGTTTTCCTAAATTACAGCATCAATGCCAGAAAAGACGTGTCTCATCCTGGGTTACTTGGACTTTGTCAGAAGACCACTGTTCTTTTCTCCTTAGGGCAGGGAATAATACAAGCTCATATTTATTCAAAAGGTTCCAGGAGAGGACAGCAATGACAGGACAAGAATTAGCTGTGCACCACCATTTCACAACTCACACACAGAAAGATACATCAGCTGCAATTTGCCAGCTAGGATCAGTATATTATTCCAAAAACATGGACTCAACAGCAAGCTGGAAGGTAAAGATAAATTTCCGTACTTTGCATTGCTCTAACTTTGAGAAAGAGTCCAGGGAAAATACAGTAAGGAAGCAAAAATCTCACTTCTTTCCACAGAGGTTTTTGTGCAGTTTATAAGAGAGAAGAAGAGTAGTGAACATTCATTTTCCGTATCCCACATAGGTAAGTTCTAAACTAATAAACACCCATTAGGATAACTGTTGTCTTCCAGGGACTAAGGAAAGAGAATAGTTATTCCTATGGCTAATAAAATGTTTGAGGAAGCAGTTACATAAGCAGATTATCCCCCTAGGCTGCAGTAAGCAAATAAGTATCTTTATCCCTTTTCACAGATAGCAAAATGAATGTATCATAGAATCATGGAATGGTGTGGGTTGAAAAGAACCTTAAAGATCATCCAGTTCCAATTCCCCTGCCGTGGGCAGGAACACCTTCCACTAGACCAGGTTGCTCAGAGCCCTGGCATCCAACCTGGCATTGAACACTTCCAGGGATGGGGCATCCACAACTTCTCTGGGCTACCTGTTCCAGTGTCTCACCACCCTCACAGTGAAGAATTTTTTCGTAATATCTAATCTAAATCTACTTTATGTCAGTTTGAATCCAGTCCCCCTTGTCCTGTCACTCCATGCTCTTGTAAAAAGTCCCTTTCCATCTTTCTTGTAGGTTCCCTTCAGGTACTGGAAGGCTGCAATGAGGTCACCCCAGAGCCTTCTCTTTTCCAGGCTGAACAAATACAATTCTCTCTTCCTTTCCTCATAGTAGGGGTGCTCCATCTCTAATCAACCTGGTGTCCCTCCTCTGGACTTGCTCCAACAGGTCTATGTCCTTCCTGTGCTGGGAACCCCAGAGCTGAGTGTGTAATGGGGCAAGAGTGAAATATCTAAAATAGACCTGAGAGGCAGTTCCAGAAATGTAATGTAACTTGTTCCCTAGCTGTTGCCACTAATCACTTCATCAGTAACTAGGCTAAAAATAATAAATTACATATTTGCCTCATCCAGGGTAGACATGTCCTCAGCAGACACCCCCCGTTCTGAAGTGATCGCAGGGTAGAGCCATGAGCTTATTTCCAATTTGGCTTACTCAGCTGCAGTATGGAGTGGTCATCCCTGAGGAATCCTGGAATTTACCACTGCAAAGAGCCTCCTACCTGAACAGCCCATTTTTGCAGGCTGTTGGAGCAGAGCTGTCACACTCAGTGCACAACTTTTAGCAGCTACTAAAAAACCCCGTAATTTCTTGGTCAGTCCAGGCTAGAGAAGAAGTGAGTTATGAGTATCTTCCAAAGGGCAGGATCAAAACGTGGTGAGAGCAGAGCCCTCTCAGAAAACATCTAGGCTTGCTGCCAGCACTTCATGGAGGATCTGTTTTACACTCAGACAGAGGCTTTGGGATAGATTCACTGCTCTAGTGATATTTATGAGCTGTTTACTTTGACAGGGCTCATTAGAGCCTTCCCCCGTGCCATGCTCCCCTGACCTGTGCAGCAGGTTCACTGCAACCCTAATGCTTGTGGACAGGAACATCAGATGTAGTTTTCCTTCCTCCTTTGGGAAACAAGAATGTGACTTTTTAGACTGGAATCACCACCCCTAAACCAATCCAATACAGTTCCATGGTCTTGCACTGTTTAGATAACCTTTTTCTATACTTACCTCAATGGCACACTTTTCAAAAGAGGTAAAGCACAAAGGCTTTTCCCTTTACAAACATGTAACCCTTTTGGAGCACCAAGAAATTAAACACCCTGAAGCCTGCTACATCCTAAGTACAAGCAGCACAAAGCCTTGGCTCAGGTGTTCTGTGTGCATCTATGTACCACACCCTGCCACACCAGGAGTCACAACTGTTTAGTAACATTTGGGAGCAGCCAGTACTGTTTACTGAAGGATAAATAATCAAAATGTTTCCAGCCAGTAGTTGTACAGTGGCAACTTTCAGACACGGTGTGACGCACAGGATACGTGATGTCCTGCAAAAATCCTTTAAATAATTTCAAGTGGAGTAAGGGCACTTCAAAAGCATACAGGAGTTTCTCAATAATATTACAAATGCAGCATGTTCCGAACTGCAGATGTGCATTCACTACATAAATTTCCCTTATTTTGTATATCCTTCTCCCCCTTCCTTGGTTTTATACCTACATCTGGTAGCACAACTCCTTCCTTTGATGCTCCCATTGATTTCTCTTTAAAGCCTACCCAGACAAAATGTGTACACAGGCATGGTATTACAGCCAGACTAACAGCACTTACAAAACCCTGGTGTCCTTCCACATACGAGATGAGCTACAGTCTGACATCATCAGGATTTACAAACACACCTGTCTTGGCTGACATCCTTCCTTCCAACAGTGATTACACAAAAATGGAGATGGGAAACAGTGCAAATCATGGGCATTTGTCAGGGAGCTTGTTGCCTCTTGGATAAAAGGTGGCTTAAGAGGTCAAAGACAACCTTGTTCCTACTGCTTGTGTTCTGAAGAAACTGGAAACATAAAAACTAAAGTTATTCATTTTACAAAGTGTCATTATCAGGGAAGAGAGAGAGTCTGAAGCTGTTTTCCTGCACTCTACCCAGACTACTAGATTTTATCCATAGCCTCCTGTGTAGTTTTTCAGACATTTTCAGACATTTAAATCTCTTCAAGTCCTGACAAATCCTTTTCTTTAGGTTCCTGCAATATTTGAGACACCATCCTGCAGCTGAAAAGGCAGGAAGCATTTTGCAACAGTATCTCTAGCCTCAGCTCATTTATTGCAGCAGAAAGGAGAACATCTCCCTCAGAGATAGAAGTGCTGGCAGACAGGTAAGCGTTTACCTGAACTCAAACAGGTCTGTATCAGCATAGCAGTACCAGCTCCCAGAAGGCTTCATCTGTTCACCAGCCACCTCAGTTTTGTGTAAGGGGGAGCCCACCTGAAGTACCACACCAGCCACAGTTTGCCTACGACTTCAGCAGAAACCAACTGCTGCACGAAAAACTTGGATGAGCACGTTTCAAAAGCTTAAAAGAAAATTGATTTTGGATTAAAATTATCAACTGATTTCCCTCTTGGCCTTCCTGGGAATTGAACCTGTCTACACAATTAAGCTGTATAAAGATTTTCTCTGAAGCTATAAAACCCTTTTATTTATAACTGCATCTCATCATATTAAACACCCTGCTCTAATCTATTGCAAGCTGAAGGGATGACAAATACTACAGCGTAAGCTGAATACACTCAGAACATTAGGCATCTAAAGCACTGCAAAATTTTACTTATCAATTTCCACCTTAATTAAGAGCAATCTTCTCTTAAACTGACTGTTCTGTACGAACCCAGCGACACACTGCTAGCAGGGAATGAACAGATGAACAATGTGGGGGTTTTAAGGCACATCTTAAATGTTTCTTAATCTGTGGTGTGTACTGGCTATCTATTGACTGAGGTTTAGTTATGGTAAATAAGTAATTTTTATGCTCCTTGTATTTATTACCTGAAATCTACAGTAGTAGTTGTTGCTAGGACGAGGTAGCAATCTGCCAGTAAAACGAGACCTAACTGCAAAACCAAAATTGCAAAAGAAAAATGATGCATCTCAGAAGCGAGATGCTGCTGCAACATACACCTTGTTACACGTACTTACAAGCCTGACACCTTGCCTCAGGCACCCCAGAGCTCTGGGGTCGGCGTATCTTCCCAAAAAATAACTGCGGCAGCGCTGACATATACCCTAAATCTAAGGAGTTGTGGAAAGAACTGCAAATACAACCCACCCAGATGGCACGATGTTATCAAAGTTTAACATGTCAATCTGCTCGTTTAATTAAAGCCCTCTCATCTCCATGGTTAATGGCAGGTCTGTACAGCAGAAATGGCACCAGAACAGATGTTAGCAAATTTGTCAAAGCTGCAGGATGATTGCTCTGGCTCTAGTGTCTTTTGGAGGACTACTCTATTTACATTCCTGCTGATCTCTCATGTCAAATCTGGTAAATATTACCTCTCCTTTGGCTGCTCTACAGGAAGGCGTAAGCCAAGTTTCTTGGTGAAAGTCGTTTGTTTTGAGAAAATACCATATGACTATAGGCAGACTTTTTTAATATTTCAGAGGAAAAACCTTTAATGATGGAAAGCATGCCTGAATTCTAAATAGGGCTTTCTCCATATTTTCTTTTGACTTATCTGTTCAGGATTCCCTTGAAATACCACAGTCGTGAGTTAAGACAGGAGAAAAGGAACTTGGAGAACAGCTTGGCCAATCAAAGGAAGGCCTGCACCAGGGAAGGCCTGTATCATAATCCACATTTTGGTGGCATCAGTAGTGTCCAGGGCAAAGTTGAACCTGCAGGTGCACAGAAGAGTCTCACCGTACATCCTGGTGTCCAACCAGAGGCACACACAACCCATGTGTGATCAGCCTGTACTGTGCAGAGCACATCTGGACAAGGGAGGGCAGAGGAGCCAGCAAAGCTCTGCCCCAGGCACTGAACCACGTTAATGAAACACTTTGAAATGTCTGCATTACAAAAAGCAATCCAGTTACCAGTGAAGGCAAAATAATTGCCAGCAAGGTCAAAGGGACGGCACAGATGTTTAAAGCAAATGTGACCCCACACTCTGTTTATGGAGCAGGTCACATGAATTATGTAAGAAAAGAGCACATTTTGATGCGGTAATAGTTTCTTTTCTAGTTAGGGAAGGTACACTTCCAAAGGCTAAAATATGCAATGTATCACAGTGAACAGTTTGATCTCAAAATATTTCTCAAAGAGCCAGAGGCACAAAGGAATGCTGCAGGGTCAGCCACACAATGAAAAAGGGCAAAGGGCTTTCAGAAGAAACAGGCAGTGCTGTCAAAGAAGGCACCGTGCAGGAGTACAGTCCTCTCTTACCAGAGACCTGCCTCTTTGAACAAAGACAACTCCAGGCTGAGTAAGCAAGTTTTTTCATTTTTGTGATTCTACGCAAAAGCTCTTTACATCAGAGATGCTCCAAGACAATGAGAACAATCAATGATAGTTTATGAAAGCAATGTTAACAGAGATATTCCCCGTCTTCCAATTGCTCAGGGAGCTTTTTCAAGCTCAGTTACCATCACTTCAGTGTATCAATATGCAAATTAAAGCAATTAGGCAGTAAGTGGCTCACTTGATCAAGTGCATATTAAAAGATAATGAGAGGTTGAAAAACAACCTGGGTCCATGCTAAGGTGATTCACAAGCTGTAAATATAAAGTTATACTCCATAGCACTGGGGAAGGTGCAAAAAGAAGAGGATCAAAACCTTAAAAGGAACTTCTGCATCTTTTAACATAACTGATCCTGCAAAACTCATTTATAAAATTACTGTATGTTTCTTTTTCCTTTTATACCCATCTTAGAGCATCCCATTGCTCATGCTTTGCTGGAAACCAGCAAATACCAAAGTCATTTGACACTATCTAAGCATGACTTAGCCTGAACAGCCAGATGAGCAGCCTCCTTCTGAAGGTTCTCTCCGACTTGGGTTTCAAGACATTGCTGGTCATCAGAGCTGCCTCGGCTTGGCCCTAGCCTCCCTTCCCTTCAGCAGGTGGAGTTTGCCATGCCCACAACACAAGGAAAGAGGATATGATCATACAAGGAAGCACATCATGGGTGTCTTCAGGAGCTAGAAAGGATTTCTTTTCAGCCCAGGAAAGCATTTCATCTTGAGGGAGCCTTGAGATGAGCAGTTCACAGGCAGGTGGATTAAAATGTAAAAGGGCAGGACTGAAAGGCTGCTCCAGCCCCGCTCTGCCACCATAAGGGGGCAAGTTAGTGCTCCAGGCATAGGCTGGGGATCCACAAATCACAAGTTACTCTGTCATCATGGATCCTCTAGTTGTGCCCTCACAGATTTATTTTTTTTTCTGCTCAAAGGTAATGCCCTAAGGGCCAACATAAAGGCAATGAACATGGTCTCAGTTCCATGGTGAATTAGGGCCAGGCTGTTTTCTATGCATAATTTCACCAGCACTTATTCCTTCTTTATTAAGCACTTATTCTTAGCTACTTGATGACAAAATCCCCCTGTGCTCAGCTCTTAGAGAAGATGGAGTACCTCTCTGCTGAATAATAGGATGTAATGCTAAGATGTTCACATCTCTCTTAGAGAGTGGGTAAATTATTCCTTCATTTTCAAGTTTACTGAATGCATCTGTGTACTTCTGCCTCAGAAAACTAAGACTCTGTGCAATCACTTATTTTCCACTTGCTTCTTAGCATAAATGGGTATAAATGTTTTATAAACCATAAATGTTTCAAGAAAAAGATAAATGTTGAGCAATTACAAATGCAATCTTCCTCCATTTTAATGTGGCATCTATTTGCACTAAGGGCAGATGGATCACTTGAAACTATAGATTTGTAGAGTGGCATGGTAAGTACCATGGATACTGGGTAGTAAGTACCCAGTTTTGCTCCCTGTACAGTCTGTTGTTTCAAAAATATTCTGAAGTAATTATTTGTTTGATAATTTAATAATAGAGTTGAAGATATGCTGTGCACGCAGTTGTCCCAGCTTTGATGTAGGGACAACCATCTGAATCAATGTCTGTTAACAGAGAAATTACCCTTGCAGGGAAATAGCTGAGCAGTAATTTCTTTGGATAATGTACAATAACTGGGGATAATCAAGGAAGATGTGAGTGTAGGGAAGCATATGTTACAGCGTATACAGCTCTCCTCAAATGTAGCTGTAAATAAAAGGAACTCAAATTACGGTTGGATTGTTTTGATCTTGTATGGAATATGCAAATGCCTTGTGAAAGGGTTCTAACATACCCTATTGCTCTAAAAGCCATGTGTATCTTCCCCCAAAACACCCCTGGGCCAGGCCTGCGCTTATCAAGACATCTGAACTATCACCTGCTGCTTTGTGCTGGACAAGGGAAGGAAACATAAAACATTCCCAGACTTGATATTCATTTGAGTTTGGGGTTTTTTACTACTTCAGTGGGTATTAACTAATTTATATCAGTAAAGGGGTTTTTTTGTTAACTGGAAACTCATTCAAACACTTTCTTCAACTCTGGGGAAAAAAAATTCCAGTAAGAGCTTTAGAAAGCTCAAGTTGACCTTATTTACTTTAAGGGAGGAAGAAAAAAAAATGAATTTAAAAAAAAAAAAATCGATAGAGGACAGAGTAACCTCTCGGGGACATTGTTATTTCTCAGAAAGAACAGGCATATTCCCACACCACTGCATTTCTCTAAAGAAATCAGGCCACTTTTCCTATGTTTTTCCTTTCTCTGGTACATATGCTCTGGAGGGGCAAGACATCTGCTGAACTTTGGGGTTTAGAGACTGCTCAGCTGTACAGTGATCTGATTATGAAGTCAACTCCTTTGGGAGCCACCAGGCTACTGAATTTTCAGTGTGTGTATATATATCTGTATATCTATGTATCTATCTATATGCTGCAATGTATATGTGAAGAGATAATCTCAATTGCCAGCTATTGCATTATTAAAATAGCCCCCAGCAAAGTTACCACTTCTATTAAAAATAATGTCTGGTACGATTAAAAAAACCCCACTGCAATATCATTTAGCTGTTCACAATTCCTCCTGTCACTTAAACTTGATTTTCTTCAAATTTGGCCACTGAAGCTTAGTTGAGGCAGTCTGCTCCCTTACAGGACATTGTCAGGACACTTGGGTTGCACCCGCTGGGCACAATCATTCCAGAATTGTGTGACTTTTGAAAGGCCTAGAGATATTTTTAGTCATGGAAAGTTTTGACTGTGTTGTTCTGTTGCAGACAAAGCAGCAAAACACCAACTGTGTTTGAGATGATACTGTCCTTCCAATCTGAGTGATAAAGTCTTCAGGAAAAAAAAAAGAATACTGCTCGCAGATGGGAGAGCAAAGTTCTACCAAAAAAAAAAAAAAAAGGTAAAAAAATAGACAGAGAAAACTTGCAAGGGGAGAGAGAACATGGAAAACAGTTAAGGAAGTGATCTCAAATCACTCAGGATTTGATGTAAGATTCATTACTTTCACAGATGCAATTTTTGATAGCTTGAATTCCAAGAATCAGCAATTTTAGTGGAAAGAATTCATAACAAGCCATGGGAACTGCTGGATTTGCAGCAATTAAACATAGGCATGGGAAAAGAAGTTATGCTATGTGGTATCAGGGAGTTCAAGGTATTGTGCTAATCAAAGTCCTGCTAATATTACACTTAAAATGAAACTCTTTTGTGAAGCCTCTACCAAATGGAAGACATTTGAGAGAAAAAACGTCACCTCCTTCCCTCTTTGGAGAGGTGTGTGCCCCTAAAAAAATACTTGTGTCAGCTGCCCATCATAATCCATAAATCAATTTGTTTATTATTTCTTTTTAATTTAAAGCAGCATAAGTTTCTGATTTTCCCACCACATTTAAGGTTACAGCATCTCTTGAGATCTGAACATTTGCTCTTAATGGTTTAAATAAAAGCTAGTGGCAGCTACTGATCACTCAAAACTACTACCATTACAGCTTAACTGCAACTTACAGTATTTCTTACAGGAATACAAAATATGATTTTTCTTCTGAGTTCAATTTAATTCTGTCTTTTTCATTATTATTTAATGATAGTTAACATAGATAGATAACAACAGTTGGACTGTACCTGCTGACTGAAAGTACAACAAAACAGAAGGTGCATTCCAATGTGCTAAAATGTCTGTGCTTTCAAAATACTGCACAAGGACAACAGTAGCAGCAGGGAGTAGAGGATGGCACAGCTTCTTGAATCAGCTAGAAAAAAGGAGTATTATTATGCTAAGCTCTCAGAAAAGTGTATCCTGGTGGGCCAACACCAAGAGAAAAGCAGTGATCAGCCAAAGTCTCCCAAGAAAGGGAAGGAATAATAGGAGAGAGCCCTAGTTTTCACATGCATATGTAATAACCCCTTGTAATCTACAAATGTCTGATTAGCTGAAATGACAACAAGCTGTGTGCCCTCCAGCTGGTATTTGTGACTGAAGTTTAATGAACCAGTGTTGAACCAAAAAACAAGAGTAGGGGAAACAGCAAAAACATAATACAAAAATAGAGAAAGAAAAATCAAATTAAGTGTAGTTGCAATTTCCAAATGACTAGGTCATGATGAGTAGGAAATTAGATTAATGTGTGGTTGTGCAAAGGTTAAGGAGTGGGACTTCTCTTCCCACACTTGAAGGGGAAAAAAAGAAAATGAAAAGATTTTTCCAGGTCAGGGTTTGTTTACAGTTAGTAGGATTAAAGGTTGAAGGCTTATGGGAAAAAATGTGCCTCCAAGTGGATAGCTTCCCCTTTTTTTGGACCAGTTTAGTATGGCCTGCCATGGCTGCATCTATGACAACTGCAGAGCTGAAGCAAGTTCTAGGAACTGAGAGGCCAGAGGGGAGAGCATACCACTGTCCCTGATCTGCTCTGTGTCTTTGCTGCCTTGGGAAAACGACATTTACTGCATGCACACAGAAGATGATGTACTCAGGTTTTTGGTGACTGACTCTCAGTCTCATGCTCTGTAAAGCCAGCACAAATAGAGATTCATGCACCTTGCAACTACACTGGTGCAGCCACCTACTTTCTCAGCAGAAAAATATATCCCCCACCCCAATTTCCCTGTGTGTGTACTAAGTTTGCACCCAGGTGTGTCAAGGGTGTTCAGCCAGCTGCTGCAAGGGGAAAAAAAAGCACTGACTTGGAAACTAGGAGCATCTTTTCCTGAGAGGTGACTTAGCGTAACAGCTCTATAACCATAATTACTACCAACTCAGCCTCCTAGACATGTGCAAGGCATTACTCCTCTTCAAAATTCCCTTTTACACTCACATCTTTATTAAAATGGAATTTTACAGATGCATATCCAGAGATAGAGTAGTATAAGGCACAGAATCTTTCTATCTCAGAGAAACATATTTTTGGTTTTGTTGTGTTTACCTAGAAAAGGAGAGGAGGCCAGCTCTACACAGAGACTGCTCAGTGTCGTGGCATCTGCACCCTGAGACAATTCCAACAATCCCAAGCAGACGACACTTGGGAACCTCAAATGAAATTTCCAAGTATCATGGCTAAAATAAGAAGTGCTACAGGTCACAGGGGAAATACTCCTAAACATATTGAGCACTGAATGCTTTGTCCCCAGGGATTCCTTGTCATAAGAACCCATGCTGTCCTGCTGGGAACTCACATTGCATTCACAAGGTCAGAGCCTATGCACTGCTGGTAATACTAAGGTGTAACATCTGATCTGGTCAATATGACAAAAATGCCCCTCTTCTTTTCCCAAAATGCAATAAAGAGGAGGAGAACCAGTCAAAACTGCACACACTCCTTTTCCCCTGACCTCTACAGAAGGCATGCATGCACGCAGCTACGGCATGTCCCAGAGGGAGTGAAAGGAGAGAGCTGGCTGTGGCATTCCCAGACAGCTCAGAAACATTCATCACATTATTACCCAGAAACTGGTTTCCTTCTCAGGCCCAAGGCTGACTCACGCATTTCAGCTTAGGCTGCATGAGTTACACAAGTGTGTGGCATTGGCCTACAAGGAGCCTTCTGTAAGACCCTGCAAACACACTGGTGTCTGCCAGGAAGATGCTGCAGGTCTCTGGCCATCTGTGGGTCTCAAAAAGCCATTGCCACTGATGATCAGGTACTGGCCAAGCCTGGTAAGGAACTCTCAGCTGAACCCTGATGACTCACTGCTAACAAAGTCCAGTCCTTGTTTGATGTTCTACATAATACCTTATTTCCCAGCACTCGAATAACCAAAGGCAGATGTGCACTGCCTAAAGTTCCACTGACAATACAATTTGCTCTTTTAAAGTTTTGTTTGATTATCTCCACTTTTGCACAGGGAAGAATGACAGAATGAAGAGGTCCTTGCAGCACTGGCAACAAGCTCTTTGTGCACAAACTTATTTTTGCATCTAAGTAAAATATGAAAGGGTTTCCTCAAAAAAACCCCAAATCTGCTGTTAATTCTTCACAACAGGTGGCTGGATACTGTGAGAATGACTTGGCTGATGTCCACCAGCAGCTCATGGAAAAAAATTATTCCATTAGTTTTCATGTTAAACCACAGGCGACTGGACAGAATGCAGTATATAGAGGGCAATTCCATAGATCTGGCAGAACCAACCAAGGAAAAATTCCCAGATACTGCACACAGCAAGGTATTTTGTTGTGCAAGGGCAACCTCAAAAAGGCTGAGTTTGTCCAGTGCAAGAAACAGAGAATTATTGGTGTGACAAACGTGTGCTCATCACCACTATCAGCATTTGGGACCATGTGTCATGCACACTAGAAGAATTACTAAATAGTGTCCAAACCAGACTTTTTTTGTGAATCATATATTTCACTTCATGAGTAGATGCAGCATGTAAGCTGCAAGGGGGACTCAAGCAGCAGTAGGAAAGACCAAGGGTTGAGAGAGGAACGTGAGGGCCTGAACAAAAGGCAGGCAATAGGATGAAGGAGAAGCTGCAGCATGATGACATACACGGTCATCCTAACACCATAAAGCCACGTGGTATGTTTACTGTGCTTGCTCAGTGTACTCCCTAAAACTGCGTGTCCCCTACCATCATTAGGAAATCCAGAAAACATTCAGCAATAGTGAGGATTTCCATTTACTCGTTCCTGACTGGAAAACCGCTCTACTGACTGTACAGGTTGTGTTGAAAGTTGCTGTGTGTTTTCAAGGAATCACTTGAATTTGCTGACAGGGTAAAGCATCCAGCCACCGAAGTGAATTATCCCGCTGAGTCCATAAAGCTCCAAGAGTCTCTAAGAACTGTGGCCCTGACACTGAGGAGCACTGAGTGCTGTGCTGGACGCCCCTCTTTTGTACAGGCATTACACAGATCCCTTTCCAGCTCCATTTGTCCACTCCAGCAGAGGCCTCTTGCTGACTGTGCTGCAGACTGCATTCCTCAGCTCCCAGACTATTCTGTTTGTTTTTCATCAGAAGCAACAGCCTAAAGCAATGGAAACTGTGGGAATTAGCTGCAGTGTGTGAAAACACCATTTACAGTACTTCAGTGTTCAGGCCTCTCAGACAATGTAAATTCCTCCCATATGGATGCCTGTTGCTAGCTAGCCCCAGCTGGGGCACAGCACAAACCCAGAAGGATCCCTGGAAGCACTGAAGCCAGTGAGCAGGCTGTCCCCCTGAATGCAAATTGGAACTAATTCTCTTTCGAAGAAAGGGTAAGAGTCGAAGGAGGGAGAAAGGTACTGAGCTGCTGTGATGCTGTGGGATTCAGGCTGCTTTGAAAGGAGCAAAACAAACCTCTAGCAATGATACTGGTGCAAGAAATAGTGTGGGCATCTCCTTTGCCTTATCCCTGTGAGGCAAGATTCTTATTCTACTACCCACGGTATCAAAACTCTGCTGTAAAAGCAGTCAGCAATATACTAATGCTCACCTGGGCGAGGTGGGGTGAAGTTTATTTCTGTATCTCTTCCCTTTTCTGTACCCTCCCTCCATCGTATACCTACAGACAGGAATACAGAGTCCCCTTCATCCTCTCAAAGCTGAAAAGAGCCACCTCCCTCAGCTTCCCCTCTTCTGTCACTGCTCCAGCCAACTCCCTAACAACTTAGCACATCAGGGTCCTGCTTTTACTGGGGAACCCAAACTGGACCAGGCACTCTTCTCTCACCTGCTGCTAAGCCAGTCGGCCTCCCTTGCCCCGGAATGTCCAGCTGATGCCTGCTGGGCTGCTTGCCCACGCTGTCCACCAGGCCAGCATTCCTCAGCAGAAATCTGGGCTTAAGTTTCTCTACTACAACAAGGATTCTGGATATAAATTTGGAAATTGTGTAAAACCCCTAACTCTCAGAGCACACTGAAAAAGAGGTATTCTTTGTAATGTTTTGTTTTGTTAGCTTCCCGTGGTCAGGATACCAGTAGGATGTGGTCTGGGAAAGGACAGATGGATTCGTTCATGCAGACAACAGTTGCCAATCGAAGTGAGAAATGCAGAGCTCCACAGAAACTCCAGCAGAACAAGTGATGCCCACGAGGACTCCAAACTGTGCTCACTCAGCCAGCACCAGCCAGGCTGGTTGTGCATTCCCACTAGGAAGCACAAGTCTTCAGGAGATTTTTTGTGTTGTGTAATATTGAATGAACATTTTTAAAGCTACAATGACTAGTTGAAATCCCACAGCACTGGAAGAAAGGCAGGAATTCCCATCTAAACTTGGGTGTACAATTCACATGAGCAGCCTGAGTAGACAACAGCACTGACTTAAGTGGTATTAATCCAATTTCAAAAAGCAATGGGAAAACACTCAGTGCACTGCTCATGGAAGAATTCATGTAAAAAAATTCAGAGAGGTTGCCTGACCTTAAAAAATGTAGTGACAGATTAAATAACCCACATTTCTTTTGCTTCTTGTTGTATAATACCATGCTATTCCCAATTCCTAAAAATACTATAGATTTTTAGAAGTGATTACCGTTTAGCAGTGCTCTGGGTTTTCCTGCTGCTCCAGGATGCAGCAAAAGCAGACCTTGATCTTGTGACCTTTTCACAGAATCAGCTCACTGAACTGCATCTCTTCACATCTGCCTTGCACCAGGTGGCATAACAAGTACGTTGTATGCTCAGAATAATTTTAAGTTTTCAAAATTAATGTCAATGAACGCCAGCACTGCTTCCAAGCCTTCTCCACAGCATTCACAAACAGTTTAAGCATAGAGAAAAGGATCAAGTCACAGACCACTGGCATCTTCCAGTGTTAGGCAACTCCAGGTTGCAAGTATTTGACCACCCTGAATAGAAAATAAGAGAGTGGTAAAAACACTGGGGGGCAAAAGAATTAATGACAATTAAAAGTGGTCTGTAACATGCAAACACAAACTACCTTCCACTTTAACTTCAACAGTATCTCAAGCACAGGCACCAAGAATCTGAACATGTGTAAATCAGTATCCTCTCGTTCAGATTTTCATAAGCAACAGACAGATGCTATTTTTCTTAACTGCTCATCCAGGAGATGCAGATCAGCAGTACCTCTTGGGTTACAGTGGGCAAAGTAACAGAGGGCAGATAAACAGAAGAACGATTGCAAATTCTTGTCCTTCTCCACTGAGAGCACTAGCAGAACAAGGGTAGCAGGCATCATGAAAACATTTTTTAAAAATCTCTGTTGATCTTTCAAAGAAATGCAGTACTTCATTCCGTTTGTGATAAATGACTTGACTTCAAAACATGTACATTATGAAATATATAATTGTTAGTCACAATCTCAGCATTTTCACTAGAAACTTTATTAGAAGGACTCCATAAACGAGGAATTCAGAAATGCAGTGGACTGGACTGATTAGTTATAGTAAGTAGCAAGTCGTGATATTTTAATCATCTTTTGCATTCCAGTGCATGCATATTTTGATGTCTTTAGAAATGTATGTGAACTACTTCTGTCCTCATGCACTACAGGAAATATGAGCTGTGAACACAGATCAGAAGACATAACACTATCAACACAGATGGACAGTTTTATCTCTGCCTCTTTTAAGTTCAAGCTCACTAAGTTATTAACTGCCAATCTCTTCAGACAGTAAATGCACAGTTGATGCTCTGGAGACATTTTAATAGCCTAAAAGAGCAACCATTTCTCTAAAAAGGAACTAAGGGGAGTCTGGCTTACCATTTATTTCCGAAGCTTCCTAGCTTCACTGTTTTCTTGAGCAGAATAAGCTCAACTAATTGAAAGAGCAGACCCACGACAATATTGTGTCTCCATTACTGAGAATTTTAACTGATACTGTTTCAGTCACTGATGCTTCAAGAATGAAAGAAAGATTGTATTTTAAACATGTTCATTACATTTTTGGAAGTGGAAAGCAAATTACTTTGCGCAGGCAGTTTTATAGATACTTCAGTCTCCCACCTTGGCTTGCTCTGTGTTGACTCTGAGCTCTCCAGCAAGCTACATTACTTCCCAAGGTTTAGGCCCTGGGGCTCCAGTTACAAGACTGGGCTTTTTCTAACTTTTGTGATTTCCTTGCTTTTTCTGGGAGAAGTGCCCATTCCATGCTGACCCTCCTTAACCAGATTTTCCCACCACATTTATTAACTCTATTCTAATTATCTTTCAGTCTCCATCTGGTGCCTGGAGTGTTCTGGGTCTGCTCAGGGGTTTCTGATCTAAGAGAGTGTAGGCTTCCAAAGTATGAAAGACTTAGGCAGACCAAACAACATCCACATATCCCTAACACAGATCTGTGAAAACCTGAGCATAAATATCATGACCCTGAAGTATTCCCAAGAACATACCCTGCCCCGAGATGTGCTGCCAGAATGACCATTTCAGCATCCTGTGCTATACACAGTCTATCAATATCTTAGATGTCTTAGTAGTTAGAAATAGCACCCAGAGTCCAAACAGTTTCACCCAGAGCTCAAATCTTCTTGTTCTCTGCAGAACCTGCTGCATTTCATAACCCCAGCCTTAAAATTGCCTGTGCTTACAGTTTTGGGCCCGGTACGGGGCCTCTTCAAACCCACTGCTTGGTCGTGCACTCAGCTATTTACAACAGTGCCTTAAAGTCAGGGGAAAAGGCAGTGAATACGTGTCTCTGAAGGATATTTCTCTCTTATTTAATAAATCTTTAATAAACCCTCAACAGATAATTTTCTCTCTTTTATAATAAATTTCTTAATGAGTAGGTCTGGGAAGAACAAGGCTCAGCAGACTGGAAAATCCCAGCTTACATGGTGTTGTCCTCTCTTCCACACCTTATGGCAAATCCTTTATTGTTCAGCATACCTCATGGCCTCACTGGTGCTAGGGCTTCCCTGTGCATGGTACACAAAGCTTAAGGGCTTCCACACAGTGCTCACATCCTAGTATCTCAGGGCATGGTTTATGCTTCACATGCAGCCGGGCTGAAGGAAAGCACTGTGTCAGAAAGGAACGGCTTGTTCCTTGCGTGCCAGTAGCAGGGAAATACTTATGGATCACATCATTTAATTCCAGGCTTACAACAGGCTTAGCTGGCCACGGCATATACGCTGTAAGGCAGCAAAAAAAGGTTTGACCCATGGACAGGAAAAATGCTTTTATTTACCCATTTATCCCTGCCTCAATCTGGTGACACCCAATGACCTCTGAATTTAACAGAAGTGAGTTTTCAACTACTAATGGAGAAGGCACAGCTCCCTTCTCCCAGTGTGGGCACACAGCAGCCTCTCTTCCAGAGCTGCACTGAGAAGTCACAGTTACACATCCTGGGTCTGCCTGTTCCTTCATGTGTGGTAAATACCACACACCTCTAACAGATATTTCAGTCTTTTTATAACACACTCCATGCCATGCGCATCTATGAAATAATCTTTAAAACCGGATGCATGCTCGTATATAAATCTTAATGGCTTCCAAGGATCAATTCCAAACAGTTATGGAAAGGCAGCTGCAAGACATGTGCCTTATTTTCCCTTTAAAATGAGTCTGAATCTTTCATTTAATAGAATTAATAAACATAATATGATAAAATCCCTGAGAAATGTTAGTTCTCGAAAGAAAAAATTTAATAAATCTAATTATAAAATCCCATTCACATTTACTGTCTTAATAATGCAGGATAAACTGGGATATATCTATCCTGTATAAAAACTTTTTACTGATATGCTTTTACTTTATCAATAAAAAACTGTAGGGCTAAGACTTGTTTTGCTTATGTGCCTGCAATACCAGTCAGGTAAACATTCAAGCTTCTGACTGTAGCACGAAACTATTATCTGTAGGTGTATCAAATATCCCATGAATGCAAGTTGGCTCACAGTCAGGAGACAATAAAACTTACAAGGAACTAACTTTCCAGCTAGTGATGCTGGTTGAATTTCTCTTGTATTTACTTTCTGAGTGAATGTAAAACCTTCACATGGCCTTCAAAAATAGCAGCTTTGGGGAACACAAGTGTCCATCTGGCACCACAGTTTGCAGATACTAACCTCCTCTCCTAGAAATTAAAATATCTTTTCATAAACCTAAAGTCCCTTAGGAAAACCTCCTGTACTAGAGCATTACTACTTCCATTTGTCAAGAAACATTTGTCTTGAAAGGATCAAACTAACATTTACGTGGCACTGAAGAAAAATATATTCTCCCATGCTAGATCTTTAGGCTATGTTCCTACTCCCAGGGAAAAAAAAAGTCTCCTTGGGAGAAGGAACAAGCAGACACAGGTGAAAGGACCTAAAAATCAGATAATGGCCTAATAATTATTATGCTATGAAGAATATATTGGAGGTGGAGGTTTTTCAACTGCTGTCACAGGTATCTGCAGGTCTGTTAACTACAGCTAATAATTGTTTAGAAGGTCAAGCCATTTTCTATGGCACAGGAAGTAAATAACTATGCTGGTCAGATACAGACTTGAGACCTGCATCTTTGACATGTCTTGTCAGCGGGGGCTTTGCATTTGCTAGTGGTGACCACAAAAAAAACAACAGTAGCTTGGGCTTTGTGTGTTGTTTCTGAAACAAACAGCACTAAATTTGTCTAATTCAGCAAAGCATCCCTTAGGGTTTCTTTGTGCCTACCTTCTTCCACCAGATTTTAAGACCACGAATCGAAACAACCAGCAGACAGCTTGAACCACCACTTTCCTCTTTCATTTTAGAGGCTTAGAATTAATAAATGGCACTCTCATGGCTCCCAAGCACATTCTAACCCCCAAGATAAAGGCGTCACACTACATCCACACCACTGCACACACTATGAATTCACCACAACCATCATGCACTTTACAGCACTAACAAGGTCCAAGCAGCATTTGGAAGAGGATGGCCACGTGAAGAAGGCGGAGGGAAAAAAAAAAAAAAATAGCAATTTTTCTTACATTTATCTGGCCAACACTGTTTCATTCCGGCGAACATCCATTCCTGAAGGAAAAACATGGTTGGCTTTTGCTTCCTGTGAGCTGGTGCAATCTGAAATGGGACTTGTGCTCCTGACACAGCTGTAGGAGGGCCACGCAGCATCACAAGGCAGCCGTGTTTGACCAACACACGTGAACTAAGGGGAGCTGGACAGTCTGCAAACCAGGAAAGCCAGGAAAGACTAAGAACACAGGGAGATCCACAGGGGCTGCACAAGTGGGTAGCTGCTGGACAGCAAGTTTCAGCAACAGCAGGAAAAGAATTTAAATGAGATTCACAGCAATCGCACACACAGCAGGAGAGGAGCTGAGCACCCCACAGTCACCAGTGGCAATGGTTTGGCTACACTGATGTTCACTCCCAGCAAAAATTAAGAGCAAGGGGAAAAATGTCCAAGACAAACAGGTGGCCCTGGAGCAGGGGACACCGACAGAGGGAAGTCAAAATGCAGCACCATGAGGAGCGGTGTCCCCAGCTCCTGCCGATGTCAGCAAGAGCATGGCCTCCCTGTCGGTGGGACTGCAGAGAGCAACCCATTGTACTGAACTGCACGTTTTATTAATTTAGTATCCAGAAGCAATCATTTAAAGGTTCAAAATGTAGGATTCCAGGAACCATACTTTACCAACTAAGTGTTGTCTCCAGCATCCACAAGTTCTGAGAACAGAAGCATATACATCTGGTAGGGATTTCTTTACCAGTATTTTCCCCAAACCTTGAGCAATCGTTTCCCAGATAGTGCAGATTAAGAAGAGGGAAGATCTTGAAGCCTTCCCTTTAACTGCTAGACTTTATTCACCCAGACACTTCCCTGGTTGAAACTATGTCTTTTTCACTTGGTTCCTCTGGAAAGCAGCTTCCAATGATGACCAAGATCTAAAGAATATTGTACAAACTGAGAGTGGCATCACATAATTTATTGCCAATGCTTCTCAGAAGCTAAGAACAAGCTAAGAATTCTTCCCCCTGATTCTCCAAAGATATTCACTGAAAAGCATCCAGGCCTTTTGAGACATCAGGTTGATGTTAAACTGCCTGCCATTCTTGGAAACACCTTTGCCTACAGTCTCCCAGTTACTCCATCAATAATGAAGTGAATCTAATCGCTCTGCCATGACTCGTTGAGCTGATAGGCTGTATTAGCTAGAAAGTACTGAAAGCAGCTGTTTATTTTAGTGCTATTTGAGGTCATTAAGTAGCTACATCACTAAATCATCTGGGAGGGAAAAAAAAAAAAAAAAGTCAGCTCAGAGTGGGAAGCATTAGTATATGAATGCCCTTTTCCTTCTGCTTCCTGCCATTAAAGGAACACGAAGTTCATCTTTGGCTGAGCCTTGTGGGACACACTGATATGATTTCATAATATGCAGAACACTTGCAAATATGCTGGCTGGTTAGATACAGGATAGGACAAAAATCTCTGTATTTCCTTATTAGCCCCCATGAAAAATGTCAGCAATATCAAGGAAAAACAAGCAGTCACCCTCCCCACCACTACCCAAACCCCCAAAATCAAATTCTCCCAAAGCCAGAATGTTGTCAAATTCTAGGTGCAAGAAAAAAGGTAAAGAACAGCTACATGGTGTCTTTGAAGTGGCATTTCTATAACTAACAAAACTTTATAAAGATGATACCACACTTGGTTCCTCATTTTAAAGTATGATGTTTTTCTATGTAAGAATAAGTATGTAAAAATTCATCTTTTAATGAAAAAAAAAAATCCTTTGTATGAAATAGAAGTCTTACACAATGTACAACACTGAATGGTTAGGTATGTATTCGTTACAGGCAAAAGAGCTTCCCAGGAGGATGCCTGCATAGAAGACAGGGACAGGAGTGGAAGGGTTCTAATGTTGCACCATTTGTTTGAAATTTCTGCAAACAATCACCGTGCAGATGGATTTTATCAACAGTAGGCATAAATTCTGACATCAAAAAGGAGAAAGTGGTTTTAAACATATCATTATGTGTAAAAATAAACAATACCAAGTATACATGCTTCTATTTATACACATACATATCTCTTGCTGAATATAAACATACCCTGTAGATGCTACCATTATTAAAATTGTTTGCTTATCACTGAAACAGGACCTAATCTTTGCACAGCTTGTTCTAAGTCAGTTCAAGAGAAACAGTGAAAGTGAAATCTTAGATACTGTTCTTCTTTAAAGGTCAACACATTTTACAGGTAGCTCAACCGCAGTGTCCTCCTTTTTTTTTCAAATTATAATAAATTATAGGTAAGAAAGAGCTTAGAGAGAGTACGTACATGTAGGTTTCTTCTTTCATGGAGTTCTATAATGCAGAAAGATGCACAAAGAACAATAGACTCACTTTCAATGTTATTGTTTGATTTTCCACTTAAGAACACACTGTCAGAGCCGTGGTATATCTTATTACATACAAGGGTTTTGGATGCAATCTGGAACAGACTTCCTGACCACATGCACTTACTGAAGTCCTTGCAATGATTTTACCCCCCTGGAACATTCATAAGGGGAAATGGGGCAGAGAGGATGTTTAAACATAGCTATTACAGCTGAATTAGAATTTGAACCTTAGCAGTTTTCAACCTAAAATCCTCTTCCCTATTTCAATGTATTATAGTATTTTTTCATAATATCCTGTCATAATTGGGCTGCTTCTTGTTTATATTGAAATTGCTGGGAATTTTGCCACTGGGATCAGGAGGTCAGAGGTAATGCTGCAAAATTCTAAGTCATGGCTTTCCAGACAGAGGTCATTTCCAATAGACTCAGAAAAAGAGAAGATTTTCAGAGTATTTGGGCAAATAATTAGTGGAATCAGTGAGCCAGTCACAAGTAGGATTGACACAAAAGCATTTGACAAACTTATGTCCCTCTCGATTAATTAATTAAACTGCATGTTTTATTTACAACATTATCTCTTATGTAAATATTAAAATACTGCCAGCTAAACATAAGAACAAACAGGCCAAATACTCTCTTGCAACATGCTAAACCACTCAACTATTTTGTGACAGGATTCTGATTTGTTGCAAATTTCTGTTCCTTTCTGGGAAAATTTATTTTAGTAATAATAATATGCAGAAACTTTACAGTACTGATAAAAATATAGATTCATTTCCACTGAGAAGTCAGGTTTGCCAAATATTTTGTTGTATTTGATAGATGAGGTATAGCAGCACAGACCTACACAGCTGCAGCTTCTCAGATGATAAATACTGACTTTCCCAAAGAAGCACCTATAAATCTGTCCACTTACTACAAAACAACACATGAAGAGAAGTGATTCAAAGATCAGAAGCTGTCACAGCATGACCCCTATGTTCATCCAAGTTCTGTTCCCCTCCCTCTGCAACCTGAAGCTGGAGGCAACCAATTTCAGGTCCTAGAACCATAGAATATTTCATCTGCAAGTGACCCACAAGGATCATCAAGTCCAACCTCCTAGCCCTGCATAGGACACCCCAAGAATCACATCATGTGCCTGAGAGCATTGTCCAAATTCTCCTTGAGCTCTGGCAGGCTTGATGCTGTGACCACTTCCTTAGGGAGCCTGTTCCAGTGCCCAGCCAGCCTCTGGGTAAAGAGCCTTTCTCTAATATTCAACTTAAACCTCCACAGCGACAAAAAAAAGAGCCTGTATTTACAGTTACCCTAGTTTGCTAAAACATTCAGGCCTAAAATCCCACTGGCTTTGAGAGAATTTGGCACCACTTTACCAGTTTGCTGAATATTCCAGCCTGCTAAACCAGGACGGACTCTGCTTGTGCTTGGGATTATATTTTGATGTGGTGTGTTTCAATCGAAAAATTTCTCAAGAAGATTTAAGAGACACCACAGAAAAGGAACCAAGAAGAACAATTTTAGTTTGCTTTGCAAATCTGCTCATAAAACTTAAACAGTCCCGGGCACTACAGTACACACTTTTCTTCTTTTTACCACATAGCTTTATTTACATTGGAAATACATCAGAGAATGAGAAGAGCTCCAGCTGAGCTGGGGCACAGCAGGCTCAAATCTGATCCCCATACCCCCAGAGAATTGTCATTCTCTCTCCAGCTATACCCTCCACTCTGCTTATTTTTAATTAATCTTTTGTAATATGCTGGAAGTAGACTTCTCCCTGCCAAACACAGATCCAGGACTGTCCCTTGGAGTGCACAGGGGAAGCAGCAGCCCCAGCTCCTCCTGACAAGTCTGCGCCTGCACCCATGGGGCTCTCCTCTCTCCCGAGGCTGTGTATCTGGAGGAAAACTCTCCCACTCCAAGTTTCCCTTTCTGCTTTGTATCTTCTGTTACTTGGCTGTGCAATAGGGTCAGTGAGACACAGGCCTGACTGCAGCATTCTCCAATTTTCCTGAGGCAGCATCATTAGCCAGGACCTTAAAACACTGCAACAAAACTAAAATCGACAAGTAAAGATCCTGTAAAATATTCATTAAAGATTATTAAATTAACCTCATTTAAGAATTATGTTTCTTTTCCTTACATCACATAAGTGAAATACTTGTTAGCACAGTATAGCATCTGAAACATTTACCCTAATCACTGAATATTTAAATAGGAAAAGAACAAAAATCAAAACAACTTCCTAGGTGTCCAGAAACCATTTGGGGCCAGGCTTCCAAGTATTCACAGTTACACAGACATTAAGGTCAAGTGTCACTACAAACACTCAACATTCAGCAAACTTCAGTTAACTGTGAGGGTGAACTTCCCTTTGAAAAGAAGGGTGAACCATCCTTGTCAACATAAGCTAGTTTTGAAATATATTAATACAAGGTAGAACAATTACTATTTATTATTCAAAATGTAATGCACAGACATTCAAGAAAGGCTTTTCTAAAATAGCTGCACATCCTAGGTAAGGAACCTACATCCACATAGCACAATCAGTCACAGGAACGCTGTGGCCACAGTGTGCAGCACCTCTCTTGTGCACGCTCTGTGCAAGATACCAAGTCTAGCTTTTTCCCAGCACTAACAAAGAATATAGCAATATAAGCCATGTTTCATGATTGAGAGTGGTATTCCTAATCCAGGCAGAAATACCATTTCAGATTTACCCTTTACTCTGCCTGTAATTGCTGTGACACCACTGCATCTTGGCTTGCTAACCTGCACCACACCAGGACTCACTGCCAGCTCCAGAATTAAGATATGTTAGTGCTGAGCAAAGGACCATTAGACTGAAAAACTTGGCATTTGTCAGGGACCTTGCTTCAGGAGATATTTAGCAGAATTGGCTGCTTTGACGTGGCTGGGAACTAAGAAAGCATATCCTTCCAGGATCTCCTGGATGGAAAGAAAATCTGAAGTGTGTTGTAACTCAGGTGAACTTCTCGAGCACCACTACATTTTAATGCTCTTTTTCAAATCACTGAGAGCCACCAAGGACAAGAAAAGAATTGTTCCTCAGAGAGGAGATACAGAGTACGCAGTTTTAGAAACAACAGTTACTTTCCAAATGGGGAGCAAGGGATGATCAAAATTTATGAATACATAATGTGAAGACCAAGCATAACCTTCCATTTGACTACTGTTCAAAATGCAAAATATCGTCAGCAAACACATGTAAACATATAGAAAAATAATTTTAATTCATTTAGCAGTTTATGGCATCTATATACATGATTTTAAAGAATCCACTTTAATACCATCTGATTCTATAATTTTGTTCTCAGTATGTTTTTTTAATTCTTGTACTTATATTCCATTAATTACTTCCATCTGCTATGTGGCTGAACTACTGGCACCTTCCAGAAGGTGGGCTTTTTCTGATTACCTTGATTTTTCTTCTCGTACATCAGAATCAATTGGTCTTTATACCTGTTGTTTGCTGACACTTCTTCAAATTCAGTCTAGCAGCCAGACTGAGCTTTCTTTAAACCCTAGTTGTTTATCACACCAAATGGTTACAGCAGCTCCCATACTTCCTCAAATGCTCTCCAATTTTCAAGTAGCCCTGGACAAGTCACCTACAGTATCATTAGCACAGCATCACTAAGCTACTATTTTTAGTTATAGTATCGAGAGCATTTTGGAGTACAAGTGCCAAGTGGAAATGCAACTGGAAGGCACAGAACATAAATTGAGCAGCCCTACTGAAACTTAAACTTATATTCATATATGAAAACTTTTTGCTTGCACAAATCATGGGTTTACAAATTTCAAAATAATTTGTAATTTCAATGCAAATTGAAGAAACTGTTTACGTATTTATTTTCTCTTCTTGTAACACATATATTGAAGACAGATATATATGCCTGTCGAGAAAGGGAAAATGGTCTATCCTCAAGTACACAATCACCTGCTGCCTTTCATAACTTGTCAACTTAGAATTTTCCACTAGTGTAATCTCAATTAAGCATTCATTGCTTTTGCTTTCTCTCCAGTTTTGCCTACAGGACCTGATACAACATTTAAGGAAAACCTCACCATTTGTTTGAGCTATTCTGTGCTCAATGAAGACTTTTGAATGGGATCACTCACCTTGGTAGACTGCTGCCACAGGTGAGACACACTAGTTTGACACAGCTCATAACATTTGGAATCAACCCTTCCTGTCTTTCCAGCACACAGCATCATGGTTTTATTTTAGCTACCAAAAGACATGTTTTTCTGTCTCCGTCAGCTGTACTCACAACTGAGAGTACAGAACAATAAAGTCAATTGTAGTCAGCACCCTACTTTGGTTCTGCAAGCTTTGTGACTTATCACTTCAACTTACTAAACTGAATACGTCTCTGGAGCTTCCCTACCCGCTTCCCCAAAAGATTGTTCTTGTTCATATTTAATTTCCGGACATATAATGGTCACATGAAAAACCGACAATAATGAAGTCAAGAAACACTGCATGTTTTTCTGCTGAGAAACATGCAGTGAGGACATGACAGATGGATTAAAACTGAATTCCCCAGCTCAAAAGTCAAGGCTTGGCTCAATTCTTCCAAGTCATCATACACACAACTGTGGGACTTCATACAATTTATTAAGAAGTTGACTATGTTGCTGGGATACATTTAAATTAATTACAACAAGGCCAAACTCTCTTCTCACTCAATGAAGAAAACACAGTATGACTTCAGTTCACATAGACACTGTAAATAAGACTAAACATAAAACTTTCACATTTAAAGAAGAGCATCTGTAGCTGAATGAGGCACATTAAGTTGAACAGGACAAATATTCACTACAACTACGTACACCAGCAAATACAGGTGAGGTGACCAAGTGTATCTGGTGATAGAATATCATTCTTTGCCCACATGAGAGACTGAATGAATTAAATATACTTGATTATCCAATACAGAAACAAAAACAGAGCAGGAAAACGTTGTTTGGCTTTTTCAAAGCTATCTCAACAGATCCAACTACTCATCTTCAGTCCCCTCAAGATTACTGCTGTGAAAAATACACAGAAATCCCACCTATTCTTCAAAACACCATCCCAGAGCACAGTCCAGACAAACAAACAAACCACTCTAAGGACATTGCATGTGTTTTCCCAAAATATTTTTTTAATTTTCAAGTAAAGAACTGTACTCCACAAAAACATGCCATCTATAAAGCGCTAAATCTTCTTGCTGTGGGTTCCCAGAACTGGTAACAGGCACAAAACTTTCAGTCAAAGATGAACAGGGAGTAAGACACAGCTGTGACTGTGTGTGATGGTACCTACCCACCGCACATGCTGCAGATGTCCACACTGACCTCGGGAGGAGCATCACTAACAAGGGCAAAAGCTTAGAGCTTCCCACGGAAACCTGACAGTCCAGCTTGCTTAGCAGCACCAGGAAGGGCTGACTGGGGCGTACAACAGCCTGCCCTCACGAAGCACATCAGCTGGGGGACAACGGGAGCGAGCATTAAGGTGCCCTTGCTGCGGGTGGGCAGCGTTCCAGCCTTACCCAGGTAGAGCTGCCCTAAAACAACTTCCCACGACTTCTGTGGCCACAGAATGGGAGGCTGCAGAGGGCAGCACTGCCATGCACTTGGCTTGCATTACCCCTCCCAGTACTGCACAGGCAATAAAAATGAAACATTAACTTTATTAACCTCATGGCTGCATGGATCATAAAATTTCCTTGATTTTAAGGTCTCCCTGAAAACCAGTGGACTCTTAATGGTATCAGACTTTGTACACATCATAACTGGCCCCTGGGACAAGACTCCTTTCAGTCCTGCCCACGAGCCCTGTTGTGTGACTTTCAGGAGCAAGATTTTTTGTGAGGCTACACGAAGGCTTTGGTCACTAAACCCAGGGTGATTTGCAAAGGGTAACTGGGACGTGGAACAACCAGGACAGGTCTGGCATTGCCAACTGTCAGTGACCACAGGGAGGGCAAAACCTCAGATAGCTCTAAGGCAGGAAGATGTAGGAGAGAGGAAGCGAAGACTCATCAGGAATGAAAAGGGGATTGCAATTCTCTCCCTTAGCAAGACAAAGAGAGAGCTGGAAAAAGCACAGGAACAGCCAAAGGCCTGGCGACAACACCACTGTTTGCTGCCACAGGATACAGAATCTGAAGGAAACTGGAAGCAGCAGCAAACAAGTGGTGCTCTCAGCTAATCACTTGGCAGTGTATCAGGGCACAGTTCCGTCTGTTTACAAGGTCCTTATTTCAGAGGTCTTTACATACTACTTCATCACCCACCTCAGCAGAAATACTAAATGAATTTAAAGAAGCTGATCTGTGAGTATTTAGGTCAATTTTAAGCATAGAGAAACTATTCAGTAGGTCTGTTTAGTAGGAGAGGGGTTTTCTGTCATGCCACAGAACAAAATACTGCTGTGAAGCACAGGGCTCATGCATCACTGCCGCAGATGCAGGAAAAATCCAGCTTAGATTTAAACCCCGTTTTGTGAAAGAGCTGGCCAAGATGAATCACTTAAGTACATAAATTAGTGGTCACTAAAAGAACTGGCACACACTTCACATTATATTGATATCTCCCCACCACTTCACAAAAAGAAATTTTCACATTACTCTTAGAGAGATCATGAGTTCTACTGATCATCAGGGCTGACTCTGAATTGTATGAATTATCTGCTTTAGAAAATAATAACAGTACAGATATTAAACCAAACAGTAATCAAAAAAACATCAAGGAATAGGAATGGTGACCAATTAAAAAGAAAATTTTAAGTTCACATAACTCAGAAGCATTACATGTCTCAAATTCACTGGTAGAGAAAGAAGCACCAAACACCTTAGGAAAAGCATTAAGCATTACTGCCTCTATCTCAGACAGGGGAACTCAACCACAGGCTAACATGGTTTGAGGGGGCGTCACACATGTCATAGAATTAAAAGAGAGTTGATGCATTAAAAAAACAGCTGCAGATCCAACAGTACTTAATGGTACTCTGAGAATGCAAACCTCAGATATCCCAGCTCCGGTGTTGACACTCTGCCAAACCTATCTGAACTGTGGTTTTATCACTGAAGTACGTAGGAGTCTCATGAGATCAAAAGCTCTTTCAAGTGGGATATGACTTTCACGTTTCTCTTCTCCCACAATCTGCACGTGTGGACAAAGCTGTACTCCAAACAAAATAAATCACTATATACACGTACACCTATTACACCACCTTCTTCAAGAGAGCCCACTCCTCTGCAGTTCTTTGTGGCTTTAAAAAGTCCACCATATAAAAAGCCTTTGGGGCTTTTTAAATAGGTCTTTAAATAGGTCTTAGAACGCTGGAGTCTAAGTCACCTTTGACAAGGCTTTTAAATGACAATCACAAATAGCATTTGGAGTTAAGACAGCAATTACAGCATTTTCAATAAAGGCAGGCTAGGTATCACAAAAATTCACTAAGACTAATAATATGGAACCACAGTAAACAGATTTGCAATAACTCGTGGCAGAATACTACTTTTCAGTCTTTAGAGATTGCCTCTAGAGATAAAAGACAAACCTCTCTGAAGGAAACACATGCTTTGGGCCCAACTCCTGCCATAATGACAGCTTTCTTAATTAGAATCTCGTATGTGGGCACAATGCTGCTCTCTTGCCACTTTCCAGGAAGAACTACTGAATGCTACAACTGGACATTCCATGTATGGTGCACCATTTTACTTATCCACAATAGATTTCTCTTTTTAATTAAAGGAATATTATTTAAGACATATCTCAATGACTTTTTTAATCACAAGGCAGCACAGGTGTAAAAAAAATATTATATAAATGTTTACATTTCAGTATTCAGAAAATACAGTATTTGACAGGTACTCCATTTCTTATATTGCACTGTAGTTGAGCATCTAGGTTCTTTATTACTTTGAAGCTACATTCACTGCAATAATACCTCAAAAACTCTAAGGTAATTATGCGTATGATTCCAGGAAAGCAAAATTATAATTATCTGGAAGGTCCCAAAACATATCCCTAACTGTTCCCATTCCCCATCATTTCTGTACCATGTGCAGCAGTGAAAGAGGGACAGGCAGCAAGGAGAGACTCTCTTCATCTAACACCTGTAGCTCATCACCACCTGCAGTGTATCTGGCAATACATGCCAAAAAGAAAAATAGATGTCAAATAAATAGAATGGGGAAAATTTTACAGGAGCTGAAAATGGCAATGACTTCAGATATCCATCACTGACAAAGCTATGACCCTTCTATCGGCATCATCCAAAACGGAACAGATGGAAGCTAAACGTGCTTTTGTCCATTCCAGGCCCATAATGAGCTGCAGGCTGCTCTCCCTGCCTGGATTCTCTTTTGTCATTCCAGAGCTGCTCCTCTGCAATATTGCAAATGGAAAGGCAACATGGGTATGTGTGTCTTGCAGGAACAAATTTTATACTGTGATGGTCTTTAGCCTTTACCACAACTCAGCTCTCTGCTGATAAGGAAATAACAAGGATATTGCACAAATTCTTTCATATTCCTCTGATATAAACACTCCCCCTTTATAAACCTTTTTATTAGCATGCTGCTTAATTCCATTATTTGTTCTCCTTAGCTCCAGCCATTATGGCATCTCATACCTTGATTCTACTGTTTGCCTTGCCTGCTACTAAAAATACACTCTCCCACCCCTGTGGCATTTTCTTCTCATATCTGAGACATTAGTACTTTCTTCTCTGAGCAAAGATATATCTGGTGGCTTAGGCAGTTTATTTGAAGTTTTTCCTTAAGCCCCTACTTTCTCCTCTGTCCCTAGAAAACGAGGTGCACATTTAAGAGACGACAGGAAGCCACAACACAGAGTGAAAGGCATGAAGCAGCAGGTGTCACGTCCTTCTGAAGAAACCAGCTCCTGGTGTAACTAATCTAGTTTGGGAATGCTTATCCAAGTCCAGCAAGGTCTCCACAGAGCTAGCTCATTCTCACATCAGCCGGCGTGAGCCTCCTGTTATTACCACTCTAACATTACTAAATGGTGTTACGGATCCTGACAGGCACGCTACCCCACCGAGGTCTGGGAGCCCCTTGCTGGCCCTGCTCAGTGGTGGTGCAGTGTGTCCCTTCGTGGCAGAATCAAAGAGCCACGTGGTGTCCGAGGCCCCCTGTCCCAGGCACAGACACCTTTGCCTTTTACCACCACGTCCCTCCCGCTCCTAGGTCCTGCCAAAGGCAGCATCCCAGCAGGCGTGCTGCCAGCTCCTTCCGCCAAGGTCGAGGACAATGAAGCGCTCTGTGCCCCCGCAGCCGTCGTGCCAAGTGGCAGCATATGGCGCCTTCCCCCCAGACCTCGGAGCTGCAGCCCTGCACTTGGCAAGCCGCAAAAACCGCCCTTCCCTGGGTGTTTTCCATCTCTGTGCTGGCACACAGCAGAGAGGCTGACAAGGCTGTCACATTTTCCGCTGTCACCCTGAAAGAAGCCCTTTGCAGAGCAGGTCCGGCAGCGCATGGACAAAGGGCAGGCTGCTCCCGGCACACGCCGCCTGGAATGCACACCATGGGGTGGGAACACTGGCTGCTAGGTATAGCTTGTTCCAACCCAGAGCAAGCAGTCCTACTCCTCCCACAGCAGAGAATGTTCAGCCTGCAGCAGGAATCTACGTAATACCATCAAACAGTGCTCCTTGACTTCATTCTTACATTAATTATCACCTAAATTGTAGACCTGCTCCATCAAAACCTGTCAGCCAGCCACGGGTTTGCAGTTTGAAGCTCTCTTCCCAAACACACATCAACCACCTGTTCCTCCTTGCTATTTCTTCCAGAAAATAAAACTTAACCTCTCACTGAATTTATGGCTATAGCAGGGATTTGAAATACAGCACAGAAGATCACGATTTCACAAGTTATGTCCATCAGCTTTATAAAGGACATAGTTTAATTAGGAGAGATTTCCATCTCCAGAGGTAGCAGTACAACCTATGACTCCATGAGGAGAGATGAGACAATATCAGCCTAGGAAGACACATTCACATCCCACATAAAGGTTTTCCCTTCCTATCAAAGGGAAGGAGCCAGCCTAACCTCATTTGTAACACGATGAGTCACAAATCAGCACCATGTACTAGTACGTTGATATAACGGTGAAACTGGCTGATAAAAGGTAGACATTCTGCCTTTCAGCCTTAAATTTGACACCCGTGCTGAAGAAACTAAGACAGGTGAGGTCCTTGCAGTTACCATGGGCTTGAAAGTTTTGTCCCACCCCTCTAATATAAGGCTGAAAAAGAAGAAAGATGATGCTTTATTTTCTATAAGGACCAGTGTTCTCCAGGCACCAGTAATGGAAAAGGGGGAAGATGAAAGAGTCTGCAGAAGGGTGGTATGAAGAGCAAAGGACTTGTGAGCCTCTTACTGCAACAGCCACAGGGTGGAGGGTTAGGTCAGCCAGCAACACCCAAGCACAAGAGAAAACATGAGACGTCTGCCCTAAGATCTTCAATCTTTAGGAAAAGAATCCAGCTTCTATTCAGATGACTTAGGCACTAGGAAGTACCATATTCTGAGGATGTTTGGCTGCAACATCATTTAATCCAAGTGGAGCTTGCATTTCTCACTACTTTCAGAGATAAGAGGACTTTGCCAGCTCACTGCCTGTGTACTTTGTCTTCCGACATCAGGGGCACAAGGCCTTTGGTGTACCAAGGAGGTGAGATCTGCCTTCAGACTCAGCCACCAGCTTTCCAGACAGCTTCAGGCAAGTCACCCACTCTGTGTCTTTCCTGCTATTTTCAGTGGAATACCACCAGCCATTTGACAGAGGACATATATGCATTTTAATTGCCTTTTTGCAGCTGCAGATATTCTTGTTGAAAATGGCAATGAGCATGGGAACTTTTTATTGGTTTTATTATTGTTATTATTATTACTATTACTACTACTATTACACAAAACTGGCAGACATCTGTAGTACAGAACGCTCCACCAAATAATGACATCTTGAATGTCTATGCTTTGCAGCTTCCCTCCATAACATTTGTCTCACTTCTTCCTACAATGTTATTTTCATTACTTAGTATAATCAAGTACAGAAAGTGCACACAGACAATTTTAATAAAAACATTATCATCTTATAAAACCTTGCACGTTGACTAAAACTGATGGATCCTCAGTTCTGTGAGCAGAGGTAGACAGTGAAATAATCATCATCACAATCCATTCAAATAGTGTCATCAGTATGGGCATTTAGGAAAATATTTTCTCAGAAAAAGCTTGAGTTATTGCTGCCTCTGGTTTTCTCCTTTTTCCCAATACTTTCTTCCCAATTCACAGAATTTGTTTGAGACTCTAAGTTTCAAACTGTGCTTCGTGATATGCCAAGTACATCTGAAAGTATATCTCTAAAAGCAATAATGAAGCTAAAAACTGAAGCACTAAACAGGGTATCCCACACACAAGTACATCTATTACTTCACTGGACTTCTAGATGTCGCCACTAGAGGGACTTACATGGACCTAAAAACACCCAACCAACCAAACAAAAAACCCCTATTAGCTGTCACAGATGCCCTTCAGGCTGCAGTTGTATTGAGGAAGAGAAAGAGCATTTTGCTTCTTTTGAGGCAAAGTTTGTACCTGCACACCAGAGAATCAACAGCCCAAAGGATCAACACACCATCAGCCCCACAGAGTCCACACAAAGTTCAGGGATTTTCTCACACCTTAACAGAATAATGGAAAAAGCCAATATTGTGCCCTCCCTCACCCCCACACCAATTTGGTCCCTGAATCACCATCAGAAATGGTCTGAGCAAAAAGCTCTCTTTCCACTTACCTTTCTCACTTCCCACAGACCACCTGGCTTTGTGAGAACTATCTCTGCATTTCTGGCACTACCTGAGCCATTTGCCAACATTAATACTGATCAGCAAGATCCAGTGCCAGCTGCAGTGCTGAGGCAGAGCAAAAAAGTTTCATTGTTGCTGTGATTACAACTGGTAGCATTTAAAATGGGGTGGGAATAAGCCATGTCCCTAAATGCAGTTTTCATGACATGAGCTACATCCTCACTAAGAGCAAATCTGGTGTACGTGAACACTAACAGCAGAAAAAGTTTATCACGAAGTCGACCACTAGGTTTGCTTTTTTGCCACCTAAGTTTTAAAAGATGCCACCACCCTTATGTTCCAAGTTCTTCTGCGTAGCAGGTGACCTCCAGAATGACAGCACTGGGTCACAAATGATCGATATTGCTCACTTAACACACCTCAGATCACATGCACCACGGGCTAAGCAGGATCAATAAAAGCAATCCACTTCTAAATTAAAGACACAAGTGAAAAATAACATTTTAACTTCAGCTTCATATACCATGCTTGAGTAATGCTGTATTTTTATGGAGTATGGGTAAATTTTTGTAGAGTCTGTGCAGTCTTCTGCCACATGAAATTAGTATCACCAAGAACACATTATTAAGTGGAATTACTTTAGATGAAAAAAACAAAAGATAAAGTGTTCAGTAGTTTTCAGAAGTGATTAACCTCTCTCAACTATTTTCAAAATAGACTGTAACTAGGAAATAGCATTCAGAAAGTAGGCAATATTACTACTTCTTCTAATATAAACACACACACTTTGAAGGTATAATCTGTACTCATTCACAAAGATAGAAGGGATTCAAGAAAATGGGGTTTATATATGAAAATGTGTGATGCCTCATGTTTCACTAAATACAAAGTTACACACACAAGGTGTCTGACTGAGGGGTAATCTGTTTATTCTGCACATGCTGCATGCCTCAGAGAAGATATTAAAAAAGGATTCTTCTTTTATTTTTCTTATAGAGAGTTCTCACATTTAGATTTAATTCCTTCACTTTAAAAGCAGATGGCCTAAACTTCTATCAGATAATTTTAGACTGAAAAAAAAAATCTATGAATGAATATTTCTATACTTAAAGAAATTATGTTTAAATCACCTATTACAGGCTCTTCTTTTACTTATCACTGCTTAAGTTCTACCAGAAAAGCATTCTCATATTCTGAATGGAAAAAGGGGCCTCGTCTCCCCTTACATGATAAGCAAGACATTTTCTGGTAGTTCTCTGGTAGCCCAAGTCTAGTCACACCCATCTCAATCTTTAACCAGATGCAGTATCCTGAGGGGATCTTCCATATGAAGGAGAAGAGACAGAACCGCTCATGTCACTCTGGAAGTATGTGTCACAATCCTAGTCTAGGCTCCCTCCCCCAAACTCCCAGTATGTAAATTATCACTAGTTCAGATTAACATCATTAATATGCAAGACTTGTACTGCAGGCATCGTCTCAACTAAATATGCGTGGGCACAAAAGCACAGAAAGGTAGTACTTGGTCCAACGTCACCCAAGGAGTCACTGGAACCAAAAGCAGGTCTCTTGAACTTGGTGCCTGTCCCCCAGTGTTGCTCAGTAGCCGTGACAAGAAAGCCACAAAAAACACGGTAAAAAGGGATATTACATGCATGGATTTTTACAGAACTGAGCTTGAAATCAGCAGGTTTTATGGTGGCAGCACAACAGCTCAGACGCATGACCCATTTCACAGGGATGCAGGACTGAGAGGATGGTTTGGGTTTTGCTTTCCTGAAGTCTACAAAGGAGACAAAACTGTTATGGGCACATCAAATAATTCTGCATCACGAGAACTGCTGCTCAAGATGGAAAGGCATTCATTCCCAGTGAGCCCTCACCATTAACCTTGTGAGAAACATGCAGGAAAGCTCCAGCCAGCTTCATTTCCCTAGCTGGCTGATTCCATGCACTTCCAAGGGTCACTTAAAAAAAAAAAATCAGTTTTGAATCACCTTTTGAAGGATGAGAATGAGACAGTGCATGCCAACGTGTCCAAGTGCACAGAGGTGGCTCTCTACCAAATGCATTTTTGAGAAATCCCTCTTAATAAGGATGGCAGTGCATTCAGGAGATCTTCAACAGGGAATGAGCAGCACTCAGAGCTGCTTTAGCACAATATGCGATTACACAGAGATATCCTGCAGTAAGGCTGGTGCCCATTTGATTAAACAGCCTGTCTGCTCCCTCCACAAGATATCAGAGGTACAATTAGTTCAGTCGGCAGTATCAGCAATGCCCTTGAGGTCCTGTGCTCCTGAGGACTAATGAAGAGGCACTGCTGGCTGTCAGCACGTTCAGGGGGAGGCATTCATCTTCCTGGCAGCAACAATTAAACGCACTCGCATCATACCCGGCGTCAGGAATTCAGCACAGGGAACAAGTCAAAGCAGCTGAATGGTTTAACACTTCATTTCTGGGTTTTCTATCATGGAGAAAAGGGAATAGATTTAGTGCTAGTTATGCTGATGGCAAAGAGAATACAAAGAATCTGCAGAACAGCAAAGGCAGAGAGCAGCTCAGTGCTCAGGTGTGTGCAACGTGTGCTAGGGAAAGGCTTTTTTTTTTTTTTTTTTGCATCAGGGCAGGAAACCTCTTAATACACAAACTTTCTCCTGAAGTCAACAGAAGAGAATTTGCTTATTGCATTGTATTCTCAACACTCTGCTAAATCTTCAAGGAAAGCTGCTTGATGTACTTGTTGGATGTATCCTCACTTAAGACATGGCAATTGCTCCTGAGAAGATAAGGCAGGGAACTCTTGCCTATTTTTCTTACAAGGCTACATCCTTACAGAAAACACACAGTTCTATTTCAAAACAACAGGCTCAAAACCTTGTAAAACATTTCTATTCATGAGACATGATGCTGAATTACACCAGTTACAGTCAAACGTGTCAGCAAATCATCTGCCCTGCTTGGTGCCTCACTGTAGAATCCAACCTTTCCCATCCCACAGAAAACCTGCAGTCAATTTGACTTAGAAGACTAAAAAGAATTGATATCAGTGGAGAAGGATATTGAAATAGAGGCTACAGTAAGCATCTGGTATCCAACCTGCTAAGGTACACAGGAGCACTACAAAGAAAACTGCTTGTTTAGCCAGTTATCTGTAGGTAGCCAGATTTATCTGTAATTCCTATTTTGTCTTACTTGTATCCCTTAGGGAAAAAATGCAAGTGAACTTAGCAAATCCACATTTTCCAGACCTTCATGGACGTTTAATTAAAACTACCATGAATCAGTAGGTGGCAAGAATTAGCACCTAGTGTGGCCCTCCCATTTCAGATGTTTGAGAACTCATGAACTTTGAGAAGTCTCAAAGGGCTTAACCTGCTAAACGCTGTGTATCAACAGGGAACCCAAGTGGTTTTGCTAACTTCACAACAAACTGGCAGTCATTTATCTCCTCAAACCTCAGAAGACATCTGTGGAGGCTAAAGGGCCTGTTTGCTGACAGGGAAATCAGTGGGACACACACATGCAAAACAGACCCCACCTGACTGAGGCATGGGTGCAGACCAAACTGCAAAAATCTAAACTGACTTAAAGGAGTGAAAACCTGTTGCAGTAGAAGAAAAAAAAATAATTTATTATCCAACCTTTCACATAAAGGAAGCTTAAAAAAACTCCAACCCTCAAACCCACCTCACACTCCCTACCAGAATAGCTAATCTGCAAGAAATCTGCCATATAGTATGCAATTAAATACATGAAGAAATGAATAAAAAGGCTATAAAAAGGCTTGTGCATGCCACTTTTTTCTTCTGACTAATGACAACAAAATCATTAGAACAATTTCAAAGTTCTGGGAATTTAATATTTCACTCCCTTACAGGTATTTTAATTAAGAGCCTGACAAATTGACCTTAAACAAAAGTAGACAGTGCTGAAAGGAATTCTTGCCTTCTGCAGTCTCCACCAGCCATGACTCGAGATAAGATCTCGTGTTCCCTGATAGGAAGGGAGATAGCCTAGGATCCACAGGTACAAGAACACAGCAGGCACACAAGTGCAGAAGAAAGCACCAGCAAAGGCTCCAAGTGACTTTGCTGAAATATTACAGTTATGTCCTGACAGTCTGAATAATCCCTAAGCATGAAACTTTCACCTAAGCAGCAGACACATAAATTGGGGCTACACAGAGAATGCTTTTAGCAGGATGAACAGACTTTGGTACCTCAGTACTGACAAAGTGCAAATTCATCCACACAGATGCACAAGGTGGACTACGATACTTTGTCAATGGTGAAAAACACAACATGAAGTTTACAAGGAAGAGATTCCACCAGGAATACTGAAGATCAATACTCGAAAATGCATGTTTTAGTTTGAACAGTACTAACTAAATATTGAAACTCATGCAACTGAAAAACTCAGAGAAATCTTTGGGATATTTGTGTATTACGGGGAACTCATTAGAGTTAGATTAGAGCATGCAAACAGGTGAACATGGTCCTGTAAGTAACCTTGTCTTCAGTGCTGTTTTCTCATGAGATCAGCATTAATACAGGACAGGGACAAAGAAAGACGTGATTCGGTAACACTGAAATGGTGAGATACCACAGGAGTGAGGATCTGGCTTCTTACCTGAGAGGCCAAGCTGTAAAATGATTTATCAGACTCAGAGAAGGACATCAGCCAGTGCACAAGGATCTCAGGTAACAGCAACTGGTGAGGCAGCAGTATGAGCAGCTTAGTTTCCAGGATCACAGTCCAGACAATGACGAAGCAAATTCCTTTGTGATTCAATAACCATTGTCTCTTCTAGGCCAATTGCCTACATACTTCCAGATTTATTTTGAGATGGTAGTGCTTCCTGAGAGCATCAGGAAACAAGGATTCAAATCCTTGGAGCTCCTACAAGCATCCAGACATCCCTGAAAAAGCCACAGGCCCTGCAAGGCTTTTCATACTGCCCCTGTCTCAAAATGCCTTTAGGCAGCAACCCCTGGCGAGTCCAGGGGACTCTAAAGTAGACCCTTGAGCCTTGTGTGAAAAATAGAGGACGAGTCTAAACTTCCCACATCTCTGTGCTTGGCTCCTCCTGGTGCAAATGAGGTGCAGCAACTCCACTGAAGTAGGAATCCTGCCTGCAAACCAACACACGTGCAAACTGCAATTGTGCCTCTGTCCCGAACCTCCGTACCTACAGGTGACACTTCATCCACTGAGACACAGCTGGGTCACCTGCTTCAGCTCTGTGAGAACACAAATGCTTCCCCCATTACACCTGCATACCAAGAGGAAAACCTCAGGTTTCCTTCAGAAAGGAAAAAATACACAGAATGAGGTTTTATCTTCTATATAAAGCTCGTAACAATCAGCAAATACAGCACAATCACTTGGACAAAGCTAATTGCACCACTTGGCTGTATGTGCACATTTCCCACTAAAAAGCTATTAATTTAAACTCTCTAGTAATTTCTGTTGACTGAGAAACATTCCTCTGAGTGCAAGAGAAGCTGTTAATAAGCACAGACATCACTAATCACTTTGTGGTCACTGACTCCAGCACAGAGAACTCCCACACAGAAGCATGGCGTGGGCCTTGTGCTGTACAGGAGACAGCTTCTCTCCTCTAAATTGACTTTGTCAGCACAGCAAATTAAAAAAAAAAAGGAACAATTTTAAGCATTAAATCATGTAATGACTTAGGGAATGAACAGAATGTTTTCAAAATGCAAATTAAAGGCAACTGTATTTTAATTACAGCACCAAAACTGCAAAATACTTGTCTCCACACACATTTTTTTCATTCATCTTCAGAGATGGCTGCATAGAGAGTATTAGTTTCATAGTATAAACCTACTCCCACGTACATTCCCAAAATAATTTGCATGTATTGCCAATAAACAAACACACGCACACAAGTTTTCAGGCCGCCCACAGACATGGCAGACAAAAAGAGGACTTGTCACTACTGCTTTTGGGATTAAAGAGAAAACTGCTTCAACTTTTAATACAGGGAAAACAGAATGCAAGAGCAGTGTGAGCTTCAGCACCATACATTTAACACAATGCTCAGTTAAGATGACATTTTTAAAAATCTGCAAACAGATCCTGTTGCTACCTAGCTGGTTTCTCATCTGAAAGTTCACAAAGGCCAAACAGAACCTTGGCTACAATACATTTTTCTCTGTTACGCTCAACGAGCTCAGTTTTATTGCTGTCAGCCTGTAAAATTGACTTTTATACTGAGTCACTAAGAGGATGCAGAAGATAAACAGCTCCATTACAGAAGGGTGACAAATACTTGCCTTGAGAAGCAACAGTGACATGACAACAGTGCCAGTGCTCACTGCATCTTTGCATAAAATACAGTTGGCACTTCTACCACACTACTACACATCTGCACTGTCTTGATTTTAATTTCATCCCCCAAAGACAAGCACTATGGCATGAAGTGTCCTGATTTCCCAAAAACTTTTTTCTGATCATGAATCCTTGGCATGATATGTCACCAGAAAATTTGCTCCAGTATGAAGTCACAATAGTAAGGGGAAAAAATACACCGGTGCTATCCTAAAACACATTTCGAAAACCCCATCTCAGAATTGAAAGCAAGCAAAACAAAAAAGCCTACCTGATTCTCAGGGAGGCTCCTGATAAATATAGAACACAGCCCAGAAGTAACTGCTATTTGCTTTTTAACTTGGCTACATAGAAAGGTAGCATAGCAAACATTTCGGGAAATCACGAGAGCGACTGCGCTCTTAATTTGGGCATGAAGGCTGACCCCAGGCTGAGGACTGGCACATAAAGGCTCAGGTTGGAAGACAATCGAGCAAGTGGTGCTGACACTTTGAGAACCAGCAATGAACAGTCAAATTATGGGAGCAAAAACTACACACGTGGTGGTTGAGACTTAACAGTGCACTGGTAACTCAAAACCGGGGTGAAACACGGCATTTTCTGAAGGCTTTCTACAATTTAGGCAACAGACAGGTACTTTGGTAAAAGGAAATCCATTAGAAAAGTACAGTCTGACCTCTAAATGTGCTGCACATATCCCACATGCAGAAGTGATACTTGGCATAGCATCATACACAGAAAATGAGTGATCTCTGAGGAAGGTGCTTGACCATGGCAGGTCCCATGCAGGCAGTGACCCTCTGGTGCCATACAGGTGTCTGCATGGGTGTACAGGAAGGTTTTACACCTGCATCACACACATCTCAGGCCTGCAGTTCAATATTCCACACTTGATGCCAAATTCACATAGACCAGAGGCATAATAAGCATTCCCAAGGCCAACATTATCACAGATTAAGGCATCATATGAATCAGACATATGAAGAATTCTCTTAATTTCCATTGGAAACAAGATTTTAGTCAACTCCAGACTTGCAATGCTAATAATAAATAGGTTTCTTTGAGTATTTTCAACATACAAAAAACACAGACTCTCTGAAAAGAGACAGTGAGAAACTTTTAAAATATGATTGACTCAAGATTGTGTGAGTGTTAAACAAACCTCAGACATATCATGCTGGCTTTCTTTCCGTAATAACCCCTTACTGCCCGTGGCTTTCATAATCAACCTTTGAAATCTACTTCTGTACTTTTTACAGTACATTAAAACTTGGTGCATCAGTGGACACAACTATATTTGTGCCCTGATACTAAGATGGTTTAAGACCAAGAACATGGAGGTGAGTTTCAACAGACATTCATTTGCCCTTTCAAACAGTCATAATAGGAAGTAAATTGAAAAATAATATGAGGATTAACAGGACACACTGAATAAATACAGTGGGCTGACTGGATGTGGAAACAATCATTTAGTTTGGAAAAGACCCTTAAGATCAAGTCCAGCCGTTAACCCAACACTGCAACATCCACCACTAAACCCTGCTCCTGAACACCACATGTACACGTATTTGAAGTAACTCCAGGCATGGTGACTCCTTTACTTCCCTTCCACAAGCCTGTCCCAGTGCTTGACAACACTTTCAGTGAAGCACTTTTTCCTAATATCTCACCTAAACCTTCACTGGTACACCTTGAGACCATTTCCTTTCGTTACCTGCCCAGCTTCCTTTTGGTCCAGGCTGAACACCTCCAGACCCCTCAGCTGCTCCTCAAACTCATGCCCCAGACCCTTCCCCAGCTCCACTGCCCTTCTCTGGACTCGCTCCAGCACCTCAGTGTCTTTCTCCGTGAGGGTCCCAGAACTGGACACAGCACCTGAGGTGTGGCCTCACCAGTGCCCAGTGCAGGGGGCAATCCCTGCCCTGGCCCTGCTGGCCACACCATTGCTGACACAGGCCAGGATGCCATTGGCCTTCCTGGCCACAGCTGGCTCACGTTCAGCCGCTGTCACCAGCACCCCCAGGTCCTTTTCCACTGGGCAGCTTTCCAGCCACTCTGGCCCCAGTCCACAGAATTGCCTGGGACTGTTGTGATCCAAGAGCAGGACCTGGCACTTCCTTGTCCTGCACAATCATGCTTTACACAGACAAATAAAACACAACATCCTTTTCCTATATTGCCTGGGGGTGAATGAAAAAATTATCAACGAACATATTAACAAATTAAACCTTTCCCCCCCCCCCCTTAATTGAATCATTAATCACCTTCAGCTTCTGTTCTGGCAGAACAGATGTGGCCATTCATCACTGAGTACAAACTGCAAAGGCTTTTCATATGGAGTAGAATATCCTACCTGGAACAACTTCAAAAAGGAACTTTCCTGGACTTTCTTCATTGCAGTGATGCTCAATTACTCTGTTGCCAGGCAGAAAGATGGTACCCTAAAGAAAAAAATAACAACAAACATGGGATTAAAACTGCTACATGCTTCTGATAGACTAATGCTGCTTCTTTTTTGACTGGGTTAAACATGAATTGGAGCTGTTGCACCTGAGCAGCTGACTGCTAAAGTGAGATTGAGGAGGGATTATCCCAAAAGCCAACATCATAGATCCCCTTAATTAACTGAGGCATTCGATAATGGCTTCAGGTTTTTTTAATATCTTGGGTATTTGATACCATACAGAGTTCTGTACTTATCACATATACTAATCCCCCTGTTCTGCAGGGAAAAATCAAGACTTAAAAGACACAGAGTTAGTGAAAAGCTATGAAGTCGCTTGTGTGAGGCAGGTAAATTTACCAGCCAGGCTTCTCGGCTAAAGCCAAGGGAGGTGTGGAAATAAGAATAACGTCAGTTTGTGGGGTGCATACCCAGTTCCTGCTCTGGGCCCTTTTCCCATAGCATCCCAGAGAAGAAGTACAGAGAAAACATCCCAATTCCACCTACTGGCTGCAGCATGCTGGTCTGCTGGTGCTAAGCCACAGCAGGCACAGAGAAAGTCCTGTTCAAAGCTGCATTTGCTACAGGCAGAGAGATGTTGGAGAATCTCTGTGATGGGCACTGAACACCTTTATCACAACTTCACTACCTTAAGAAGGCAGGTGGAGGATTTTAGCTGTGCTTATTTAGCAACACTGGTAACCAAAAACAACCCCTGCAACCCTTAAAACACTTCTGGGGCTGTGGTGAAGACCTAGCTTATTCCCTCCCCTTTGGTCTGCTGACACATAGGATGGATAAACCAGTCTTTTCCTCAGAGTCCTTTTTCATTTTGCGAAATTACAGCTCCTCCTAATACCATTCCAACCTCAGCCAGCAGGCAGTCCTTAGTAAAATTATGCTGGGATGGCTGTCCAGGGATAAATTTTCAGAGCAGCATCCTAAGAATTATATTAGGTACAAGCTCTCCAGCACTGTTCATAGGAGATAATACCTACTTACTAATATTCTCCAATTATGGCATAATGGGGCCCCCATCTTCGACATAAACAACTTATATAACTCACACATCTTAAACACACAACATCTCAACTAAGGTCCTTATCCCCATTAGGATCACTGAGTCCAACATGGAACACCACGTTCCACAGTAGTTTCAACCAAACACTGCTTCCAAATATGTCACCTCCTCTGAACAGCACCAAAGATATCCCTGTACATGAAAAATATCAATTCTGATATCCAGTGTTCATTGCTATGGCCTGTAACCTTCATTATGAGGTAACAAATGTTTCACAGAATCAGTATTTGTAGCAGCTGATGTGGAGTCTGGGCTCTGCACCAACTTGTCACTACAGTGCTGTGTGCCAGCAGTGTGTATCACAGGAAGCCAAAGGCAGGGTGCACAGGGATTTTATCAGAACATACAAAACCACCTTCATTAAACACGATGATACTTGTTGCCGAAAACAGATGAAACAGCACAGCTTTCTGCTGAGGTGGTACTACAGCAAGAATTGGCAGCTGTGGGCAGACGTCCCCACTCACTGCACACACAAATGTATTATAAGCATGAAGTGCCTTGGTCCAACAGCTCCACGCAGAGCTACCTGCCTTCATTCCTTCTACCAGCAGCACCTGTTAACAGATGCCACACTCCAAAGCCTTCTGTGAAACACCTTATTAGGCAAGAGTAATATCATAAACAAACATGATTGTATGAACGGGAAAAGGTAAGTCACAGGATAGTTCAACTTCTCATACTAACACCTAGAGAAAAAACAGCAAATATAAGGAATACATTTTTTCTGAGAATTATGGGAGACCAGGAATAAGAATCTATAAAATGCATTTTAACTACATGTATTTTTGTCACGTGCAGTAGACCATTAAAACTGATATAACTTCCCTGCCCACTTGAAATTTCAAATCAATCTGATTTTACCTAAAAGAAGCTCCACCCAGTACACAGGATGAGCAGATCACTCTTGATGCTGGAGTAAGTTTCACTGGCTCAGGAGCTTTCATCAGTGAGAGCACACAACACATTCAAGCTAATCATAGGTCTTGCTATTCAATTACACAAAAATACAAAATTAAATAGACCTAGCCTACAGCACTATAAACTGAAATCAATTCATGAGACAGTAAATGAAAACTGCATTCAACTTTGCTGTCAACTCATTAGCAACAGACATGCTGCAGTCTCATTACGGTGCGATGCTTTCTGATGCTTTGACATAGAACTCTTTTAGTATTTACAGGGAGCTGTCTTGATGACAGATTTTTGAGAACATAGGAACAAAACTGTTATATCTATAAACTTAACACCTTAATTTCATAGAGGAAACCAATTTCATCTACTAAAATGTAAACCCTAAAGCACCGTATAATAGCTAAGTTAACATAAAGAGGATCCAGACCGTAGCACCTTACAGAATATTGCTGTGGTTTAAAAAGAAAACGTCCTCAAGCTGCAATTTTATTTTACTGTTTTCAGTACTATTATTGGAAACATCAGTGCACGTGAAATACTTAAATATATTTAAGTGAGGGGTTTTTTTAATTAAAAAAATAGCTTTGTTTGTGCAACACACACCTGGGTGCCCCACACTAGTGGAGACAGCCAAAGAGAGCGATCGCAGCTCTCTCAGTTCCCATTCCGTCTGCTTTCACACCCATCTGTCTGCCTTCACCACACAGCAACACTTCCCCCGTGCTAAGTTTTGGAGCTGTCTACAAACTGTACCGAGGCTATCTGGGGTGTCCCTTTGCTCAGTTTTTCAGCAGCTGATGCCTGGGGAACACATCTGGACTGTAACGAAGCCCCTGTGAACCTGATGTGGCACAGCCCTGGCTGTCCCCAGCCCCCACATCACTGTTGGTCCCCTTGCTCAATTGTTTTCCTGGGCCCTTAAGGTGCAACATTAGGCTCATTCTTACAGCTTGGATAGTCCCAAGAGTAGGGACTACAAGCCAGTTGCAAAGCTCCCACAAGTTCAAGCTCTGCTTTTTGCCTTGAGTATCTAATTCCAGGGGGAAGGAAGAGAAAACCAACTATATAACCTTCAACACTTAACAAGATAGCAATTTGCATATAACAGAGGAAGGTGATTTCCAGCGGAAATACTTGTTTTGACTTGGGTATCAGTGCATGAGCACATGCAAATGTTCCATAATAAGACAACTTCACATTGCTTCACGTCAAACTCTACAGCTCATTCAAAACATTAAAAAAAAAATAAAAATCTCAACCCAGGACTGCAGATTGGACCAGATTAATATTTTGCTTTCAAAAAAAGAAAAAAACAAAACAACAGTGCCAGCAGGGAAGAAGACATACAATCTACAGAAATACATGAAAGAGGGAAGTGGGAGAAAAACGTGGCCCTGTTCCAAGCCCTCCTGGCTCCCACTGCCATTCTGTTCACGGGCTGTGCCTGCACCAGCTCAGCAGGGTTTTGCAGAGCTCCTGCTGTGGTGTGCCTGAATTGTTTTTCCATTTCCAACAGTTCTGTCCTTACCAGGGCAGTTCTGCTTCTCTAGCTGAGCATTCAGGATGACTCACAGCATGCAGGAGAAATCTGGGTTGCTCAACAAGCACTGGCCTTTTCCTTAACTGAGTATCAAGCCCACTTCCAAAGAAGGTCCTCACACACATGGATTTTTCTACAGCACACTGGTTGCTTCAAACCAAAGATCACTTTAATAGCAGAGCAACAACATGTTTGCTAAAACCAAGAATCTGCATACATTAAGCCTTTAACTTGAGAAAAATTACTACTCTGTTAACAAAGTGCTTGATAAAATACTGTAGAGCAGCAAGAATGACATCAATCTACTTTGGATTAGACTCACAGCATGGTAGAGTCTTGCTCAAATAGATGTTTTATCCCATGCTGGTCCGTTGAAACATTTTCAGCACCATTCAGCAGCTGAACTTCACAAGGAAGCACGGAAGAGGAGACAGGATGGCCACTGCACAAGTGCTTCATGAGGACCAGCTGACAGATGGTATTTCTGTTTTGCACGCTCTGTGTAACACACTGCAACAGGGAAGCAACCCTGTGCTTCTTCCTGGCTCTGCTCCATTACTTTTCCCTAGGTACACTTTCCCCAGCCTCGCTTAAACTGTGTTTCCTGAAGCAGACTTACCACCTTGTTCAAGGGATACCAGGTTCTCCCCAAGAAAGCTTATGATACACGGAATTCCAGTGCCTTTAAGATGCTGACTGGCAACTACGAAGACAAATACATGATTTGCAATACCTCTGGATGGATTTCACTCAAAAAGCACGTAGAGACATAAGGCAGTTATGGAGGATGAAGAGGCAGAAGGGATCTCTGGGTACTTGTGTCTTCTATATGACTCACAACCACACACAACACAGCAGTGTTCTGTGGTTTCTTTTGTCACTGTTGCTGTTTCTGGAAAGTCTTGACTGTCACACTTAAGAACAACTGTGCACTTCAACTCAGATGGCAACTTAAACTGAAAAATACTACTTTTAGTGAATAATACTCTCAGCATCACTAATATGCTGCAAAGGCATCTACGGTATTTCACAGAGAAGCTTGTTGATCAACTTAAATAACATACCTGATATATATGCACAAGTATATTTCTGTATGTATGTACAGATGTGTACATGTCTTGTGAATTCATAAACAAGTGATGCATAGCCAAGGAAGATAAAGTGAATGTGCAAGCTGTTACCAGTTACCTGTAAATCCTCGCTCCTCACATTGCTGTTTCTGCTTTTAAACTATCACAAAAGTAGATCTCAAGTCCAGAGCCCGTTGCACTGCTAGGAGCCTACAGACATGGGGTGAGGAGAAAGATTTACAGCACAGGCAGAAATCCACTTGTACCGAGGTCAATCATGAACGAAACCTGCACTGTGCTCACTGAGAGCAGTCTGACTGCAGTACCTTCTTAAAAATTCGCCTTGACTTCCACCATTACAATTCATTTCCAAGATCCCAGTGAAACCACTCGCTGCAAAAGGGCACAGCGAGTCTGAAAGCCAGCCCTTTCATTTAACTGCCTACGCAGAGATATCCGTAACTTCAAACTGGGGCCCGAGGCGGCAGCTGGCTCCCGACCCCGGGCCAGGGCTGAGGCAGAGCTGCTCTGGCTGCCTGCAGCTGGGCACAGGGTGGGTACGCTGAGCAGCCCTACCGGGCCGGAACCGCGCCTGGAACAGCACCAGCGCTCTCACTGATAATCACCAGCAACACCCGCGAGCTATCAAACTGTTGGTCTTCAGTTGAAACACCGTGCTTGTCCAGAGCGTACCTTCACCCCCCGCGTACATCAGGGGTTTAAAATGTTATTGCTGAACACTAAAGAAAACAGGTTTTACCGCTCTTACTGAATCGTCACTGTTTATATGTAATGTCAGGTTTTTTAGCACACACAACCGTTGAAAAGAAAATACAAGCTATAATTAAAAGAGAATTTTTTTTTTTTAATTGTAAGAAAATAAGATTTTTTTAGACAGTTTTATCGTAAGACTGGATTTCTATATCACTTAAGGAACCAAAGCTCTGAAAAAAGTACAGTTACCACAGGAGGTGGTAGAGTCTTTGTCTTGCAGTTACTGCAGCCATTTACAATTTTGCAATACGAGAACAATGGTTGGGGATGGCTATTCAGAATTTAGAGGGTAACATGCCAGGAATGAAGACAGAGAAGGAAAGAGAATTTACAAAAACCCACTGAGTTGGTTGGATAGAATTAAGCCAACACACAGTATACATTTCTCTGGTATAAATTCCATTGCATTTAACATTTTCTTGTCCTACTAAGTTAACAACATTTCTAGAGTTTATTTCTGTAGAAGAATGAGAATTACTGTTTAGTTCTCAGAAACTCTGCTAAAGGGAGCATAAAAGAGTTTTCTTTACCTAAAGAAATGTTTAAACCTACTTCATAACTTCATGTTCCAAAAAAGAGGTAAATTCATCTCTCTGGTGGTAAATACCATATATACCATTTGCTTGATAATGAGCACCAAAACATTTATCCTGACACAAGATACAGCTGACAGTTTTACTCCTATGTGATTACAGTTTCTTTAAAGGTTTTTCTCTTTCTCTCCTACCAGACATTTCACTTAATGGTTGAGTGCTTTTCTCTGTTTCAGAAAAACTTCCTTCCTCAAGAATGAAGCAATCTTGGCTTCAGCAGCCACTAGAAAAAAAATCTTCCCTTATTTGTTCCACAAGAGAAAGGAATCTCATACCAAGTTAAGCTATTAACAGCACAAGAAATTGCCTATGGTTTTCATTTCTCTAGTGAGGGCAAGAGAGAAGAAACAAGTATGATGGGACTGAGCTCAGGTAAGAGGACAGGTCACAGCGTTCAGAGGTGGGAGCTCTACAACGTAAGGTGCCTTCCTGGGGAACCCACTTTGCAATTGCCGTAGTGCTCACAGCAAGAATCCTTTGTATTTTCCAAAGACAAATTAAAATGAGATGTATAAATAAATGAGAGACTGCACTGAGTCTAAGGACTCGTGAACACAAGCTAAGATCATTATTACATGCATGCATTGAAGTTTTGATACAATTAGCCTTTGCATGGTCATTAAATTTTGATCAAAAGACAACAATGAAACTGGGCACTACTGAACTGAACTGCTACAGATTTTTACTACAGGAAAAATACTTCCAATAGCTCTGGTCAATAAGAGATTCAGCTTTTAATTAGATAAAACTATTTTCCCAAGGGAAAAAGCCAATAAAGCACCAGAACACAAAGGACCAAGTCTTGCTTTAGAGATCACTTTTGCAAAGGAAATTTACTGACTTCTAGTCCTGAGAACATCTGGGTCAAAATAATGCAATTATTTCCCAAAAGAATAACATTTGACAAGGGGAAAATTTCAAGTATGACCTCTCCTTTATATACAGAACTCTCTGGTGACAGTCTGGACAGCTACAGCAACACTGTGAGAGAGACTCTGGCCTGTTTAGGAGTCTGGTTGACAAGAGTCCCTTGTGAGACAGTCCTGAAGGGCAAAGGAGTCCAGGAAGGATGGACATTTTTCAAGGAGGAATTCTTAAAGATGCAGAAGAAGGCAGTCCCCTTGTGCCAAAACACAAACTGGTGGGGAAGACCACCGGCCTGGCTGAAGAGAGAACTTTGGCTGGAATGCAGGGAAAAAAGGAGGAGAGTTTATGACCTTTGGATGTAGGCGCAGGCAACTCAGGAGGACTACAAGGATGTGGTGAGGTTATACAGGGAGTAAATTAGAAAGTCCAAAGCCCCCAGATCTGGCTACTGCTGTAAAAGACAGAAAAAACTATTGTAGAAATACATTAGCAACAAAATGAGGGCGAAGGAGAATCTCCATCCTTTACTGGATATGAGGGAAGAGAGTGACAAAGGATGAGGAAAAGCCTGGTGCACTCAATCCTTACCTCCAAGGGTCAAGTGGATGTCATTTATACACTCTACTTGGTTTAATTTCCGCAACTGATGAGAAAGATTAGAATATAGTCCATGACAGAAAGAAAAGCATTGAGAGTGACCAGAACTGCTAATGCTATAGTCAGATTTTCCATGTGGAGGGAAGTGGATCCCAAGTGAAGGTCAGACTGCTTCTGACACCATCAGAAATAATAGTTTCAAAGTCTCTCATCTAGGATCATTATATCCCCCCTTTTAAGAAGTAAAATCCTTTCCAATCCCAAAAGAGTTTTTTTTTCCAGGAAAGCTGTATATGGCCAACCATCCCACCTAGGACAATTCATTTCCATGTCAGTGTGTAATAAAGGTTGAAACTGCTGCAGTTTTCCTAGAAATTACACAAAAAATGAAACTTTTGCAGCATAAAAAAAGGTGACAGAGACATGGAAATGGAAATATGATTCCACTGAAGTTGTTCCTTATTTTCCTCTGCAAATATTCTTGTTAGCTTTTGTCTAGCAAGAACATTTCAGTGGAGTCTGCCTGTCTTATATAAGTTATCATCTTGCAGTTTTTTATTGGAAGGGAAAAAATTTAGTTTCACATGGAAAAATTTCAGAGGTTAATGGCAAGGGTTACCTATTTGTTTTGCAAGGGTTTTTAATGATGATGTTGCTTGTTGTTTTAACAGCCATACATTGTTTATATTTAATCTATATCATAAATGTTTTATGAGCACTGCTTAGAAGTGCTACTACACTACAAATACCACAATGACACAAATTAAATAGCTCATTTAGCCTTCTGGCATTTGTGGAAAATACTCCGTTGGTCCTTGTTTAAGGGATTACATTAATTAGCAGTGATCCTATCTCAGGGAGACTAGGGTCATGTCTTTTGTGCTATCTACACAAAATAGGTGCCATCTAAACAAGTAACACAACAGGAAAACTGATTCCCTGATTACAAATTACTTCTGCAGTACTACTTGTGTGCAGTAGGTATTTCAACATTTTCCTTTCAGTTCAACATCGAAATTTGCTTCATTCATGCTGTGATACTGTTTCCAATTCGAAGTGAGCTCATGGATAGTTTCTCATCTTTATAACTGAGTCACACAATTTTAGAGCTTTTGCAGGAGATCTAGCTGTTTCTTATGAGTCTTATTACTGTATTAGGAACATTTTTTTGAGGACAATGCTTAAATTACTAGCTGCGTAAGGAAAGGTGCCAGCTATCCCCCAATTTAAATAACTACAAGATCAAGGCAGGGTTAAGTAGGGGCTTGTTTAGGTCAAGTCGAGTACCAATGGATCACAACAGCCCTAAGCCTGCAGATCAGTGCAGTTATGCAGAACACAAGCACATTTCTGCACTTCTGCTTGCACATGTTTGGGTGAGGGGTTTTTGTGCACACATGGTTTCTTCATCATCATCAACCAGCACAACCTGCATTCAGCACTATTTCAAGTTGTGGCAAGCCCACAAACTGATGTGACCCACAAAACCAACCCAGGATAAGGCAACAAGCACTCAAGGACCACCATAAACAAAACTCCTCTCAGTGCTGCTTTAATTCACCTATTGTTTCCCCTTGGATATCTCTGCCAGACAGGACAGAAAGGCCAGTTTGCTACTCCAGGAGGAATTTACCAGCTGCATGATGAAAATCACACAGTCATAGGCTAACAGGCTGGAAGGGGCTACTACACTCAACAGATAATGACAGGAAAAAAGTCCACTTTTCCAGCTTTTATCTCAGCAGTTTGGCTGTAAGGACACTATGAGAGACCATACCCAAAGCTGAGCTATACAGCTGCTCCCTCTGTTCGCAAGAGTCTCCAGAAGGACTTGCTCCCTGCGCCTTACCAGGGACCACAGGGAGGATGACCTTTCGAATTAAAGGTATCTTTTAAAAATAGCCAGTATTTTTCAAGATTATGCTGTCTCCAAATAGCATTTACTTCACTAAGAATAAGCAAGACGTAATCTAGAGTTTTAGTCACTTCTCTGAATAACACCACCACAGGTATTTTACAACATTCTGTAAAAGCACAGCAAGAATAACTGGGTGTACTTGGGTTTATTACAGTTTTTTCTAAGTTTACATATTAAAGTATGAAACCATCATTTATATGCTTTTCCACAGGAGAGTGTGACAAGCTTTCTGCAGACTTGTTGAGGGGGGTGTATCTTGCAGAGTGCCAGATTGTCTAGGGTAAAAATGGATTCAGGGTGACTGGAGGCCAACATTATTAACTGCACTGCAGCAGCTGCTCTGTTCCAACCATATTAATATAAATACCTTAGATTCCATGTTGCTATTTTAATAAGTTATCAAAATATAAATGACCATGAAGGCCTTCACGGTCTGCAGGAGAAACTGCAGTAGCCTTTACAAAAGCAGAGGATGAACTGCAATTTATGGAAGAGGAGAAACCAAGCAGTGTTTACACAGCAGGTGAACAGAAACAAAGCCCCAAGTTTTCTGGCAAACACAGTAATATTCTGGCCACCAGACTGCTCCCTGCCTGAGTTATTGTTGAAAAGGGGCCTTTCTTCCAACTGTTAAGAAAAAGTAGTTCATACCAGTCATCTGCTGTCAACACTCTGGCATCTGCTTTTTTTTTTAAAAAGAGACAGCTCCTGAAGTTTCAAGCGTTTCTGGATGCACATTTACTTCTGTTGCACATTTGTTTTCTTCACAGTGAAAACACAGGGCAAATATGTCAAAGCAGTCAGTCCAGCAATCTGCAAGTAAAAGCTTTACTTTGGAGTCAAACCAGAAGTGGCTCCATTTTCTGGCATGCTTACAGCCACAGAGCCTAGTGATTACAGCTGGGGCTGGGACCATCATGGGAAACCGAGGTATCGGTTGGGACGTGGCAAGAAAAAGGAGGATGTCTCTCAAATTTATAGTAATTTGAAAACTACCACACTGTTTTGTCTCATGGGACAAAATGCAATTCAGACAAAGGAAAATTAGAAAAGCTCCTGAATTCCAATATTCACTTCAGCCACTGCCTCAAGGCTGCTTTTACACACTGCTTACGGAAGCTAGAACAATGAAAGTAATCAATGACATTTCATTACTATTTTTAAAGGGTATAATTTTACAACACCAGTGCTGCTACCAATGGCTATTATTGATCATGCTCATAACATTGCCCATGTACCTCACAAACCTCTACGCAGCTTTCTCCCTTGCCATTCTACCTCCTTACCCACTGCTTTTATTTTTTCTAGCTCCTTTCTACCTTCTCCATCACTTCTACAGTATCAGTGAGCTTCAGTCTGGTCATTGCACAACTGAACTAAAAGCTGAGTATTGTTTACTCACTCAGAAATGTTTTCCACATTCACAGTAAATCAAAGTCAATCCAGGACCTACACAGCGAGCCATCCAGTATGGTTCTGGATGAAAAACAAGAGGGGAAATTCATTGAAGAGCATAGGAAAAAGTACCCTGTGATGGCTTCTCAGAGGAGAAGGCTCTGGGAAGACCTTCTAGCAGCCTTCCAGTACCTAAAGAAGGCCAAGAGAAATGGAGAGGGATTTGTCAACGTTTTTCCTGCTGCTGCAAAAAAAACCTCCACCAAGCTGTCTTACAGTTCTTAATGAACTCAAAGGCTTTCGCTCTCTCACACGTGGAAGGATAACATCCTGGTACATTTTTGGTTGACTCTGAGAACCATATTATCTTCCATTTAGAAAATCCAGAGGAACTAATTTCCCATTAATCTAACAACATAACATGAGTCTGGGCATCCTTTGGCTCCCAACAAAACACCATCTCCCTGTGGCTTTGGACAAAAGGCCTGTCCTCAAGGCGGCGCTGCACAAAAGCCACGTTCAGGATTTAATGGCTTCTTCACTAGTTTGCTGAACTTCTAATTAGCACAGTAGAGCAACACCAGAGCTACTCCACTTAGAAGCATTTGGTACATGGTATCTCGGAGTGCCTGAGATAAGGGAAGTCTCGCAAAGCAAAGTGACAATGTTAATTAAAGTTTTTCTGTTAAATACAGAGCAGTTCATTAAACTCTTCTAACAGGTGGCAGGTTTGGCAGCTCTATTATGTGCAGGCTCCAGACAGATTTATCATGCCTTTCATTTTAAAACATTTATGTGAATGCATTTACTGAGATAAATTATCTCGTTCACAAAAGCATCCTGATCAAGGCTGCTGTTTAAAGTGTTACATCAATCAAATTATGTTGTAAAAATGTTAGCATCCATTTTGACATACAGCATCTCATATTTATAGCTTTGGCGCTCTCTCCATTAGCTTCCCATTCCAAGTTTGGTATTTTCTACATTGTAGATCTAAAGTAGTCAAGGAAGTACTGAACACAAACTGGCTAAGTCATTTAAAGTAGCTGGATGGATAACCCAAGGAAAGCAGACAGCAGGCAAACTGCTGCTGAACATGCCTCATAGCAACCCGAGAAAAGCCATCTAGACCCTCAGGGAGATTTTGGAGTTCCAGTGGGGTTGACATGAAGGGCTGCTTTTATGGAGAAGCAAGATTTCGGCCATTCACTGAACAGCTGCCCTTAGAAACATTTGTCTAAAGGGAAAGGGACTACACTGCTACTCTTTCCATTTTTGCTCAGGAACTGTTATTTGTGTATGCACCCAGATGCACAGAAGGCAGGGTCTGACATCCCAGACCCCATCCATCCAGCTAGGAACCTTTCACAAAGGCTTGCTGTTTAGCCTGACAAACATTTAAGCATATATATTATGAAAAAACAGTCCAACTGGGAGTCACTGACTGACAGCCTAAATCTAAAAGAGAAAAGACTTCCAGATTTTTTTTCTGTCTACATCAGCGGAGATGTCTTAAGTGAGACTTGGAGTTATGCAGAATGAAGCAAGTTATCGTAATTTCTACTGCTATGATCCACTGTTAGAGCACCAACCAAGAAGCAGGGCCCCCTGGAATACACTTAGCAAACAGAACAAAAAAAGCTCTCCAGTCTGAAAGCTCTGTTGAATTGCAAGATGATAAACACACAGTCACTCAAACACAAACAGTAGCAAGTTCATTTGAAGCCACAGTATCCATCTATTTTTAGCAGGGTTTGTGTTAAGGAACAAAAGGCTCTTTTCCACAACTCTGAATTAGAAACCCCCATCTCTAAATCATCTCCTTTCTCTCCCGTAAGAGTTTGTGTCAATGATCGCTCTGGGTCTTTCTTTTCTTTCTTCCTTTTTTTCCCTCCCCCTTTGAAGCAGAGATGATCAACTGATGCGATGATATTCCACTCCAGGGAACTGGGTAGATTTTCATTTTGAAACAAATTTGTACCACAATTTAATGACCTCCCTCTTGAGTATAAGATAAAGGCTTGCATTCCCATTTATATAAAGACTAAAAAAGTTCTGACTGCTAAGAAGAAGTGAGGACAAAGAAAATTATTTTTGAACAGAAACAGCTTTATGATCTACGAAAACCAATGCAAGTACCACAGCCTGTAAACACTCCTGTCCAACATTCAGTCCACAGTCCTTGTCACTGAGTTTCAGGGCCTTTTAATTGATACACAGCTGTTTTGTACCACGTATTCAAGACTTCAGACATTTCTGACCAAGAGGCCTTTTAAATAGGAGTGCCAGCCAAACAAATGACAGTCATCATCAGCCTTGTGGGAGTCTCATCCTCTATTATTAAACGGAGACAGCTACAACATCTATCCAAAGGGTGGGTAAGATGCAGCCTCACATTACAGACACTGTCAGGATTTTCTGGGCTTCTGTCCCTCTTCATTATTAATATCATGCAAGTATCAAGAGAGTTGCAGTCTGTCCTGGTCCCTGCTGTCCTGTACAGTGTCTTTGCTACAAACAGACATTTGAAAGTAAGACAGCAATAACCATGAAGCCACTCTTGGCACCTAACTTTTAAAACCTGTTTCACCTATCCAGTACAAACTCTGAACTTGCTATACTTAATTTCTAAAACTGAACTATCCTCATTTCTACTGCAGAAAAAGGACCCATTTGATAAACCCAAGCTGTATAAAAGCACTGCTGTTGACCTGCTGGATTCAAGTTTCTTGCACTACTCAGTATAGCACCATATTGGTTTCTTCTCTGCTGTTCTGTACAAATTGATACAAACTTCAGCTACTAGAAGAGCAAAATTATTTTTATGTGCCTTGCTGCTGATGAAGAGTTAAATGCCTTGCCTAAAGGTACTCTGGGCAAGAGTCCTTTCAACACATTTTTACACTGTTTGGTGTATCTTAAGAGCCTTGGAATGGGTCTTGATGGAGGCTCGTATCAATGGCTCCACCAAAAGCAGGGTTCAACCCATTAAAAACAAGCAAGCATTGCCATGATAGAACTGGACTCGGCAGGCAGAAGGAGCTTCTCTTCCCACATCACTGGCTGTCCGAGCTGGAAAAGGAACGAGAGCAGCTCCAGAAAGCCAGAGTCACTTATGGAAATATTTTCAGGCTGCCAACTGAAGAGTAAAGAGGATTTCAGGAATGCAGTTTGAGGTCATTCCGTTTTTCTCTACTACACAAGCCTGGCAGAGGACTAAGAAAGCCTCTTTCCTTAGCAACAAGTCATGTTGTACATGCTGCTTATTCAGCTGCAAATACGGCTTTTATCCCAGAGGTAATGGACTTAGAGAAGGCTATTCTTAAGCACTAATAAGCTAAAAGAACTCAATTATTTTCATTTCAAGACTAATGAGGCTCTCTTGTGAGCTATTCATTTTGCTACTTCAAGAGCCACACACACTTGTACCACATCCAAGTAAATAAAAGGAAAAGTCATCATGACTCGGCCCTTTAAATGGACACAGACCTCCTACAGTGCTGAAATTCCCTTTAAACAGGAAAACGGGAAGATCATCAAAAAGCCCATCACCCATACAAGGGTCAAGCTGTAGACAAGAGTGATTATCACACAACTGCTTATCATCCCTTAGTTGTTTGGAAATTTTTACAGCATTTAGACTGAGTGTGGGATGGAACATGTTTGAATACTGGTTTTCTCAGGACACTCGATACTGACCTGATCATGATTAGTCTAATGCACAAGTGCTCCTATCTGACAAGATCAAGAGATTACGTGAGATTACAAGGAGCAGGACCACTGTTATTCCGACGTCACCTTCACTTTGGGGAATCAGTCCTTGGAAGGCTACCCACTTTATCTTCCTCTGTGGCCACCCTGGCTGCTACAGGCCTCCCGTCACAATTTAAAAACTTAAAACACAGAAGGGTTGCTAACCACTGAAGGACTGAGTTTTTTCTGGTGTTTGAAAGCAAGGTGAAAGCCTCTATCTCATGTCAGGAAGAAAACTGTATAATTTTGTCAATATCTGTGCACTTCCCATATTTTATTATTACTCCTTCTACCTTACAAACTTATTTAATTCTTGGCTAAGTCAGGTGGTGATGATATGGCCTGTACTGCAGCTAAAGCTTCTTAATGCTTTACTGAAAGCATGAAGCAAGCACAGAGGGGGGAAAAAAAAAAGAAAAAGAGCAAATAAAGACACCACGATTCAGTGCTGCACCTCATGCTTCTGACATCAAAATATAACTTCCATTTCCCAAGTCACTGCCATTTGATTTGTGCCCCTCTAGCTCTGTCTGGCTGTTCCTCATATAATGCTAGCCCAGCACCCAGCACAAAGCGTGCTTCTAGGTCCCCCCTCTCTCTGCTACCATGACAAAATGGCTCTCTCAGCCTAATTTAGTTTCCCGCTAGCACAGTCCTGACACCTGAAATCCTTCAGCCACTTTGTTTATCTCGCGGCTGTTTACAACACAGAGATGCCAGTCCGTGAAGGACGCCTACACAAACCGGCGAGCACAGGGATGGTCAGAGGCAGCAATGCACCACCGTTCCATCTCACCTCAACTGCTTCACGTGTTCTGGAAATATTTTTCCACCAATTTTGCTTCACCTCATTCCCACTCCCATCAATTTTCCCATAAAGTCCTTTGCAAAGGTGTCAGACTCCAAAGTTATTACTACAACACTGTCACCATTTTCAGAAATATACATCTTACTAAAAGGGAAATTCAAGTGTCTTAAAGACTCTCCTCCAAGTGCAAGCCACTGCTGAAGCTCAAGCTCTTCTCTCTGCTAGTCAGCATGGCAGGCAGCTCAGCAGTCACTATCTTCTAGTTCAGTTTTAGACAGAATAATTTATATATGATCACATGCTTTCTTCAAACCAAGAATTTTTTTTTCATCATTAATGACTTCTTGAGGTATTTTAATTATCTGTTACAATGTCAGGGCTGAGATGATAAAGCAGTGAACTGCAGTTATAGGCTTTCAACTTGTCTCAGGAAGGAGCCTCACTTTTCATAGAGTCAGCGTCTCCATCTGAACACTGAAAACTCAACCATGCCTCCACAAGTATATCCCAAATTTCATTTGCACACTCAGGTAAGTAATTTTAAGCAAAAGGCAATCCAACTCCCAATCTAAATACACAGGCTACTGAGTTAGTCTTTCACAAGTCAGTGTAAACTTAGTAAGAAATGAGTATTAGGCTTGTGAAAAACATCACCCTCTGGTGTGCAGCAGAAATGGAAGCAAAATCAAGATTGCCTTATAAAACACAGCAGTTACCTGCTGAAATTTATCTGGCAAAAGCAAGAGTCACCCCACAGTCTGCAAACTGTGACTATTGGCTGAAACCTAGAGGATTATCTCAGGTTACCTGACCAGAAGATATCTGACCTGGACAAGTGCTTGCACTGCCTCTACGCAGGGCAGGCGGTCACCCAAAAGAACGCTCCCCTGGTATTTAAGACTTCCTTCCCATCACTTCTGTGTTATCTTAGGAATCCTGCCATGAGTCTCATCACCACAATCAAGGACATCCCTTCTACTCCACTGCGCTCCATTTTATACTGAGGAGGATGAATTGTGACAGTCATCTCTGATTTATTGGCGCTGTTATTCTCTCGATCCCAAACTGTTGGGAGCTCTCACCTGCTCACTCATTTTCTATGTTTTAATAATATGGGACAAAGGAGACACTTCTGAAAAACTCATGCAGGCAGCAATAAAAAAACCTGTGGTTTATGGTTTGATGAAATGATTCTGTAGAATTCAGTAGGGGATTATATATTCCTTACAGAAATGTTTGGAGGTCATTAAACATTTTAGTATTTCAGAGAAATCTCCAGTATAAAACAACAGTGAAATTTCTGTTCTACCCTTTTCATTTTAAGTGATAGACAATATTTCCATAAAAGTTATGAAGAATTTTAAGGTTAGAATAAAAAGCTGATAAATTCGAATGTCAATGTTTTGTTCCTCTCTTTAAGCAGAAACCAGACCTTAGTTTCACAATCTGATAAAACAGCAAAGTAGCAGTATCTGCCTACACAAAAATAGTGAAAAATCTTGTGATGAAAAGTGCTCATACAAGACTCAAGAAAAAAAGTAGTGGACAGGTTCCTGCACCACACATTAACATCCTGAAGTCACGTCCCTTTTACTTCAGCAACATGTAAAAAGCATTTCTGCACAATACTAATTATTCTCTGTATATGCCTAGATGGGAAATTCTACAGGAACTAAACGCCCACCAGCCCCTAATATCACAGTGCTAATATCTGTAAAAGCATGCGTATGAAAAGAGGCTCATTTTAATTTATGACCTAGGCTAGGACTAGAAGAGCACATATTTCCACAGATGATTGGACACATTTGGCAAAGAAAGAAATGTGGCACTGTTCCACTACATTCATGTGATTTTTCCCAGCCCATTCACCTCATATGATACTGGCAGAGTCAGTCACTCAGCCCCCAATAAACTTAGCAGGCAAAACCAGAGCAGATGGGCCTCACCTGATGCTAAGTGAGTGCATTAATCCCAGTATTATTATGCAATTCCTACAGATGTCATCTCTTAGAAAAACACTTAACATAATTGCCCATATGCAAACACTTGATACACATATTATTTCACTGTGTCACCAGCTCTTTTCAAGAGGCAGTGTGTAAGATCCAACAAAATTTACCATTACACTCTGTAGTAAAAAATCACTTCTAGTCTCATAGAAAGTTATTAAAAGTCCTTCGTTTTTACTTCCCCACGCCTGAAGGTAGAGGGCTCTTATTAACTTCAGGACAGGGCAGTTAATATCTCTTGCAAGAAATTAGAAATGACAACTTTACGCTAAGTTTTGTTTTCAGTTTACCCCCCAGAAAGGGGGCACACTGAAGTCAACATCAAGACATCAGCAAAGTACACCCAAGCTCTAAACATTCAGGTCTGTGTGCTCTTAAGCAAGTTCAGAAAGGCCATTTCCACCATGGTGATATCCTGAATAATAAGAGTCAGGCTACAATGAACAGTTACCGTTTTCACCGAGTCTTTATGCGACACAATGCCCCCCATTCTCTGAGCCGCAGGAAGCTCAACCCTCTTTATTCCTTACAAAATATACTCCAGCGGTTTAAAAGAACTCTTCCTTCTTGGAAGTTAACTGTAGTATTCCAAAGCTCTTTAATGTGAACAAAAAATCTCATTGCTCTGCTCATTTTCATGGGACTGGTTAGGCTGCTTGTGCACACAAGTGCCGAATGCACTGACTTTTCATTCCTTCTTCTGAAGAAATGGTTTCTCAATTTTCCACCAAAAGGCAGGCCTTGAGCAGGCAGCAACAACAAAAACGTAATTCCTAGAACTCACTATGAAACACTGCTGAAAAAAAAAAAAATCCAGGGGCATTTGTACACCTTGCCGAAGACAGCCTAGTGTTTGCAATTTCTCCTGAAATGACAATCCCAGCCCAGGTTAAAAATCAGTGTCTCAGCTTTTATAACACTGGTAACTTAAACAACCTATTTTTTCTATGTATGCAGCTGACAGTTTTCAAAAGGTGTTATTTAAGATAGTTTTAGAAGGCCACTTCACATCCCTGACAGAGTTCGTGGCTTTGTCTTAGACAAAAATCAGTGCCACACACAGTGCATGAAAGTGTGCATCCTATTGTGGATGTAATCTACAAATCAAACTAAATTAGTCATCATCAATTCCATTTAATTCTTTTTCCAATTCTACAAGCCCCCAACAAATTATATCTGTATGTTTTCAAAGTATTTAATAAAATTGAATCTTTTCAAACTGTATTAAAAATAGCATCTCTACCTGCTTTCAGTCCTATTTTGCAATGCTTTTAAGCTAAGAAGTGTTTATTACATTACCCATACATTAAAACTAATTGTGGGTAACTGAAAATCTCTGAAAACCCAGGCTTTTCCTTTTGGGATGCTAAATTTCTTCCAACAGAAGACTGCACACGCCTTCGCACATTTTGCAAATTACATCATAGGTAAAACTTCCTGAAACTGCAGTTCAGGAACTCTCCTGTTCACTCAGACACCTGCCAGCTTAGGCAGGGTAGATGATCATTTAAGGATGAAGATTTGTCCAGAACTATATGCCCTTGGGCTTCCTGCCCTTACTTGTTGGAAACAGACAATGCTTATCACAGTACTGAACTAGTGCCTTGCCAGACAAGCTGGATACAAAGCCTACAACACTTTCTTCTGCTGCCTGAAAACACTGAGACACTTCTAGTAAAGCACTTGTCAAATGGAATCAATCTCTGCTTGTTTAGATAAGGGTGATGTTGCTACCCATTACACCAACCTTACTTCGCCCCACCCACAGTAATGGAAAACAAGTAGATAGACTGGTAACCACTGCTACAAGAGTTATTAAAGGATACCAGGCTGGAACAGAAGTCTGCAGTGAAGTAAAGCTGGGATACCTGAAAAAACCCAACCCTTTCAATAACAGAAGCAATGGTGCTAACTGCATGACCTACTTTTAAAATCCATTTAACACTGTCAGATACACTGTACAGAGTTTCCACCTCCAAAAACAACAAGTGTGAGATGCACATACACAGTCTGCATGTGTGTACCTAAAACTTTCACTGCTTAGTCTTTCTCCTTGCTTTCAAGCACACAAGCAAGGCCAGAGACCAAAGCCTGCTTCTTGCCTACCTGATTTCTAGAGCCTCTGTTCTAAAATTATTTCTAATCTTTTTGCCAGGCTCTACATATAAAATGGCTTGTCCCAAAAATTAGGGTTTTCTTACAAAGAGCTCACAGAAAAACACGGCATTCATTTTGAAAATAACATGAACTTGGATCTTCAAAGCATCACGCGGGATCATGATACAGATACAGTCACACTTCAGATACGAAGTAAAAAGACTCATCTCCAACACTCTTCCAATAAAACACTATCTTCAGCATTTTCCTTTCAGACAGTCTTTAACATGTTAGCTATTCTCCTGGAGAAGCACAGCTGCTTTCCTCCTCCCCAGCTCAACTCCACCACTGCCCAAAATCCAGCCAGACTCACAGGCAGTCTGAGTTCAGCAGCCTTTTCTGAAACCTTTCTTCCCCCTCTCCTCCACATATTGCCCTGAAGAAGGCAGGCAATAATGGCAATTCCCTGCTCCTGGCAACACTGCTACTATTGAGGAGACATACAGCCATTTATGTGGACTTTCCTAAATTTCGTACAGATAGTTGTACCCCTCTTAGGTATCCTCTTCCTGAAATGACTGAGGTAGAGCAAACCCTACTTTACTGGAACATCACCGTCTGGGTCAAGTGAGAAGGCTGTCTCGCAGTACTTACTCTTGCAGATATCTCCTTCTCTCCTCTCCCCACTCTGACCATTGTATCTCACAAAGCAGATCATCACAGCTTTCCTCTCCAGAGAGACTTTCTACCACCTCCCTTCTGCTGGGCACACAGTGGCTGGATTATGAACTGTGTAAGCAGTTAATAGAGAAATCTATCACCGAACCTTCTTGCTGACTACACAGGCATTAGCAAACTCCACAATGCACAGCAATTCTTTTCTGGATAGTATCCATTATTCACAGTCACCCTACATAAAAAGCCTTTATGCTCTTCCTGAATGTTTGCAACGCATTGGGGACCTGCTGGACACACCTCACTGGATAATTGGCAGAGGGTTGGTTTCACTCTTCAGCAGCAATTTGTCCCATTGCTGGCGTTACCACCAATTTGAAAGAAGCATGGGTATTGTTCTAAAAACTCATTTTACTGTCTAGTTTACTTAACATTAATTTTGTATTATCAAATGTTCATTTAGAAGTGTCTACACACTGAGATTTAGAAACCATTCTGCAGAAAAGCCTTTTTGTCCCTATATCTTCCACAGAGCATACCTTCATGAGGTCTACTGTGAGCTGCTGAAGGTTTTAAAAACAGCAGTGGCTGAAGTCTTTTATGGGAAAAGACTACAAGACAAATGCTGAACTTAATGGTATTTGCAGATGCACACTGTGCTCACAAGGTGAGCCAAGCAGAATAATGCAGCCAAATAATTATCCCCTGAAGAAAACATGGAATGTGAAGAATGGTGGTTAACAAATTAATGAAAGTCCTGCCAGCATTTCAGGTCTGGAAGTTCAGCTCTTCCTTCCCACACCTGCTGTGAAACCCTGGTCCTGTTCTCCAGCCTCTCATTTAGAACGTACTTCCCTTGATCTCTGGTTACATTCCTCGAGCCTACACAGCACAGCTACATTTTCACATACAGCTCCCTCTGACCACTTCACCCTCCCTCCCAAGGTCAAATGCTACATTCACGTCCAACCTCCCACACCATCACATTCAAGGCCCTGGTCTCAAAAAGACTGCACAGCTCTGCACACATGTAATTAACCTCCCTCAAAAATATCCCTTCTTGCAGCCCTTCGACTCTGCCAGCTCAGATTGGACTCCGCAAGCTACAAACACCAACTTGACTAGCTCACATCTGAGCTACAACATCCACAAAGTACTTTTATTGTTGAAATCACAGGACTGGACAGCTTCTCTGTCTTTGTACCAGTACTCCATTCCAAGCAGCAAAAAGAGGGCAGGACAGGGATGATGGAAATCCATCACCTAGGCCCTGCAGATGGTCTCAGTCCTGATACAGGGATGCTGCTGCCAGAGAAAGACAACTGTGAACAATATTTAAGAGCCTTTCATCCTTGCCTGTCTCCTATTTCCTCAGCTCTGTTCTTCTCCCAAAGCAGAGTGCAATGGGACAGAGAGGGAAAGGAAGAAGAACACGCTGTGGATGTTTCAAGTGAAAAAACCAATGTGAAGTTAAAACAAAAGCATGGACACTTTCTAACAGATTATGTATCACTCAAGCACACTCTTCTCTTCAACAGTAACATATTCTTTTGGATATTAAGGTAACCTGAAAACCTGTGAAGGAGTAATATGAGTTCGCCTGTGGAGAACTCAAGCCTTTCAAAGTAAAAGGGTCTGGAAAGCAATCTTTGCATTTCTGATGTCCTGATCACTGCGCTGGGTGCAGGTCATGCAGCTGCCATCACAGAGAACATCACAACTGCATTACCATGCACTACTTTTGAGAGCTGCATTAAATGTCTGACAAACATAATCATGAAGAAAAGTATTTGAGAAATATTGGAATATTTAGGAGAAATTTTTTTTTTCTTTAAATATAGCAATCATCAACCATTCAACTAAGAAAAACCCTTTTAAGGTCTGAAACATGTCTTTGAACAGCTGTACTGGTACTGCTGCTTTTGTTACTCAGCTATACCCAGAGGCAGGAAATCGTGCAGGACCCCCAGCACTGGAGAAGACATGAGAGAGACACATGTGCAGTACAGACTCCATACACAACACTGCTTTAGCCAGGACAAAACTGCTTCAGTTCAAGGAACAGCACACACACACAGCTATTCTGGCTCTTACATCTGTATTTTCAGCAGGACACAACCATAAGAAGCCTCAATGCTGTCATCTTTGGGAAGACCAAGAAAAGCAGCAACAACTTAACCAAGCAGACCTTCCTTCTGTTTAATTAAACATTTCATTAGAAAAACTACTGTACTTATGTATATATCATTAAAATAGTCCAAGAATACAGCTGTGTTGTGAATGCAAGCCAAGAATGGAGATCTTGGTTTTACTTTGTGCTTTCCTCATGTCAGCTTAACAGCTTAATTAGCTCTACTCACAATGTTAAATACTCTCAGATTGAGAATTAAATCAGCCTTTTGTACATTCAGAGCAGTAGATGAGTTTTCTTCACTCAGTTAATTGGATACTTCTTTCCAGTGGAGCAAAAGGACACCAAAATAATCACTGTGTTTACTAAACTAACTATTACACTAAAGAGGTTAAAACAAATGTCATCACGCACACTTGTTTGTTTTTAGAATTGGTTGTTGTCTGTTTCTTGTAATCACAAATGAGCCTTGTGAGAAACACCACCTAAAACCAAGGGTCATAAATGCGCTGGTCCTAAAATTATGATTTCATGCTTGAGTAAAATCTGGGTTTTCACAGCCCAAACTCACAAGTGCCTTGGGAAATGTAGAGCTCCACCTTGCAGAGGAGTAGCAAGAAGGAGTGACCCTTATCTTCCCAGTGAAGACTGCTCCACAGGCACCAGTGATAGCACTGATGTTTGCTAGATTTAGTCTTTTTTTGGAACAAGTGCTTTAACAGAAATTGAAGATTATTTTCAGAAAAAAACCCCCTATTTTCTCTCTAAGATGTCCTCAGCATAAGTAATATATGAATCCTTGTCTCTAACTGGCTCAGAACAGCTTGATTACTCATAAAATGCTTTACACCTTCACCTTTGTATGAACCAGAGGGTAGAAAATTACCTTATGCACTTATTGTCACATTATAAATACCAAAGATTTATTTTCCTCTGTACCCTCCACCCTCAGCTTAGGTAATCTATCAAAAAAAGAGGGAATTGGCCAGAAAATTAAAAGCCAAAAACTTCAGTACATCAAAAAAGCTGACACAGAGGATGTGTGTTTTATTTTTCAGCTATGACTCGTACTTCTTCCCAGACAGTGTTAGTTACATAAATGACATTATATAAATACTGAAAGAAAATGAAGAAACACACCTGGAATAACAATCAAACCCACGAAATAAAAGGAAAAAAATATCTTCTGTTGATCCGAAGGTAGTTAAATGCAACATGTGTTTTACAGCCTAGACTGTGAATGAAATCTAACCCTAGGCTTCTTCCACATTAATCTATGAATTCTCATGCCAACAACATCCCTTCAGGAGCCCACTACTACTAAGACCTTGCTAAGGCTCACCTCCATGTAGTTTTTCACTCTAAGAAAGATACTCAGTGACAGGAGAGTTTGGATGCTGCATGGAATTTAACACAACTTCATGAAAGGAAATTAAGCTGGTTTGATGCTCGTGAGACTGACCTGGCATTCTTGGGAGGCACAAAGAAAGTTAGAGCACATCAAACTTCACATTGTTACATCTCCCTTCCTTTCCCAACACCACTGCATGTCTCAGCCAAGCTCTTCCCATGGCCAAGCTCTCTGCTCTTAAACATTTATGTGAGGAACTGTGAAAACAAATCAATCTCAGTTTGTCTTTTTTTCTTTCTCCTTTCCAGAGATGTGCTAACAGGACCTGTAAAAAATACCAATCGTGCTAGTGTTGCTCTTGAAGTGTTTTCTCAAAAAGTCCCTCTAGGCAATGTTTTCCCTGTTGAAAGGGATTATTTCTATAACATGTAGAAGTTGGTTTAAGTAGCACGTCATCTGTCTCACAGGAAACTAGATCATTACATTGGATTTAAGAGTACGCAGATGAAGAGGTAATACTGCATTCAACAAAAGCTAAAGAAAAGCTGTGAAGCTCACTCCAAGACAGTCCATGCTTAATGATTCTGCATTAGAAATTAAAGGTTTTATAATGAAGTGTACTGAGCAACAACTTCACTTGCAGAAAAAAATATTAGGAGAAACACAATATATACATTATTTGTTAAATACATTTTTAGCTTGCAAAAACTAAACAGCTTCAGTAATGGCTGGTACACAATGGGGTAGGTATCCCTTTCAAGTCCAGGGAGGGCTGGGAAATTGGCATCTTAACACTAGGCAGTTTATGGCAAATAGTAACTTTAATAAGAAAGACAGATTGAAGTTTTAAACAATATCCTTCTACCACATAAATACTCTCTTCTTCAGACTTGGAGCATTATTTATTGCTCTTGAAGTGAGGAAAAGGCAAAGAAGGAAGAAGAAAAAAACTGCAAGTGTGTCATTCTCACTGGGCTCCAAGATATATAAATAATTCCTGATTTCTTTCAAGCAGTTGACTTTTTTTTCCTTCCTGATAGAGCATTTGTGCTTTTTGAAATTAAAGGTACTAAATCTCTGATTAAACAGGCAAAAAACGGTGCTAGTTCTCATCAAGGACAAATAGATGGATTAAGGGCTGGCTTCAGTGTTCCTCATAGCATAAGGACAGAAACACACTAACTACTCTAGTAGACACAGGACCATGGCATCCAGGCTTTTAATTGTTCCCCATCCTTCATATGTCCAGCACTACTTTAGGGCTGAAACAGTCACCCCTCCAAACTAAAGGAGGCCTGCCAAATTGCCTTTGTTATGGGAAGAAAGGAAAACTCTAGTTTGAAGCAACAGACATGGAAACACAAAAGGAAAAAGGGCAGGTGAGTAGTCCTGAAACAGCTGAAACCTACGGATTAGGTGAAGAAAGGCTATGCTGCTGAGCCACCACGCAAGGAGATTCTTGTGAGATCCCCACTGTACTCTGGCAAATACACATACAGTGGGTTACTAAAGCATCAGCTCATATACTTAACATCACAGCCTCGTGTCTGTTTTCTATCACCTGCATGACCAGATCACTACACTAATGCTTGGCACACGTCAATCAGCTTCCAAAACACACACCTATGTGTACAAAAGCCCTTAGTACTCCTCAGTTACTTGCGGTTATTACTGAAGAGTAAAAGAGTGGAAACACTGCAATTACTCACTCAAAGCAGGAGCTTTTTGTGGGTAGCTGTATAGACCTTTAATGGATTTTATTCTGCAGTCCAAGCAGTAAAAAGAGTAAGTTCTTGTTAGCTGAACTTCTGTGCTGCAAGCCTTCTGGAAAGGATGTCTCTCCAGCATTGGAAGTTAATTTAGCTGCTCCCGTTACTATTCAACCCTTGGAGACCCTTCTGAGGCTGCCAACACAAATACCACCTGTGATGGCCATTCTCATAAACTCGTTCTGTGTGAAGGGATTTGAAATGTCTGGCTCAGCTCGTCAGGGAACACGTGGCAACCCAAAGGCTCTAACAACCAACACACAGAGGAAGGGGGTTTTCTCGTTCACAGTGTCCACGTTGCTTAGCACATCTTCACCATCTTGCTACATTCAAACTTGCACAGGATGAAGGGTGTTTTCCACATGGTGAGCCTAAGCTCACACAGAAGAGCATTTACACAGTCCAGCCGAATCAAGCTAAAGTCAGTGGACTTGTATAAATTCTGCTTAAAATTATTGCTGGAATCAGTTCTCAGTTACTACAGCAACAAAATTAAGTAAATCCCTTACCAATATGCAAGGAAACAAGCAAACATGCCTAGGATTTCTTTATTTAGGGACATTAACTGTGGCCTACACATGATAACAGAACCAACTGAACTTTTCCACATCTCATTCTGTTTATATGCTATACGAGAAGCTATCAGCAGCAGCTCCAGTTGATTAAATGTTACAGAATTTCAACTATCAGGCTCCAAAACAGAAAACCATCCTTATCTATTCATTACCCCGGTGTTTTCCCTTAAACATGACAAACTTACCACATAGCCTCTGCTGCCCAAATTAATGGCGTGTGGTAAAAAAGAAAAAAAATGAACTTTTACAATGATTAAGGTTCCACATGTGCTTGAAAGAGGAAAGCATTAAATTTAAAGATTAATTTGGAGACTGATTTTCACAGAATTTAATCTTAAAGCCTCACATGTGCTGTGCAGCAGTACTTAGGTTAGTTGCTTTACTGTGCTATTAAGCAAGGAAAGTTAAAGAGAAACATCTAGAGCAGACCACTGATATATGACTGAATAAGACACAAGGCACTGCACTGCACCGGAATTCATAACATAAAATCACTGACAGGATTAGGAATTCAGATAAGAAGGTGGTAGTAAGAACACAATCAGTAACAACCATCCAACATAACATCAGGTATATTTTTCAACCAGCAGCAGCCTGACACCATCCTTACTCCTCTCCACACAACTTTGGTAATCTGTTAAATATATATTCGTCAACCAGAAATGCATTTTTCATCTGGCAGCCAATAGAAGAAAGAAAAAAGACAGAATCTCCCCTTGCATCCCTGTCCCAAGCCCTGGCACGAGTCAGAAACAGAGAGGAAAGGAGGGAGGGAGAGATGGTGTGAGCATGAAGGGAAGTGCAGGGCTCAAGACAACTACAGCCTGGGCAGCCCCATCACTAAGGAAAAGCAGCTCAGTAGCAGGAAGCAGTTTCTTACAGTTGCAAGTCCTTCTCATCCATGAAATGCAATGAAGCATGCTAAAGGTTGAACTTCAGCCTTAGCAAGCTATTACAAAACCAAGTTAGTTCCCTGGTCCCAGGAAACAAAAGGTGGGGGCAGCCCTCTGAACATTTGGCCTAGGCAGATGCATTGGCAGCCAAGAACTGAAATTAAGCTGTTGGCCAGTTTACATCTTATTAGAGTGCCTCTCTTTTCCAATCTAACAGCAGGTGTTGGCTAAGTCTAATTACACACAGAGTTTATACAACACATGGTAGCACTCGAGAGCTCTAGCTCTGAATGCACACATGGGTCAATGGTGCTGGCATTTTCAGTCAGTGCCACGAGGCATTTTTGCTTTGTTCTATTACAAAAATATTTACCAAAACTAATTTCCCAGTTTGGACTGACTGAAGAGACAGAAGTCTGGGGACATGTATTTATTGCTCCCAAAAAGCTTTGAAAGAGGACCTGGGGCTGTACTGCCTGCCACACAAACAGGCAGACTCAGATGGGATAATCTTTTCTTTAACCAAACTCAGAATGCAGATTGGTAAAACAGCAAGAAGTCCCAGTGGAATCACAAGTTGAAACACCATGAAAAGTTCACCTTTCCCACCTACAAAACTGTCTCAACTCAGCAAATTCTGAAATTCAATCACTGGAGTGGTTTTCTGAAGCCTAAAATGAGATAGACACGTTCTCATCTTTGCACAGCATCTAGGCCCACTGTTTTTGTTTTGGGGCAGGTGGGTGTCAACATACATTAGAGGCTGATTACAAAAAACACAAAGTTTTAGTTTAAACTGAAGACCTATTAAGGCAGCCAGTGGAACTGCTGGGGGTATGGAGAGTAGGAAGGCAATCATTTAATCTGTTATTTTCCAAGTCATCAGATGGGATGGAGACGCTGAACCATGTTAGAGAGCAACAACCATAGAGCTGTCCCTTCATGAACGTTACAGGCACTGGGAGAGGAGTGGGACAGCCACTTCACCAGCCAGTGTATCCACATGCAAAAGAAAATCCAGGGGAAGTGGGAGCCAGAGCTGGATCTGAAGAACGAGGACAGCAGCAATGCAGGAAGGATAGACTGCACCTGAGAGCTGTTTTGAAAACTCAGTCAAGTTCAGGGAAAATGAAAAGCTACAAGCCCTCAGGAAGGAAGCACGCACAGCTTTAAACAAATTGGTATAATGGCAGGATAGAGCAGTGTGCAGGTGTTGCCAGTACAGTCACAGCAATGGCACAACTGCTACATGCAAAGCTAACTAAAAGAGAGACTGAATACCCCTTGCATTGCACTGAAATCTAAAAACCATCTTCACTGGAAAACTGGATTTCCAACAGAAGAAACTGGGGCAAAGCATGGAGCAAGAACTGCCTGATTTTGACACAGACTCCAGAACCTCGCACAGAGTTTAGTGACACTCCTGTAATTAATGTGGTAGTTAATGCTAGAGGATAAACCTTCCATTACTTCTCTGAAAATTTTTAAGACTCCCACTGGGCCGAGCCCAAGGACTTCAAAGTTTTTAAAGGAACAAAACAAAGAACAACTACTGAAAATTCAAGTTCACATTTTTCATCTGAAAGAAGCAGAAAAGGGGATTAAAGTTGGAATTTTATCACCTCCAAGTTGAATACCTTGGATCTTGTTGCTATTTGTCTCAGGCTGAGAACAGAAATTCAGTCTTGTGAATTTGAGAAACCCTTCCCCACCAACACAATAATGGCACTAGAAACACTCTGGTTTCAAATAGACTCAGCCTTATCACACTAATCTCTCATGTACAAAATTCCCATGGGTATCTACTGACCAAAGTGCATTACACCTTTCCAAGCACTTACATAAGTCATTGCAGTAAAAAGTGTCTTTACACTGAAACCTGCAGCTGTAAATGACTTTAAAACTTACAAAGGTATTAGAAATAGCAGAACTTTCTACCACATGTAAAAGCTACGACCTATCTTTCAACAACCATTCCTGTATTTTCCAGAAGTTTCACTGCTTTAGTTGCAGAAGCCTGGTTATATTCATACACTTGAGAAGCCATTCCCAGAAAACCCACAGAAAGAGCCCAAAGGAGTTTTGGGGCTTTTCCTTCACTTTCTGCCCTGAAAAGCCACCACTGTAGCAGTTTCCCACATGAGAAAGACCAGGCCTTAGATTGATTTGCCTGCTGCCATACCACGTCATACCTGTTTCTGTCTCAAACAGAAAAACAGCACGAAACTCGGCTACTCACAATCAGACAAGACATAACTTTTCTTGCCTCATGTGAAACTCAATCAGTGACATGCTTAAGCAGTTAAATTTTCTCTTTCAAACTTGTGAGCCTTTATGTTCAGTGGACGGAGTTCAAGAATGACCAGAAAGAAAAAACATGTCCTTGCCACAAATGCAAAAGTAGATTACATAGAAGCTTCTCTTCTTTAACTACGTGTTTCAAAAACAGGAAGCATCATTACAGCATGAACACATGGCTGACACAAAATCTGTTTCCAGTTTGCATGACATGCAACACTGCAATGAGCAGTACCTTACTTTAGTGAGCCAATGTAGAGTCAAAAGCCATGAGGGGAAAGAAAATAAATAAGAACACTCCAGATTAACTTTTCAAAAACATTCATCTGAGGTGTGCTGGATATCTTTCCATTCCACTGCATTCATGTGAACCATTTAAGGTGTGCTTTCTAATGGATTTTTTGTGGAAGCTTTTAGTTTGTTTTTTTTTAAGTTTCGTATTCATCACTCTCAAAAAAAATGTATCCAACAGCCAATAGCAGAAAGCCTTTCTGGTAAATACTTTCATTACTGGCAAATGTCACTACTGATGTCAAGAAAATCCTATTTAACTTCATCGAGTATATTGAGTTTCTAGTGAAATTCCTGAGAAACATCTTTCTCCATCAACCTTCCTCATTTCTTGTGACACCTGCTTAAGCTAAGTTGATTAAGTTCTCCCTTACAGTTTACAACAGTTTTGCACAGGCAAGGGTTCACCCCATAGCACATGTCCATCCCAAAACTGTTTGCAGTTTCCCAGATTAGGAGCAAGTGTTTTGCTAAAAATGGAAAAATTTAAAAAATCATCACCAGTGGCTTGGACACTCCTTGTCCTTTTCACATCAAGTCCCTGAATGGGCTTTGTGAGAGGTGGAGTTTTGAGTAAGGCCCACAAAGCCAAGCATGCGAGGCCGTGGTGCTTCACATCCTTCCCTACACAAGACTGAGGGGGCTGCTCTTGAAAATCAAAGCAAAAATCAACTGAGAAGCTGTTTCACTCGCTACGCTGCTCGTCAGTATTTACACAAAAGCTGGTTCTTGTTGCTTTCCAGAGACAAGGACCAGAGTGCACACCCTGATCTCCCTGACTGAAAATGCTCTAGGCCCCAAGGAGAGACCACATTTCTTGTGACGCACTTCTAAAGTGCATGTGCAATTAGGTTTTTGCCCTCCATACAAAAAAGTTATCCATTCTCTTTTAACTTTTAAAAAACCACGATGCTCAATCTTTAATCATATTCAACACTAATACTAAAGGATTTTCCCTACTGACAGGCTAAGTTACAAATTATGTAATTATCATAGTAATTTCTATTTACATTCATTAGGAGCTTTATTTTAATTTAAAAATGCAACCTTAATTTGTCAAGCTTTCCATTAATGCTATTAAATGGATTTATCTGTCAATGACATTTTTACACAAATTGCATTAAATGGGAAGCACTGAACCTGGCAAGAGATGCAAAGCATAACAAGCAAGGGCTTCTACAGGTGTATTAACTGGAAAAGCAAGGTCAGAGAAGCTGCACCCACCCCAATAAACAACACTGGTAAACCGGTAACAACAGATGAGGACAAGTCTGTGGTACTGAACTTCTTTGCCTCAGTCTTCAGTGGGAGCCTCTCTTCCCACACCTCTCGAGTATCCACAGCAGGATGGGGGCCGTGGCTGTAAAGTCCCTTCTACTGCAAATAAAGATCAGGTTCACGAACACCAAGGCACCTGAATGCACGTAAGTCTATGGGACCCGATGAGATGCATCCCAGAGTCCTGAGGGAACTGGCTGATGTCGTTGTCAAGCCACTCTCCATGATATCTGAAAAGTCATGGCAGTCAGGGAAAGTCCCAGGTGACTGTAAAAAGGGAAACATTGCATCCATCTTTAAAAAGGGTAGAAAGAAGTACTTCCAGTACTGGGAAGTACTGACCTGTCAGCCTCACCTCTGTGCCTGGGAAGGTCATGGAGCAGATCCTCCTAGGAGCTGTGCTAAGGCACGTGGAGGGCAGGGAGGTGATTCAGGACAGCCAGCACAGCTTCACCAAGGACAAGGCCTGCCTGACCAACCCAGTGGCCTTCTGTGATGGAGTGACTCCATCAGTGGCCAAGGGAGGGGTTACAGATGTCATTTTTATGGAATTCTGTAAAGCCTTTGACATGGTTCCGCACAACATCCTTCACTCTGAATTGGAGAGAGGTGGGTTTGATGGTTAGACTCTTAGGGGGATAAATAATTGCCTGGACTGTCATATCCAGAGGATAGTGGCCAAGGGCTGAGAGTCCCGATGGACATCCGTGACAAGGGCTTGAAACTGGATGATCTTTAAGGTCCTTTCCAACCCAGGTCATTCCATGATTTTTCAAGAAAGCAATACTTCAAAATGTATTGATGGTGCAGAGGCCATCTTTCCCTTACAGACAAAACAGTGACCTGTACTTAAAACTGCAGCTGCCACTTCCTCACTTTCAGGCAACAACCAATTCAAATGTCACATTTAAGACTGACACATTTCCACTTCAATCTGCTGTCCCATCCCACGGTCTGTCTAAGATATTGTGAACCACTGAACACTGTTCAGCATTATTAACAGTTAAGAGCTTATTAAGATCTTGAGAGTAAAAACTGAATGGCACAATGTTCAGGATGGGATATACACTGAAAGAGCAGGTAATTGTCTGCTTTCAGGCATACACCAGGTGTTTCCTGAAGGCTAGTTCGTAGCTCTTCAACATCTCTCTACTGTACACACTTTCAGTTCATGTCCATAAACTAAGCTGAGTCACAACAACATTAAAGAGGTGCCTAAACCTAAAACATTCTTAGGCTGGATAAGCTTGTCCATTCTTTCTCATTTACAACCTCATACCAGTGATGTTCCATCAGTACAGGTTACCAGCTTTGCTCCCATAAACTCACTTCCTCAGTAACACCAGGAAGGTGAGACAGCAAAACTGCAACAAGGAGACAATGCTTCAAAGCTCCCTTCTACTGCTCTCACAACCACAGAAAAAGCACAATGTCTCACTGAGCAGACACTGACTTCCTCCTCTCATCTTCAACCCTGACACAGCTGGGGAAGTTAACCACAGGAGAGAAGCAAGCCAGACAAGCATTTTCATGGGCTGCATTTAAACAACAGCTGTACTGTGGAAAGGGGAATGCTAAATTCTGATTTCTTTCAGCTGCCCACATTTCAAGCTTGGAGAGCTGACCTTCAGATCTACCATAATACTACTCTTCTAAAGCACAAAATACTAAAAAGAATGAACAAAGCAAAATCCAGTGTCACTTCCAAAAAGTAAAGATAAAGATTAATCAGAAATCAGATTTTATTTCTTCACATGGCTTGCTCACTTATTTGTTAGGTTTTTTGTCTTCAAGAATTAAGTAGATTATTGCTATCCATACACACATCTTCAGTAAGCAGAAATGTCATCTTTGCCAGATACTTGGAGATATTTCAAGGGTATCAGAGCAAAACATAAATGCTATTCTTACTGATAAAGTACTAAAAGGGAAAGACTTGTGTGTTTGATGATAATAAAGAATCAATGACAATTCACTGACCTTGAGTCTAAGACTAACAGCTGTGCACTGCTTTTTCTTCTGTTGTTCTTCACTGCCTCTATGTGCCTGTAGGCATGGGCTGGCAGAGACAATTCCCCACATTCACACTGATAGTTAACGACTTTTAAATTTAATAGCCTTGGCATCAAGGAGATGTACACACATTGACTGAAGCATATGCAGTAGCTATCTCTATTACTAGGAGGAAATGACCCTGCCTCAGCAATGCCAAAGCATTTACTCATGGTTTAGACACAAAATGTTCCTTCTCTTTACTCCCATTATACACAGTCACTTGGAGAATAAAGTCTAACAGATCACAATATTTTTCTGAAATTCAGTTCCATTCACATCTTCCTTGCTTTCAGAAACACAAACATCATGGCATAGTATCTGGTGCAGACTGAACAGAAGCCAAGCCCAAATGTTAAGCAGACTGGTGCTCAGGACACCTGCTGAATTTGCACCAGAAACTGAATTCTGCCTTTCTCTAATTCACTCTAGGGCTATGAAAATAAGCTCACTGACTTGTCTTGGCCTCTCCTGCTACACATCTTCCACCTTTTATAAATATAGATGCACAAGGTGTGCAAGTAGAGCATTCCTCAGTACGAGAAATCACCGCTCTCTGCCTCCTTCCAACACAACCAGCCAGTAAGAAAAATAAAAACTACAATCTGATTTGGAACAAAACCTCATTAACTTTCTTCCATTATATTACTGTCTAAAAGAATTATTGTACATTTGTAAATTGTACAGACTGTACAGTCCACTAGTAAACAAAAAGGTATTTATCCTAAATACAGACCCAATATAACAAAATACTGCTTGCCATTTCCTAATGATATCCCTATGCACTGAAAATTCATGGTATCAGTGGAGTTCTTTGCTTTAGCCCTCCACAGCAAGAACAACAGGGTTCCCAGAAGGTCATAGTGATTTTCTTGTCAAAGTTAATGCAGCAAACCCTTCAATGTAATAGGAAAAAAACAGTCCTGTATATGGCATTGAACCTGGGACATATTTCAGGCACTGACACCTGTGCAGTTTGCTTCAGAAATATTCCAAAAGCTGCACCAAGGTGAGATATTGACTGATCTTAATTTGGACAGGCCCCTTAATTTTCCAAACCTACTGGCATATTTTAAGTTACGCTCCTCTTAGTACTTCTCCCATCCCACTTTGTACCTCTAGGTGTCTTTATGAACTTACTTGAGACTAAAGTGGAAAATTCAAGTACGCTTTTATTTCATAAGCTGCTACCTATCACAAGCATCAGATCAGAATCACCACCTCTGTTTCACAAAAGGGAAGCAGCAAAGTCAATAAGATCTTCTGAAGCCATCCCACAGGTCAGCAGCAGACAAGAAGATAATTTGGGCTCCACAGTGCTGCTCAAAGAGCCATGAAGTCTGCATGCAAACATACTGGCACATACCAAATGCTAGGAAGCAGAGTTATAAACCAAGGATCTGATCCACAAACATTTTATTTTGATGGCTGCTTTTTTATGATGCACTCTTGATTAACAAAATATACGTAGTGGAAGATATATTGTATTTCCCAGAAATTATTAGCTATTTCATATTCAAAGTAGTCATCCTAACGTATGATTTGTAAATATGCAGTGTGCTTTTAATTAAACCATACTATCTCAGATAATTTTAGGGGGAAACAGCTACCAAGGCTGTGGAATAGGCACTTAGAAATTAACTCATACTTTGGAAACAATTATCTCAAGACTCAATACTTTTCTTAACATGTGCACCATAATGCAGCAAGCTGTAAAGCTTGGCCAAGTGTCATGACTCGTTCCATACAGGAAGCTAGATTAGATGGGTTTTACATCCCTGAGAACTCCCTGTGAAATTCCACATAAAGGTATACTACCAGAAGTTTAGTAGCCATAAAAAATATGAGCGTGATTACCATATTTTTACATCTGCACAGAAGTAACTCACAGATGTCAGAGCTTTTTCTGAAGTTACAAACATCTGGAAAATCATTAATACATAAGACTATCATACTCCTGTAGGTGCTAGCAGGAGATCTTTACTATCAAAGGGGTTCAGGCCTGCCCTGATCCACTAGGCAGCACTATTTAAGTCTACTCACACGGCACTCTAGAGACAGGCAGCCCTAAAAACATGCCAGTGAAAAAGCTAAATAAATAGGAAAAGAGATGAGGATTAAGGAGCAGTAAATCACCACAACAGTATAAGGCAGCAGACAGCAGTATATTCCGTATTACAAATGGCATTGTATTCGGGCTACAGTCTTATTTGGGAAGACAGAAAGCAGGGATACTCCTTATTGTAAGCGGGGGNGTTGAAAATAGTGGGGAGAGAAGAAAGGGGAAGTTTTGGGGTGGGGGGGGGGGGGGGGGGGGGGGGGGGAAGCAGTATCTTTTCAAATACAGCTTACTCATCTGTCCCAATCAAGTCCACCTGACTGATTTTTGCTACTTGAGCTTCCTGTATATTTCACTCCCTTTAAAATGCAGAAATGAGAAAACCTGACCCGGAAAAGGAAGTTTTAGAAATGAGCCTGATGGGGAAACCACGTTAACTGCCAAGGCCTGACTCAGTGTAATCAAAACCCCAAATCCAATAGTGAGTCAGTGACAGAGGTGGAGAAGTTCGGTGCATTAGACACCAGACAATTCTGCTGACATTAACCAACTTTTCCTCTCTCGGCTCCCATGCCATCTCCTCCTTTCACTTACCAACGGCTTGGTTTCATCTTCATCTTTGAAATAGTAGAGCTGGTCCCCCTTGAGGACAAACCAGCGCGTGTGCCAGGTCTTGACGAAGCCCCCTTGCTTCCGCAGCCACCCACACTTGATGGCAACGTGCCGCCCCGGGCTCAGGGCAGGAGTCTCTGAAGAGCCATTGTGTTCTTCCATACTGGAAATGGGCAACTCTCCTGTTGAGTAAACAGGAGGAAAAGGTAAAATAATTAGATGATTATCCAAGCAGTAACTTGCTTCTTTCAACACAGCTGGAAAAGAAACACGCCTCAATACAAAAGGGCATTAGAAAAGCATTTAACATCTGCCTGCTTTTTCTCATACCAGCACCCCATCAGCTGAGAGAGTTACTACTCACCTATAAAACACTAAAATAATAACGAACTGCTAAAAAGCAGGCAAGAGGCAAAAGTTTTGTTCAAGTGCTGTGCAAGACATTTCCACGAGCACTGAAGAGGACATCAGCTGCTTCTTGAGGTGAGTTCTGCCAGATTACAGGCAGTAACAAGGAATGAATTTACAGTACTACCTCAGACAAAGGAAAGCAGCATGCTTATCACTACTGGACCTCCCCATTTAAAACTCCTTGGCAGGCTTGGGACTTTCAGGGAATATTAAAGAAGCCTCTGCTTCGCCAAGACATAATATACCATGCCAGACAAGCAGGTTTCTTTTTTTTTTTCGTTCATTTTACTGAAGTCCATTTAATGGAATGGTGACAATAAGTGCAAGAGTAGTTGCGTATCACCTCATAAAGCAATGCTCTGACTGAAGTGAGTGTGTATCCAGACATCTGACAAATCATGCAGACTTTTGGCCCATCAACATAAGGCGCAAGAACTGTATCATAACTAGAGTTGAATTGTGGAATAAAACTTGACAAAGTTTCATGTGGCGTTTTGGCCTTATTAAAATTACACTTTTTAACCATTTCTGGATAGTCATGACGCTTCCTGATGGATTTTGTACATATAATCATGTCATAATGTGCTTAACCTTCATGGTCAAAAGGCTTTTCCTGATCCCCTATTAAGCCTAGAGCTCAACAAACTTAGGATTTTGAGTTGCAAGTTCTGGTATATCCAGCTGAAACACAAATCAACCCAAAATCTCTATGTGCCAAATAGTGTATACCTAAACAGAATAAAATGTGCCTATGACCACAAACACAGCAGTGTGAAAAATCAATGATGAAATTTCACTGTCTGTAAGTGCTTGAAGAACAACACATCTCTTTTCTTTCCAGACTACCACTAGCAATCTTTCTTGCCTCATTAGGAGCTTGCACAGCTGTTAGGGCCTGGAAGAGGCAGCAGTGTCACTAGGCAGTATGTGTCTTGTTTCTAAACATCTGTTTTGGAAAAGAATAAAATATTCTTGACATTGCAGGCAGCAGACATCTCTGACTAAGGATTTCGATACCGAAGCTTCATGTTCTGACTTTGGCAAAATAGGTTGGTGAGTCCAAGCCTGGCACTCCTGCTCTGGTCCCCCTTACAGCAACAATACCCTTACTGAATATAGTGAATAGACATCAGCATTGCAAAATGATGTACTCAGCTTCTAAGGCAGGCTAGAAATGGAGATAACACATTCATTTGACAGATGAGACCATCCCTCTGACAATTAATACAAGTATTTTCCCTGGATAGTGTTATATCACTCTAAAATACATCACAATACAAGAAGAAATAAATAAATCACTAGATTCCAGTCAGGTGTTTTTCAGCCCTTTTTTTCCCTTGTCTCCTTTCTTCCTACTGCTCACATATCCTCCTTTAGAACAACTTCTCCAGCTGTCATCTCTGCTGTGTGTTGACAGCTTTTCCTTTTAATACCCACACACAGTCTGTTGTCACGTCCCTGCTTTGCACTGGATCCTGGAATCTGATTGCCGTGATTAAAACTCCTCACTGCCCTGTGCCACTCATGTTAACGGGCCTGAACACAAGCACAGAGGTTTCAGCAAAGTACAAACTGCAGGATAAAAATTTAAATCACCTGGTATTCTTCTCTGAAAAAGGAAATCTTTTGTCCTGCCTCTCTAGGGTTCACCTAGAGACACCCAGAACACTTGCGCTGTGAGATTTACTTGAGTCAAGTGTCCCCACAAAACATGCAAATGTGTCTGGCAAAGATTGTGTGTGTGTGTGCACCTATGGTTATGATTGCAAGAACAAGAACAAACTATCTGACAAGTCCTCAGACCACAATGACCTCTCTCTCCAAAAGGAAATGTACCCATCACAAGATCATCCCAATCAAAAATTGGCATTTTTTGAATACAAGCAGAAATCTCTTGGATGCTGCTGGTTTTTGGCTGGACCAAAGCAGACTCCAAGAAGCAACCCTTCAACTCACATCCTTAGAAAGTGAATTACCAAATATTGTAAGGAAAGCACTGTAAACAGCAGACAAATTCCTGCAACTGGAAAAAGGAACAAAACCATTACCCACAGGCTACCCTGTGCTCCTTGGTGCACAAACTGCTAAACTGACCAGCTCATCTCTGCTGCCGGGCCAAGCCTCAAGGCAGGAACAAAGGAGGAGTTTAAATACAGTAATTACGTGTATTACTGCAGTGTTAAGCACATTAGGTCGCTATTCCACTTGGACCATAAACAGGAATCTAAATACCAAAGTCAAAAACAATTAACTGCTCAGATGAAAGACTATTTTTATTTCATTTCATAAAGTCATGTGTCACTGGTCTTGATACCAGTGTACAAACTAAGTATACAGGTTTTACCTAGCCTAGGAAAATGTTAATACTTCTGCATCTCTTTGGTAAAATTTCTAACTATTTCTGCAATATTAAAACAAATGAGGTGTAGGAGAGATGACAATTCCACTCTTCCCAAGTGCTCACAGGACAGTGTAAGATCTCCTTTGAAGCAGTAGTATATCCCTGAACATGTACTGTACAAAAAAGTTGTATTATTTCATTCATTAGTGATTTAATTCTCTTCAGCAGTTAAAAATTCAGCCACCTAACTTGTTTTTGTTTAAAGGAATTGCATTTAGTCTTGAGATTAAGTTTATTTGTTGCTTTTTCATATTCCCTACCCTTTCGGTATCTGCCTACTACAAACCAGACTTGGAATCAAAAATTCCAGCAGCTGGCTCACTTTCACTATTTGTTTTTACAGCTGTTTCAACACTAAGATCATAAAAATAAATTGCAGAAATATCAGGGTGCTGGCACTGATTCAGAGAACCGTGAGGTGCAAACAGCACGTAAACAACACATGACAAAGTGTGGAATTACATCAACATACTCCAGGTCCTCTCGGTCTCATAAGACGAGGCAGAAAGCCACGCATTTTCAAGCACTAAATGAGCATATTCCTCAAACTCATCTTCTGAACAGGAAACAACTTGTACTTGCTGCCAGAGTCAACTCTACTGACTTGGCCAACCTCCAGTTTAGGTAATGACCAGAACTGAACAAATTCTATACAACTGGGGCTGCCTGTGGGCTCACTCTCCTGGGCTTGTCTGGACATCAGGAGAGCAAAGCAAACAAAATGCGAAATGTTCCCTGACACACTGGCTCTGCATCAACATCTCCTGGTCCATGGAGACCATCAGCATCTACCAGTGCTGGCTAAAATTCAACCTTTTTCTGCTCCCATAAAGGCATTTGCTTCTCTCACTGGTCTGTCCAGAAGGGAAATAACTGCACTTACGTTCTCCTTGTCCATGTGGAAGGTCTGTTCCCCTGGCAGGCACAGAAAGCAGTGTTTCTCCTCAGCTACCACTCACTCTATACTTGAACTACGGAGCTGGGCAGCTCCCCCAGATCCTAGCATTTTGCCAGGAAATAGTCAGAGAAACTCATTGAAACACACCAAATCCAGTTACAAGAATAGTCACAGGACTGCACGAAGATTATCTGTTTGGCAAGAAATCCCAGTGGTTTGCACTCAATGTTTTTCTTCCCACTGAAATTTCTCATGGCCAAGACAGCACATTTGAAGCATACAAAACATCAGCAGAGTTCACTTCCAGTAACTCTTCAACTTTGCCGTTGCTCAAGCACTGTTCTTTGCAGCCCAATGTCAGCCCAGCAGAAAATGGATCAAAGTGAGAAGCCACCACAATGCCTGCCCCAGAACCATGCTCGTCCAGCCTACTGCAACATCTAACTCCCTTGCTCTACCCAAAGGGCAGGCTAACACAACACTGCACAGACATGCCTTCTCCACGTCAGACAGACTGACAGATAACCAGGAAAAGGCTGCAATTTTGCAACACCACTTAGCTTGGTCAGTGATGAATATATCTCATGAACAAATACAAATACACATGCTACATTGATAAAAGTCTTTGTGACACAATGGTTCTACTTAAATTATATTAATACTTTGACACAACACTTTCTAAATTATGTCTAATTTGGGGTTCCTTTCTGCTTATTTCCCTCAAGCTCTACTGAGCATAAGTGCCTGAGTTTAAGGTTATCAGTATCTTTCAGGTATAGTGTTGCTGCCTCTGACCAGTGAGTTTCCTTCTGATTTTTTTTTAAATTTAATTCATGCTGAGTAATAACTTCCTAAAACCATATAGTATGTGAAAACACTGTCAGCATTCATCTTGCTCGTAAGATGTGCCGAGACACCTGAATCTCTGCTGGAACATAGGCACACACTGGTGAGCAACTGCTGCAGGAAGCAAATGACTGGCTTATTTCCCACCATCAGAGTACTTCAAATCAGTTGCTACTCATCTGTTAATGTCAAAGAGAAATTTCACATAGAAGGAAAAAACATGTCATAGAGGTAAAAAGATACTTAATAAAAGAGCCGACTTTCTGTTTGTGCTCAGCAGGCATTTTTACATTGCATGGAGCATCTCAGGTTCTGTCACTGCAAGGACAGATCTTACAGCATTCCTGTCTTGCTTTTTTCCAAAAGCTGCAGCAGTGCGCTTGCCAGCAGCTTTCCTCCACAAACTTTTAGAACAGACATTATACTTTTATCCAAAAAGTTTTGAGACATCTGAGAAACCTCTTGTACTACTAGCAGAAACATTCCTAGTCACAGACCATCTGGCTGTTCTGCATTCCTCAGTCTCAGTTCTGTCCTAACAGGGACAGCCTGAATATATTTTGCTTGAAAGAATTTTAATTCCAAGGCCTAAAATATTACTTCTTAGGCAATAACAAATAGTGAGAGGTGTTATCAGCAGTCAGACTGTAGCAGGTGAGAGTCACTGCCTGGTGAAGCTAAGGAAAAGACCTCCATTATTTTTTCAGTGGGTTTTGGGATCAGTCTGAAAGCCAAGACCCAATAATTTTGCCAGAAAATTGAGGTCTTGGTCAAGTACAACTCTTTAGTACCTGACTTGCATTTCCATGCCAGAACCATCCAACAGATATTCCTAGGCTAGCCAAACTTTTACAAGCCTACTGCTTCCTCACAGGAATCCAAGCACAGCTATAAATAGCCCAAATAAAATGGGACTAGAAGATTTATGAAGAATATAAGAATGCATTCAACTTCTTGTGAAATAGGATGGAAATTAGTTAACAGGCACTTTTGAAAACATGCACTTCTCTGTGTGTATTTATTTTCTGTGATTGTGACTAGTGTTAGTGCACATGTGCACAGTTTTGTAAAGGCAAAGTAACTGCAGCAGTTCTGTTATTACAGCATCACACTGTCAGATCAGCATTTGGAGTAAGTGTCACAGCTTTAACTTTTGCTGCCTTTGCCATTCAGTACTATTCTGTTTAAATCCATGCAGCGGCTTTCAGCCAAATCCTTTCTTGTCCTCCCAGCACTGCTGTGGCAGCAGGAGGCATAATGGAATTGCACAGCTAAGAGCACTTCGTTCATCACGGATTCCCTTCCGACACTGGAGAGGACACTTCGTTCTCTCCATCACTTCCTAATCCCACCGACTCTGAGTGGAGATGGACTCCACCTGTAGAAGACTTGTGTAACTGGCAGACATTTGCACACAATGTGTCTGGATATCTTTTCTCAAGAACAGATGTACCATGCCTGATTTAGGAGTGACTGCAAAATGTCACAGCACAGGAAAGAGTTTTGAAGAACTTAAGAAGCAACTTCCAAGGGTAACACTGTCTCTGTTATGCTTTTACCTATTACGCATTTATGCCCTTATTTTTCTCCTCACGTGGTAGCACACACTTGCAAGACAAGGCTGCTGCTACCAAAACAATAGGAAAAGTGAAGGTGTCCCTGTTAATTGCACAGGGGTTGAACTAGATGACCTTTAAAAGGTCCCTTCCAACTCAAAACTATTCTGTAGTACTATGATTAGAATGGAGTGGTCCTTCATTTTCCAGTTTTCTGCCCAGACTTCCACTTCAAGTGTCTTATTCTGCAGAACTGGCAATGCTAGAAATAAACTGCATACAGCAGAGAATCAGCTGTAAGTATCTGGAGAAGCACACAAAACTACAGAGAAGGCAATAAAGAGTCTCTGACAGTTGAAGGGTCAAGTGATGCAAGATGGATAAAGAAAAGCAGAACAGTTGACAAATCTCAGGAGCTGAAATTCTGAGCAGTGAAAAGGTCAGAGAGCAAGTCAAAAGCAGCATCTGGAACAGCTAAAAGATATTCCAACTCCCAGATGTCTTTCCAAACCAAAGGGTAACACTGCCTCTGAATATCTGAGACTGAAAAGACAAACCCCGTTTACAGCTTCATACTTTACATGGAGAAAGTGATTGCAAGGACAGCTCAAAAGTAACTTGATTCTCACATGCGAGTGGTGAATACTTCAGCACATATTGGCTTCACTTACAAAAGAATTGATTAAGAGCTGTGTCCAAGCATGATCTCAACAGATCTTTCAAAGTATAAAAATAATCTCTAGCACTACTCTTTGTTCTCAAAGACTGGTGGCAAAAGACATCTGAGTACAGACGTCAGCCAGCAACTCTCTGACAGTGAATCACTGAGAATGGAACAAGGCTGAATGCTTTTTTAGTAAACCCACCACAACAGGCCCTTCCACGTTGTCCTAGTCACAGATGTTCAGGCCTTCCATACTGCTTGTAAAATTGACCAAGAAAAATAAGATGCTACCAGTTACATGGACTAAGTATGCTGACAAGCAGCAAAAATACATTCGGGTTTGTCTGTGGCAGCAAAAGCCTCCTCCCGAATCTGCTGCGGTACTTGCAAATCAAAGGAGCACACAGGTTCTGCAGAAAGGGTTTGTGGTTGCTGGACAGTGGGAGGAAGAAAGATGAGTATTTGCCTCCTTCACCACATTTCAAACTCCTCTCTTGCTCAGAGCAAATGCAGTCCCAGCAAAATCCCAGCCCAGGCAAGAAGAGACTAACATAGCAAGTACTGCCTGGCAACATCTCTCCTGATACTCACGATGTTCAGAGCAGGAGGAACCTTATGTCTGGGTGCCTCCACAGAAGCCTCAGGGGAAACAAAGGAAGGTTCAACCCACCTCAACACAGCCCACAATGAACTTTTAAGTCTTAAATTAGTTCACATTTGAGAAGCAGAAATCCATGGATTTATTTTGAACATATTCACTATTAACATTTCATGCAAAATTACTTCCTCTGCTTTGTTATATACAATTTAATGTTTATCCTTTTCATTTCAAAGACGTTCAAGCAACAGCAGCACTTGGTGCTCTGCTGAGAGATTCCTCTGAAGCAAATCTCTCACACTTCCATGTGTTCACCAGGAGCACCCCGGACGTGCACGTGGGAGCATCCTACCCCAGTGTACCAGAGGAACGGACAGAGTTACAGCCCGTGCCTGCACTGAAATCCAGAAATACCATGCCCCTTTCCCACCTGCCCTATATGAATCCAGAAGAGTACATGGATATGAAGCAGGTAGGCACATCCTGTACACAGGTAGTGAGCACCCACCCAGCCTCAGAGTACCCTGGCAGTGTCCCAACTCAAATAAACACAGGCAAGTCAGAACCAAGGCTCAAACTTGGCACACTCAAGGGTGCATCTGCTTCCATTCTTACTAAACTTAGTACCAGAGCCAAGATTTGTGTCCTCTCTGCATGCCAACCCCAGCAGGACCTAAACTTTAAATAGACCTACTTTTAAACAGAAATCAGTACAGTTTTAATGCTGTTCAGAGAAGTTTTATGTAAATGGTAATTGCCTCTGTCACGTAAAAACATTAACCATACTGACATAAATTTCCATGCTAGAATACTGGAGACAATATAGTCAAATTTTTTAAAAGCAGATGTGTGTCTTTCCACTCAAAAAGCCAACTCAAAATAAGCACCATTACTTTGTAGTTGACATTTCCATCTTCTGTCCAGGAGAAGCATTAATTCATACTTGAGGGGCTAACACTTCACTTTTTTAAAACCAGTTTTGCACCAGAAAAATAGAGTCCACAACCCTTCCCATGTATTTCAGAAAGCAACAGTGAGCATGTCACGCCATCTAAATTGTTTTAGTAAATGAAAAATTATTATGTATCAGTAAATTTAAAATAACACCATGGTGGCACTGCCCTTTCCAGTAAAGATCTAAGCAAAGCAAATACTGTCCCTGAATTCCTAAGCCAGCACCAACATCAACACTACTCTTTGATTCTAAAATGAATTCATATGGAGGAATGGAATAAATTCATATGGTCCTTACCCTTTAAAAGGTCAATCTGTGCATGAATGGTAACACCTACTTTTCCAGCCTATACTGAATGAACTGTTAGAGGCAAAGCCAACTCTACCGTGTTGCACCCACAGTCTTCAGGCTTCACCACCATAACCCTCAGTTAAAAGGTGAACACACCTTCTTTAAAAGCATTTTATGTTCATGTGTGTCTTTCTGGTCATTGCTATGCCACGTGAACTAAGGGAGAAGCAGAACTGAAGTCAAAAACACTTCAGCAAGTAACTGGTTATCTTCAGTGACCTGAAAGCCAACTAAAAACATGTAAACATCTTTTTCTAACATTGCTCCACCAAAAATAAAGGGAAAAAACAAGTTATTCACCTAGGAAAGGATTAAAAACCAGAAGCCATGTACACGTTACTTACCTACATAAAACTTTCTTTGGTGTATATTAAAAAACCCCCCACAAATTAGTAGCAAAGCAACGTCAGGCAGTCTCCAGGTTTTAGGCAGGCTACAAAAAGAAAGAGCGGCATTAACTAGCACTAGCACTTCAGAGAAACAGACGCATAAGCAACAGAAAAATAATCCAAAGATGGCAGGTCCAGGACCTGCCGCCACTTTGAAACTGTGCTAAGCATGTTCACGTTTACAGAGTTCAGTTTATTCAGGATCTAATTTAAGAGAGGCAAGGTATCCTAAGAATATAAATTTCACCTGCACTGAATGACAGAGCTCATTAACAGCATAAAATAGTGTCGAGAACAAACTAGCAAAATCTACCTTCCCTTGTTAACTCCCTTTACAGTAAGGAGAGTCTGTGTTTTATATAAGTAACCATCTACAGAGGAGAATATCATCACACCCAAGGGAAAGGAGCTTATCATCTACAGTCAACCTTACTACTTCACATTACTGTAGTAAAAACAGCAGAGAAGCCTTGCCACCTTCCTCCCAAAAATACCCCATCTCTTGATCTATGGACATTATTGCTCTGCACTGTTGCTTTCTTGGTATTTTGTTCTTTATTTTGAGAAAGAAGGAAAGGACACCTTTTTTGCCTCGCTTGTAGCCTTGAGGTTATCTATTACCTATACCAACACATCCTGCATTTGAAAAGCAACATGTTTTATCAGTGCGGGAAACCACATGAAGTTTAAATCAAGGCCTCACAAACTCAAGCAGCTCTTTACTTGCCTAAGTGCAGATTGTTTGAGTTTAAATCAAGGCCTCACAAACTCAAGCAGCTCTTTACTTGCCTAAGTGCAGATTGTTTGATCTCTTTTTGCAGAATAAGGTGCACTCTGGAAAGTGTGAATTATGTGAGGTATCTGCTAAAAGAATTACACCAACCAGTACCACAGTTTATTCCATAAGCAAAGCCAGTTCAAGCAGAGTTGGGTAAAAGCTACAACTGTGACTTTTGTTATTTTACAACTATCAGTTGCAGGGAATTTTTCCCAAGGAATCATACTAACAAACAACCTCCAGTACAGATGCTGCAGAAAAGCCAATATAAGGCAATTAAAATAATCTCGACCTCTCGTAACTTCATACTTGGTTTCCTTTTCCTGTGCATCTGCAACTCCAACCAGACTTTTATTTTTTCAGCCCCTCATGATAAGGTAATGATTTGAAAGTTAACTCTTCTAAGTTGGAAGGTAAAATCTCTAGTTATCAGCCCCATAGGAAGTAATTTTTGCTTAAAGTTGTCTGTTTTGTCAGCTTGATCCATCACTCACCCAAATTTAGGAACCAAGTTTAATTAGAACAGATGCAGATGGAGTAAGATTTTTCAAGTTCTCTTCCAACACACACAATGATTCTCAAGACAGTATTTCAACCTTTACAAATGGAAAAATATAATTAACCTTTTAAAAAAAAAAACAGATTAGCCAGTGCAAATAGATGCTATTGTAGCTACAGTTGGGTTTTCCAGAAAACACAGAGAACTTCATGCTTTGTGAGCTTACAGAACAGATACCCTGATTATTGTCTTATGACCTGACTTCTCTTTTTTACATCAGCTCTGGCAAAGCTTTCCTAATTCTTCCCTTTTTTGTTTTCAATTATTCCTAAGGCCTTCGTCTTTTAGAAGACGTAAGACTGCTGGTGCCGTGTCAGAACTGTTAAGAGCAATCACGAAGTCATCAAAAACATTTATTTGACCTTGCATTTCCTAACAAAACAGTCCAATGCCCTGGAATTTTCAAATAAATAAGAAATAGCTTTATTCATACAATTTTTAAGTTGACATAGAGAAAAACTATCCAGCACAGCTGACAGATGTCAGATATAGTTTGTTTGTGGAAGGCATTCAGCTTCCCAGCAATACACTGGTAAAGGAATCTGGACAAAATACACAGAAAACACACCAATATCTCTGAGGATGATGAAGTTTGCCATGTGTTTCAGCAAAACAAACAGAAAAATTGCTAATCCAGTTGTTATTTGTGACTAGGCATTGTAATATAGAGCAGCATCACCTACCTACCTTCTGCATCAAGGCCTGCTCTGACGAATGTAAGTACCGGATATTAAAAGATCAAACATCAGCAAGTGCCTTTTGTCAGGATCTGCGAGAAAGCTTCAGGAGCTGCCGGCTCATTCAGGACCTGAGATCCCCACACAAATACTCGGAGCAGGAGCAGAGCAGCAGCAGGGCTCCTCTGCCCTACACCAAGGGCCAAGAGGAACCACAGCTGACCGGATGGCTTGGTTGTGGGCTCACTGGAGCCCTCCAGAATCAGACCACACCACGGAGACACAGACCATAACCTATAAATAAATAAAAGCACCTAGAACTTGAACATCTCCGCTTTACACAAACAGAGCAACAACTCCAATGTGATGCTTTCGCTCAGAGTGCTAGCAATTATATTTCATCAGGAACAAAAACACGTTTCCAACATTGCAGCTCTCTGCTAAATTGGATGCAGCCGATGAAGGGTTTTTTCCAAACATATGGAAGACAATACAGCTGAAATCCCAGCTAGGCCTTGAGAGATCCTGTACATAAGTCATTAAGCTTTCTACAACATAAAAGGAATCTAGGCGGTAACTATTATGATTTCATTTCATAGTGAGATTTAGAATGATATTATGAGACAGAAATGTTAAAAGAAAGTAATAAAAGCCTTTCATGTACTTTCAAATAAAGTCAGATGTTCATATGCCATGTATCTGGACAACCTCTGCTTTCAATGGAAGCCTGATCTCCACTTCAAAGGGAGGAAATTAGACAAAAGGAGAAAGAATGTACACCTCTCAGTACTGGCAGCCAGGAAACCCAAGACCAAAGGAATAAATCCATCACTTTCCCAACACCCCCAAAACGGACAAGCCTACAAGATACTTAACCAAATGAGAAACTGAAAGCACAAGCACTTGCAGTCCTCAATCTCAGCCACCAGTATATAAACCTTGCTCATTTTATTATTTCAAGAGTCACAGCACAGGAAGAACATTTCTGTACATCCATTATTAATATAACTTCTCGTTATTGCAGTGAAAAGAAGCCATTCCCTCCACCAAGTGTAGGTAGCTTTGTTCTTTTAATTGGTGTTGCAGGCAGATTGTATGTTTTGTTTTCTGAGTTTCATCTGTCCTCAAATATTAACATAACATTGACTGAATCCAAAACACTAAAAGCAGAGTTGAACCCCATCTTCCCAGGTTTTTTTTTCCCCTATTCTGAAAGTATTTCTACACATTAGAAGATATTTATTGGTGAACATACTCTTCTTCTGGAGCTCCATCCTTTGGTATACAGCTTCATAGGAACTAGTTTGATCTGTAAGCCCTGCAGAAAGTAGTTTTGACACTTGGAAGCTAGACGTAAATTTTTCAAGCAATACCTTGCTGTAGTACTTGCCAATTATTCAGAATTTTGTCTATCCATGCTATGAGTTGGTGCTTTAGTCCTGACACAGAATATGTTTGAAACTTCTCCAAAAGGAGCAGCTATTTCTGGCTTCACTGGCACAAAAATCTTGTGAACAGCCTGAAGGTTCAACCATTACCACTGCATTTTCAAGTACACATTCACTTTGGTGTTCAACGAGTGTCAAGTATTTCTTATCAGACACACATACACTTCACTGGGACAATTCACATGATCAGAACACATAATACGGCTACTCTTACTGACAGATAGTCCTGATCACTTTGATGCAGATTTCATTTAGTTACTGAAGGAGTTGCAAAAATTTATTTACGAAATCCTTGAAAACTCAGCTGTGAGTTGCCCATTTCCCCTCCTTTTCAACTCCAATGACAACACAGATATGACTAAATTCATCTGCAACCTTCACCAAAACACCACTTCCCACAGGATTTTTTCTGCCTATGCAGGGAATGTGGGTTCTTGCAACTCTCCCTCTAACTCGTTCCTTAACAAATTTACTATGAAGGAGGTGCAAACTACAACTTACAAGTGCATTAAAAAGAAATGCTCAGCTCAACTTTGCAATAGACAAAATTAACAACAACCAAAAAAAATTGTAAAAAAAATCCTGATCAGAGATGATGGTAGTGTCAGATAATGCCAGAAATTGTACTTTGAAATGGCATATCTCATCAAGTAACATCTTCAGGTTGAATAGATCAGGCACTTTATTCAGCAAATAAATTAATTCATTCATTGGTCCAGTACAGTGTCCTTACTTACGCAAGAAATACAGCTCAATTAACCTGTAACTGTATCATTCATACCTTTTAGATAAATTCATTTGCATAAGGAAGTGGTATGAATAAAAGCAGCTCTTCGACCTTGTAATGTCCCTCCTCCCTAGTAACAAGTTAAGGAACTGGCTAATCCTTCACCAAAACTAAGCAGATTCATTTCAGTGTCTCAGCATCCAAAATCCTGCAGAGCCCAGATTTTTTAAAATTATCAATTGTGACTGAAAAATACAGCCAGTTTTAAAGCTAAGTGCAAGACAGCGAGCTAAATCACCAAGAGAACTACTTAATTTTCATCATTAGTATCAGATCCCTGCAGAGTGACTGAAGTTATCCCTAAGCTTGACATCAATTCTTTTGCCAGAGTGGGACAAGATCCAGTAAGCAGTTTTAAGTTGTAATGTTTTTTAAAAATAAATGACATCTTTTACTCATTAAGCAAATAACTGAAAAATTTCACTCGCAGTAATTCACGTTGTTCTTTAAAGCTTGTTGAACAACCTATAAAGCTTGGATATCTTTTTTTAAACTGATTTTTAATAGTTCTATAGAGTTTCTTCATGGGGTTTTTTCAGTTATTCAAAAAGCATTTTGAGTTACTACTATGAATGGAAAAATGGTCTGGGTTCACTTTCTGGATCCAAGAAAGTGCAGATGGAAGAATAGTGTTTACGATTGACTAATTTAAACCATCTCCTTTTGCCCTGCCCCCTCTTTAACCAATACTTTTGCAATTTTACCTCAAATTATTTTCTTCTGCTCAAAACCAGCAAATGAACATTCCCTTCATAAATATTTTTGTACAAGCAAAATACATCCCCAGGAATTTACTAGGCAATGATTTAGTTACTACTCTTTTACCCAGCTCAGTCACAGTTTTCCTGCACAAAGACTCACACAGGGGATCCAAAAATAACACTGGCACAGCTGTGCAGCTGTGCTGAACCTTTAACAGCTCCACACCTGGTTCAACGGTGGAGAAATAAAAGGGAGACAGGGCACAGGCTGTCACGCAGCAAAACTCTACCTGCCCCTCTAAAATGGTGGCAGAGAAGCCAAAACCAGTCCACCTTCTCTCCCCACTTCCTAACAGACCTGTACACCGTGAGGACAGCGTAAGAAAACACTCTCATCTACACTAAGTGGTTCATTTCTCCCAAGAAAGGTAACAAGCTAAGAATGCTCATTTTCGCCAACCCAAAAAACCTGTCTGCTGTCCGCAAGAGGGCATCTCCATTTGCTGGTCCCGTAATAAGAGCGACAATATCTACCACAGTCACAGGTACACAGATTTTTGCAGAAAATGGCACAGCAGAGGTTGAACAACAATATATTAAAAAGTAGACACATTTATCATGGCGATCATCTAGTAATAAATTTCTGTATGTGATTTACTGCCAAAGCCAGGTACAAGCTCAAGCACACGTAAGAGCTCCTGAGAAGATAAGTAACATCATTTTAAGGTTTTTAAAAGTGTAATTATGACTGCATTCCTACTGGACAGTTCTGAGCCTTAGCACATTGTTAAGAACCTCCCTCACCTTTCTCAGTATTTTCTCATCTCAAACTTGAATCCAGGTCCAACTTTTCATTTAAACTCATCCTTTCAGATACTTCCCAGTATCGTCAAAGTCAACACACAGCACATTATTTATTCCATTAGTTTACAAAATGCTCTTAAAATCAAGCAGTGTACTATTGCACAAATAGGAATCCAAGAGCATGGAAAGGTGACACGCAGGCACACTCAACAATAGCTGCTCTGTGCAGACAAAACTCCACTTCAATTCAGAGCAGATGCTCAGGGGAACCTGATCACGTCCCTGTGTCACAGTTCATGCAGAGGACTAAGCCACAATTTATCCTTTGAATTACTCAATTGTGAAAAACACAAAGTGAAGGGAAAAGAAGAAAACAGATGTTGTCACCACAGCTGACAGACAAAGGAAGGTCCAGACACATCTGTATATTATGAAAGCAAAATATTTTAAACATGACTTCCAGTTCTCTCTGGCAAATACGCATTAGATGTCCTAAACTCTAATCCCAAGTTATTTTCACTGCAGTTTAGACATACACACACCCCCCCCCCAAAAAACCAAATCCAAACCCAACAACAACAAAACCCCCAAAATACAAAAAACACCCCACACCTCCCCTCCTCCCAAAAAGGGCAAACTTCTACTGGAAAAAATCCCATGATAAGCAGCACAGAACACAATGGAATGAAAAAAAATTCAGAAACAGTCATAAGATTTCAACACAGTCTTACAGAACAAAGCTGGTTTTATTATCTTTATTATGGTTCACTGGAGAATTTTACTTTACTTTTCCTGTAAGGAAAGAAAAACATAAGTAAGTCCTCACAACACCGTGACATTTCCTGAGAGACTGCCAAGGAATCTGGGGTTCCCAAAAGATATCTCAAGTCTGGGACCTGGAGAGCATCCTGGCATAACTCACCTCATGGTCCACATTTCCAAAAGAACCTACCATTCAAGCAGCCCATGCAAGTTTAGATCTGCAAAGCAAAACCTTAACAAGCTGTCCTAGCATCCCTGGGGGGCAAAAAAACCCAAACAAAACCAAAAACAACCCCACTAAACCAAAAAAAACCAAAAAAACCACCTGCTTGGATAGTGGCAATTTGGAACTGATGAAAGAATTTGCAAAACCCAGACTTTGTCAAAACTAATATGAATTTTTCCTTCCTATCCTAAGGCAGAGAGGTGATTGCTCTTGGATAGAAACATTGCATTTAAAATTTATAAGACAATCTGATCCTCATGAGAACTGCAACAATCGCATTTGAAGGACAGAATAAACAGACAAGACACTGCAACTCTGGCCTGTTTCTTGCAAGATCCACACTTGAAAAATACTATTTGCTTTCCCTAATATAAATAGCCTGGAAGGAATATAGAGTAAAAACAGATCTCTTTCTCCACTACAGTTCCCTAACAGTGTTAACAAGGCATTTACAAACTTGCTTTCCAATTCAGTAAGGAAAATCATATACCATATCAATACATCATCACCTTGCTTGTAAAGTTTGATTCTTCTCCTCTGGAAACAACAAAGGCAGCTTGGCAAACATTCAGGGCAGTGGAACAGAGATGAGCATTTGGCTGGACTGACACCCTGACAGCCAAGAACACAAAACATTCCACAAATGTTTGCAGGGTGCAAACATCAAGGAGAAAAAACAGCTTAAAGGGGGGGATGACACACATTGGGCTCACTAAGGCAAGCAAATCAGTGGCTGGAGAAGCACATCAGGAGTATCACTGGCAGCAATCTAAACCACCAAGGTTACCTTTGCACAACATGCTTGAGCCCCTTAAAACAGCCCTTTGTTCAGATCACAAAAAACAAGTACTACCTTTCTTCTGCCCAGCAAAAGCCTCCAGGGGTACAGTGAAGGACTATTCCTGCATCAAACCATTTCTGCAGAGCCAGGAACACATGTACACCATCCGGCACAAATTCAGTTTGTCCATGCTCTACACCTTCTTCCAAATTTGTACTAAAAAAGGATGCTCTGAATACTACTAGAACATTTTCATCATCCTGATGACAATTACATAAATCCAAAGCTGACAATAATAATTCCACAAATCCTCCCACTAATTAATCCCAGTGCATGTGAAGAAATCATCCCATTTTTACACTGTTTTGTGTTATGACAGCATCCACGCTGTACAGGTCAAACCCAAAGCATACGAACAACTCTGCAGATGTGAGATAGACAAAACAGCAGTAATGATGAAGCATTTTTACCTTTGAACAATGAAAGTAATTTTTCTTCCATGAACTGCATGACTCCAACTGCAGGAAGTTTTCCTCCTTCAGTTTGCAGATTGTCACAAACAACTGGAATTACCATAAAACTGTATTCCGCATTTTTCAACTCACTACTGACTCTACCATACTTAACTATATTACTCTGTTTACCTGATTCTTGTTTTATTGGTATGTGCTGCCTTTTTTCTCAGCAATACTTTTTCTGCACTTTTTATTGGGTTTCAGTAGATACTGACCACAATATAAATGGAATCCTTTCTTTGGGGAAAAATTACCTCCGCTATCAAAAGCCCAGAGCAGATGGATCTTCAGGTCACAAACTGCATCCCTCATGCAAACAGAATGCCAAGACAGTGTCAGCAGCACTTTAGATAAAAGTATCAGTACTGGCTGCAATGGTAATAGCTTTTTGTAAAGAAAGACATGTCTATATTGGTAAAATAGTATGGAGTGTAGAGCTGCTGCCACTAACCCGTACAGCAGGTCAATGCACTGGACAGTAACTCCAAAAACAAAAGGGCTGAAGGCACATTAGTATTCACACCTAATTATTTCCAGTTTTCTGCACAGCAGTTGCTGGGTTTTCTACAGTCTATGGCAATTTTTAAGAACCCATCTGAAAGAAAATGCGGCAAACTGCAAAACACTCTGGTACAGAGAGAGATGCTGAGATGCTCAGTGGAAATGGCCCATTAATTTCACCACACATGGCAAACATACTCACCCTAAACCTGCTAATGAAATTCTCAGAGCCCTCTCCTGTGTTAAACCTGTGCCACATACATCACCTGACTAGATGCACACAGTCATGAAATATTGTTTCTTCTGGTTCATCATACACAGAGGCTGCAATTACAACCAGCTCTCAGGTACTTTACGAACACAAAGACTCTTAGAAGCTTGTCCTTTGTCATTTCCAGAAGACTTTTTTCATTCGCCAGCCCTGCACACCCACAAAGGGGCCAGTCAAAATCTGGCTGTCAAGAATGATAAAAATTTGCTCATATTGTATTATGTTTGTATTCAGTCATCACACAAGCTTACAAGAGTTCACTGTAGCTGGATAGCAATTAAAACTTTCCTGATACACAGCTTATCCATTTTAGCTGCAAAAAAACCCACCACAAAATTAGCATAACTATGCAAAAATGTCCAAGTTATCCTGAAGAGCTATAAACTAATTATGGAGAAGTAACTGAATCATTCATAATATACTTTATAGTTTTATTTGTGCTTAAAGAGTATTTATGTGGCTTTGAAAACTTTGCACCATATCCTAAGTGATATCAGGAAATTATGGGTGGCTAACTGAAATGATGGAGGGACTCCTTTTCATCACTGCTGAAGAAAAAGCCACAGTTTGGAATTTACCGTAACATTTAAGATGCTTCTCAAGGCACTAAAACACATAAGATCATTTGTAATTACTTTAACTTTTTGTGCCCCCCAGCCCAAATGCTCAAATTAATGCAGCATGTCTGTAAAACGTCACCCTGAACTACTCAATGTTTTCCCAAGTTCTACAGCAAGATAAAATTCAGTATTTTGCTTGGTTGCGCTGGATGTTTGTGATCAATAACACTATACTAACAGCGTCTGCTGATTGATGGAGAGAATTTATTTTCTTGCAAGGGAACACTTGCAAGCTGTCCACATTTAATATTTTGTTTTCACCAATGCTTTAAGATGTTTAAGAGCAGTGTAGAATCACACATTCATAATACTGAATGACATTAAGCATGACTATTAGCAAGAAGCAAATACACTAAGTGCCAACTTGGGTAAGGTAAAGTGAAGTGGTGCAAAAGCTGAGAAAGCCATGGAATTACTGCTTTTCTACTACCAAGTTGATTCCCACCTCCCTTCAGCTCTGCAAATGACGTAATTCGTAATTCCATTTAGATTTCTCATGTGTATGGACAACAAGAATAACAAATTTTAAAACAATTCAATGACATTTCTCAAGGAGGCAGCTTGAAGTGTCTTATTTTTCCTGTAATACACTTTCAAGACTCCACAATTCATTTTCAGCAGAGAATTTTGTAAAACCCCACTCTTACACATCATTTTGCAGACAACCACCTTCACTTATCTCCCTGCAAATCAAGGTAATTCTACAAGATTTTATCAGAGCAAACTAGCACTGCCTGTGGCAGACCAATGGGTGACAAAAGATAAATTGGCAGAAAAACATTCCAACTAGAAAATTAAGCACTTTCAGACTGTCCACAAGGAAATACGTAATGCTAGAAAATATAGTGATATGGCAGCAAGAATCAATCACATACATCTGAATGTCATTTGTTAGCTGATGAAGTGTTGCCAAGGCAAACAAAAAAGTTATAATTCAATCAAAAGGCCAAAATTAAACCTAGCTGCAACTAGCAGAAACTGGCAACAGTGGATCCAGGACTGTTTTCAGATTCTCTAAACCGAAGTAGCTCTGATACATCTACAAACACACAAAACACGCAAGAAAAATCCCTGTCTTCTTGTCTGAACAACACCCATTTATCACATCCATTCAATCCTGTCCTGTCTAAGTGTTAAAATCAAGACTTTCTCCCCAGTTTGCCAACTTCAGAGGGAAGTACTTCAGTATTGTTCTCCCATCTCTAGAACACCCACCATGAGAAATTTTTTAACCCTCATTTACTGGTTCACAAAATTTATGGCAAAAACAGCCAGCCATTCTAACATTACAATGGAGTACCAAGGCCTTAATGAGAGATGTTACTTAATAGTAACATATTATTTGTTTGTTAATTCCAAAGATAACTTAAACCAATGGAACTGACAATTTTATTTATATATGCTATGTCAAAACAGTATATTAAATAGCGTCAGTAAAAAATAATATATACAAACAATATAGTCAGGCCACTCCAAGCAATCAACAATTTTACCCCATGCTCTTTTGTCCCAGGACGGCAAATGAGTATCTTCTCTCTCACCAATACTTTCCTGGAATTCAGCAATCTTCTTAGGATGACTTGGTCAATACTAATGTATTTTCATACAAGCTTTCAGCTAAAACACTCAGTCTTTCTGCAGAGGCGTTTCAGCACCACCATCACCAAGAATAGGACATGTTGCAGCTTAAAAACATTCTCTAAAGAACTCTGTTAAGTTTTAATGGCCAGTTAAGGGGGGAAAAAATTACAGGATCGTGTCCCAGTTTCCACACTACTTTACTTTCTCCTACCATATTAGTCTCCAAAAAATCTGCACAGGACAGACTAGCCAAAAAACAGTTTCTTTTTGTTCCACTTTCAGTGAGTATCAGAACAAAGTATTTGCTCCTATCAGTTTCCAAGCAATCTGTCTAGGCATCCAAGTTTATCAACAAGAAGAACCATTCAAACCTCCTTGCTTTTAAACATACCCAAACTGAAAAGCTTGTTTAACTGGCCTATTAGGCTCTGTGATTGATTTCTTGACATTTCCAATAAATCATCTTTCTGGTTTTGGGATAAGACTTCAACCCTTCATCGTTTGTAATCTAGAGCAGATACCAAAAAGCTGTGTTTCTGAAAACATACACACACACAAAAATCTGCTTTTTCTAGACCTCCAGCAGCACATACAGCTTGTTTCTGAGCTCGAGTTTTCATCCTGTTCTCTAAGCACAAAGACTAACTTCACACTAATACACAGAGAAAACTCCTACCACCAGCACTTAGTATTTTCCAAGTTGGCACCAAGACTGCTCTACTGTCGTACCACAGACTGTGTTTCACACATACTGTCTGAAACTCTCAGTCATCTCCCCATACAGAGACATGCTTGCTATTTGATTTCCATGCTTCTAGGAAATTCCCTAATACCCAATAAAGCTCAGTAACACACACACACAGAAGTTTTCCATGAGAGAAAAGGGGATATTTCACAAGAAGCATCACGTGATTTTTCTGAGTACAAGATTGCTTTGCATAAAATGCATTAAAACCACCTCACCACAGACCTCTGACCCTCAGTTAGGGATGAAGAGACCATATGAATCAGCATGGAAGATGACACTGAACTCACATTAGAGCTCTCTTTATAAGGTACATGATAAAGGAAACTTGTCACACACACAGCAGTCCATCATGCGGCACCTCCACGACTCCGAAGAGTGCTTTCTCCAAGGAGGAAGTACAAAAACAATAGCAATGTCCTTGCAGCTCAAAACCAAACCATTCACTGAATATATTGTTATCACAGCTACCGTACTCTTTTCCCCCTCAAGTGCCACGTTGTATGGAGAGCTGTTGGGTATTTTATGGCATTAGAAAGTAAGTATAACCTAACTTATATTATGGTCATAATTGAGTGGTATCACAGGTCCCAGACACTCATTGTTGGGGTTTTTTCTACACAATCCCTCCAGCCTAAGACACTCCACTGCAGAGCAGAGGAGGGTATTCAGCTCCTTAACTATGTCCATCATAGTGTCACAATGGTGAGCACAGTTACCAGAGCTAACTTTACCTCCCTCAGAAGTCTAAGCTCGTGGGACACCACAGGCTTGACCCAGCTGTGCATTTGAGCAGCATCACCTCCTACAAAACATCTGTTCTGAACTGTGAACCCTTCCTTTCCCCTCCCACAAAAGACCAGAGGCTCAGTGAGCAGCCCTGCTGCACAGACCTGCCCTTGCCAGAGGAGGCATAAGCAGTCCTGACAAGTCATTTGAGAAATAATTAGCTCCTCGTGTCACATTTCCACATCTATCAATGCATCCCAATTGCTCTATCTACAATTTAGCAGTCCAGCAGTGCTATCAGGTATTTCCACCAGGTATTGCACAGTAATTTTTCATTACTTACTGGACACTTACTGCTTAGTCATATATAGACCAACAATAACTATTATGTTCTTTTGGCTAAAATGCCATTTTCTAGAAGTCCCTATGAAAGTAAGAAATGGTAAAACTCACGTTTCAGAGCCTTCCTGTTGGTGCTGGGAGATGAGTATCTCCAAAGCAGTGTCCCAGGAGTGACACCATCAAACATGATACAAACATCTGAAGGGAGTCTCAACATTTAGGATTTTATTTCTAATGCTAGCAGAGGATCACGTCTACGCCAAACTAGCCTTCTGCACTTTTCCAGTTGCCAGGGAAAGGTGTCAGGAGCTACATGAAACTGCATTGTACAGCAGTGCTGCACAGAGGCTTAATCTCGTTACGTGATAAATAGTCTTGACACTGAATGTGCCACGTGCTGCACACTCAACTGGCTGCTTTAGTCCTTTCCTGGTGTCAGCTGAGAGCACTGGGAGCTTTGTGAGCCCAGGCTGACAGCAAGAGGCACGCGTGGGAATTCAGCACGTACCAAACAGGAGAACAGCCGAACGCAAGCCACATTTCTACGTGTGCAGGAGAAACTGCCAAGCTTCCCAGCTTACAGCATCATCATCAGAGCTGTCCCTGCTCCTTCCCACAAGTGTCCCTCTCTGATTACGCCTGGCAGAAGGCAGCATTGGAAGGGACCAACATGGCTACTCCCATACAAAGATCCACTGACCGCTGCAAAGGGCAGAGCCAACAACCATTTCCCAATGTGGTAACAGCTGATCAAACCAGGAGTTGAATCACTGTGGCAAGTGGCCATAATTGTTGGTAATACCAGTGCTAAAACCTAGGAAATTCCTCAAAAGCAGTAAAGCTGTTAAGAAAGAAAGAACTGAAGTCACCATCCCCAGACATGTTCAAGAAATGACTGGATGTGGCAGTCAGTGCCGTGGTTTAGTCAGCATGGTGGTATTAAGTCAAAAATTGGACTTGATCTTGGAGGTCTTTTCCAGCCTAAATAGTTCTATTATTCTATTAAATGAATTAATAGTTGACTCATTGCAGGACAGAATCATCACAGTGACAATAATAATGGTCCTACTATAAGCATGTTGATGTAGATTCTATTTTTGTCCTGGCACATCTTACAATACATGTAAAATATTCCCATGGTTCAGAACTAGACTATTTTTTTCCACAACTGTCCACATATGACAAACAAGCAGGACAGGAAAGGATCTCCCTACTCATTAAGCCCAACTTCTAAAATCCGATGGGAGTCAGCAACACATTTACTTTCAGATAGCAAAAAAACACCACCAAAATAGCTATTTTAATATTTCTCCTCACCCCCAACCCAGCAGTCCCAAGGCTATCCAGGAACTCCTTAACCTGTTAGAACTTTTTCTTTCATCCCAGCACACCCACAGACAGTCTACTCCAATTTGCTCCTGCATTATCACCCAAAATAATTCTCCTCTCTCCCTGATGTTTACACATCTGACATAAATATGTGTAGAGATTAAGGCTCTTTTCTCATTTTCACAGAATACACAAAACCAGGTTCAATTCTCTCAAGAAAGAGGATTGAAACGTGGCTGGTTAAGTCTAGGCAGCAGACATCACACACATCCCAGGTTACAAGGAAAACTAAACAACCCAAAAGCACCAGGTCTCTTTGGCTTACACACAGATATTGATTGGTTTTTATATTTTTCATTACTCAAAAACACTAGTTACAATGTGCCTTCTTACAGCTTCTTCCTGCTTACTTAGTTGTGACCCCCAAGAGAAAAACCCAGCCTCAGAAAACTGCTGGCATCAAGACACAGATCTCTATTTATACAGACATATATTTTCCTAAATATCATTTATTAAACATTTCTGGAAGACGAAGTTAACTGACTCCAGTTTGAGGCCTGTTATTCTCCTAGGAGGAAAAGATGTTTCGACATCATGCATCAAATGTTAATATTTTACATTCCAATTAATTTACTGACTTTTGAAGAGTTTTTACTTGAGTTGTATTTAAAACAGCACCTTCAAGACTTCCCACTGCCATATAACAAAATTGCATTTGCTTTTTTTAAAACAGTGAATACATGTGTCTTACATATGAACAGAGTTAGCCCTCAATCTTGAAATCAGTTATTGATTGGGACGTGGGGGATGTTTGCTACGATGTTTTCATTCCAAAATTTCACTTTTATCCACTGGGCAAAGCTCTGTCAGAATAAGCTTTTTGACGGGTACGTTTCCTATTCAATTCTAAAATGAGCACATTTGACATAGAAGTTGGGTCCTCTTGGGCTCCAGCAACGCTATTAAGATCCCAAATTACCACGATCAGATTCTGACTTCCAAAGCCCATTTGCAAAGCTCCCATTTTAGGACACTTCCATTCAGCTCTGCAGAGCCTAAGCAGGTTTTGTACTTGGCAAACAAAGAATTCAGTTACTTTAAAAGAAGGTAAATCACTATCTCCAAACTAAAATGCATTGCGTTTTCTTTCTCCAGGCAGGCTGTTTAATACTTCTCCTTCAGTTTACTTCTTAGAAGAAATTAAAATAAGAAAAAAAAAGAAAAAGCCAAGAAAAAAGAAACATCTGTGGGAACAGCTGCACAAATATTGCAACTGCCAGAGAACAGACTTCTTTCTAGTATCCAGGATTTCTTGGTCTGTGTTTTGCAGGAACACTTAGTAGTGGATAACCACAGTGACTAGGCATGCATCTGACATGCAATTTTGATCTCAATCACGGATAAGAGGTAAAAGCTCAACACCAGCCAACCACAGACACACACACATAGAGAAAACCCAAAGTCTTGAAAGAATTGTCTAGAGGTTCCACCATAAAAAAAGCTTACACAGCAAGTAGGGTGCTCGCTCTGACTTCTGGACAATCAAAATTCCATGGTAGCTACTTTATAATTATAAGCAAATGTACAGCACAGTTTTTTCCTTCATCATTATCTCACCTTCAGCAACAACACTGAGACCCCAAATTACTCAGCACACTTTCCAAGACAACACTTTGAAATTAGAGAATGATGTCATTAAATAAGATTTCCAGAAGTCTGTCTTCATCTCCTAGATACATTTGTGTTCACATACTTGTCTTTGAACTGTAGCAATCTGTTATGCTCCAACAGGAAGCATCAGGAATGAGTTTTATCATGCTCTGTGCTATATATTGATAATTGCACAATTCCTATTTCTCAGTCCATGCCCAAGGAGGTAAGATGAATATAATTAAAACTCCATTTCAGTAATAATCAACTAAATTAAAGTAACCAGTTCTAAATACACGTGGCCATGGTAGCAACAAGATTTGGAGCTACTGTACAATGCACAGTTCACTTGGGATTTACTGAAACTTTTTTTTCCCTCCAAAATGCTGTAAGAATTATCAACCAATTTAGCCATGGGGGGCAAGTTGCCACATCCAGCTGATCCACAGAGCAGGATCTGAAGAATGAGAAGCAAAGTTAATTGCCTGTAGCCTCTGCATCATTTTTCTTTCTCAAGCAACTCAAGAGGGGCCTTAAGCATACTTTAAGTCACCCTTCACTGTATCACCATCCCATTTGCTAAACAGTCATTTGGCACGCTGAGACTGCTGGAGCACAGCAGCACTTCAGCTTCTTCATCTTCCACCTCTACAGTGTCAGCTGTCAAGCTGGGTACCTAGAGAAAGCCTTCTTATCTGACTAAGCTCCAGCACACTTCAGGGGGTCTCTGCTCCACTCGAATTCACGTGATCCACCGTTACTCATTTTCTAAAGACTCATCCTGTAAGACTGTGCCTACACATTCCCACAGTACTGCCTTGAAACAAAGTTGAGATCTTTAAAAATAAAAAGCAAGAAGATTCATCACAACCTGCTTTGCAACATCAGCTCTTATCCTTCCTTGTGTCCACACATTCCTAGCTGAAGAAGGCAGGCCTTCATGTATAGCAACGTTCTGCTGTGGTTATTCAGCTCCTTTCCATCAAGCCACAAAGAGAGTACCAGATTCTTTCCCCCACCCCAACCTAAGTAATACTAAAACAAAAGAGGGTCAAAACTGAACAAATGGATGGCTACAATGGGACAGAAAGTGCCCATCCAGCCCAGCATCCCATTTCCAACTGTGACCGAAGTAAAACCTCAGAACACATAGGATACATAAGACAAGCACAAAGCAATACTTTCAGCTAGCTACCCCTGAAAACTGGGTTTTCCTTTTACTAATCCCTATGCTGCAAGTACTTATGCATCTTAATTACACCTGACTTAATCTTGTGCACAGAACTACCTCCTTTCGTTTGTTCTGAGCCTGCCGCCATCACTTCTGGAGACACCCTGGGATTCCTCTACTGGAAAATAAGGGAAGAACCAGTCTCTGCTGCCCCTTTCCCTGCCACTTGCTAAAGCAGTTTTCTCAGTTATTTCATCTTCAGCCTGAAAAGTTCCTTCCTGCAGCACTGTTTCTTGCACAGAAGCTGTGCTGTCCCTGACCATTCTTGTCACCCTTTTTAAGACTTTTTCCAGCTTAAGCTGCCAATTATTAGAACTTTCCCCCCCTGATCTCACCTCCATCCTCCTTCACATTTTTCTTCTCACAGCAGAGCATGAGGTAGCTGGGGGAGGTTAAAGAAACAGCTAGAAAGGCAGCTTATGGCAAATCCAGGATGCTGTCGCTGGAGCCGAGGTCGAGTCAACTGAGTACAGATTAACTGGAAGGCTCCTTTCTCTGCCTACTGAAGGAGCACTCTGCCTGTATCTGGGAGGCAGTAAGATTCCTCTAGATATCACTAACTTGGAGAACCAAACATGCTTTTTCTTTGGTTTGTGTGGTCTGTGCCAAAATGTGTTGGCTATTTCCTTATTTTGAGCTATTTCCCTGTTTTGCAAGGAGGTAAATTATTGAAATTGCTGGGTTTTACTAACATTTCATGGTTAATTCGTTAGGCCAAGAATACCAGTCCAGTTAAAAATTAAGTTCTATTTTCTTTCTTTAACAAATTGCTGTTCCAAAAGCAAAGGTAGATGTGGGAAAAGAACAACAGGAACACACCAGCTACTTCCAGGAAGTAACACACATGAAAAGTGTCTTTGCTAAAAAGTTACTAAGCATAACTGCTGTTACACAAGTTTGCACAGAACTTAATATTGGAAAATGAAAGATATTTCATGACAAGAAACTACATACACATTGCCAAGGAATTCAACATGTGTTCCTGAGGTTTGTCTCATTGAGCCATCGAGCATGAAAGCTCCTCCAAACTAAAACTACAACAGTAAACAACAGAACTTTGTTAAAGTTAAAAGCAATAAGCTTGTGTATTCCTTCAAGACCTCTGGCTTGATGGTGCATGACATTTTCATTAGGAAAGCCCAATGAAACTAGAGCTGAGCCAAGCAGACAAAATTAATTCAAGCATTTAACAGATAAGTCAAAGACCATGACCGTACACAAAAAAAGTATCACACTGCAGGTGGTTTCTGGTCTCCAAGCAACTATCTTATTTTGCAGTGTAACCAGTGACTTGGAAGAAAAAAAAAAAAAGAAAGAAACGTCATGAAGAGTTATGCAGGTGACAAGTACCAAAGAAGCTGTTAATTACAAAGAGGAAAGGCGACTGACAGCCAGCCATCCGTCGGTCTGTGCACCAGCCTGTGTCTCCGTGCTCAGCAGCTGCAGAAGTTGGGAAGAACTGACAGTAGCTGAGAGCATCCTCCTGAAGGAAAAACTAAAGGTCCTGTTCAACACAACAGCTCCATCTCTAGTGTCATCACAGTACTATTTAACAAGGGAAAAGAAAGTATAAAGATCACCGTGCCTCTGCATTTCACAGGACCTCATGGAAAGTATTACCTCCAGCGCTGGTTTTCAAACTTTTAGACGCATTTGGAAAACTGGAAACCATTGTTTTAAAATGTTGGAATAATTAAAGCAAGGGAGAAGAAAATGGAGAAATGAAGAAACTATATTTTCCACTTTTAAGAAGAGAAGGTAAAGATAGTAACTCTAGAGGAAGCAAAAATTTGGATAGAGAAGGCTATTAAACATACAAAGAGCTAATAACAACCAGAGCTAACAAAGCTGGTAGTCAAAAACAAGCAGTAAAGCTGACTAATGATAATTACATCAAATGAATATATTGCAGAGAATTGAGAGTCTATCGAATGACTTTGTTGACAAAACAGGGTATTTTTCACAAATACATGATCTAGCTTATAATGGAAGCTAATGAAGGACGCTTATGGTTCATTTTCGATCCATAATCAATTGAACAAAAAAAAAGAAAATTTACAGCTTCACTTCAACCCTTAGCATAGACACTTTCATCACCCAAATTTAACTGGCAAAATGGTAAAGCAGAAGGAAAGAGTTGGGAAGCGTACAGGAAGCTAGAGAATAGGAAGAAGTGTCTCAGCACGCAGTTCCTCACACCGAGATCAGACACCTACACGGCTGGTTCACAGGCACATCCCAGGAATCTCTACTGAAAGCAAAGATGACAAAGCCTTGAGGCTTGGGAGGTATCAGTTGCTGGCTGTCCTACTGAGGTTGGGACACTGCAGGGGCCAAGGGGAGCTGCTTCCTAACATCATCCAGCTGCTTCTGGGAGCTGCCCTGGAAAGCCAGCCTCTCCTGGCTGCCACAGTACCACTGCCACCAAAGGCAGTGTGCCCTCCCCACTGCTCTAAGGCTGGGATTTCAGCTTCATTTGATTACACCTCTGCAACTGAAGAGTTTCTTATCTGTCCCAACACAGGGCTGCTTGATGCTTCCTATGCTGCTGAAGCTAAACCACACCTATCTTTGAGATGTCTCGTATTTTCATCTTTTTGAGTGCTTTCAATTTAAAAAAAGTGCAACCTAACCAAAATTTTCTAAATAAATACAGGCAGAAACTAAAAAAAAAAAAAACAATTCTAACCTGAAATCCTTGCTTTAGCATAATAATAAAAATTAATATAGACTAAATCTTGCCACTCACACTTTCTGCAGTCTAACATGAAGGAAGAGAATCTAAGATGGAAATTTGGCCTCTACTGTCTTTTTAAGTTTTTATCCCTCCCAAGACTGGCAGTGGAGTAGCAAATTTCATTAAAAGCTGTGTGTTTCCTTATCATCCAATACTATCAGCCACTCATCTTACCTGGGGTCCTCCACATAACAGAAAGCCAAGTTCCAGACAGTAAACAAAGAAAACCTGTACCAGATACTCTCCTGCCATGTTTTTCTTGGTTTAAAACACCAAGAGAAGACAAACCTTTCTTTTTCTCCTTGGCTGAAAGCTAACGTACATTCACCCTCAAAACAGTTTACAACACAAATGCCACCCCAATCTGATGACGTGTCACACTCTGTTCCAGAAGGTTAATTAAAAAAAAAAAAAAAAAAAAAGTAATATCAAGCATTCCCTCTATCCAATACAGAAAAAGCCAGTAAGAGCTCCAGGAATAAAACATACTTCCAAAGGCCATCAAATCACAATAAACACTAAAAAGTCTACACAGAAGACAATTAAAGTTAGCAGATGCCAATCACTTCAAACTACTCACCATGAATTTCAACTTCCCCCTTTTTTTTTTTTCTACCTGGTGCGTTTAAAAAAGTAAACAAAATATTGAATCAAACAGCAAGAGATGCTTGTGTGCTACAGCTCCATATGGAGCTCACTGGGGTTTTTGATTCTGGTTGCTTCTGAAGATGTGACCTTACCAGGAGATCAAACTATTACTTGGGCCATTTCCTTAAAGGGATCTTAATTTCTGTCTTTCTAAACCCCATCTTCAGAAAAATGAACCTAGTTATAGAGCCACTAATAAAAGTGATCTTATGCACCAGCCTGCAAACACAGGAGAAGCACATGTCTTAAAGGACTAATCCACAGCCTCCCCTTCACTTGAGCCCACTAGATCATTTTCTTCCATGCAAAGAAGTCATGCCTTCCACACAGAATCCTGGTTTTTAGTGGAATTTTCTACAGGGATTTATATTTTTTCTTAATTACTGTGTTATGGGGGGGGGGTTGGTTTGGCATTTTTGGGATGGGCACTCTATTTATTCCAAACTAGACCTAATTAGTTTCATTAAAAACTGAAAGTCAAGAACAAGAGAAGAAAAAAACAGCTGAGAGACAGGACAACAATCAAAGAGGAGGCAGACTAATAACTTCAGATACCATGCACTAAGAAATGTGAGTTCTAAGAACATTTATTTTTAACATTAAGTCACTCTATCACATACTAGAAGATGCCTTTTGCAATAACAAAACTTGCCACAACATTAAAATCTCATGGGAAACAAGCACTTGACTCTCAATCTTTCCTCCTCTCTACCTCTGCCTGGAACTTTGCATGCCTTCTGCAAGCATGAGATGCCACTTAAATGCTTGTTAGCTAGGACAAGATGCTTTGCTCCTTGTACTGCTAAGTCCCACTCCCTTAATTCTCACCTCATGGGGAACCCTTTTCCCCTAAAGGTACAGAAATTGTCACCACCCAGGTACAGAACTATTGTGCAACAGAAAAACTTAACAGCATCTTAATACCTGCTCATCTAGTAAGAGTTATCATCACCCTCTCCCAGCAACCATGCTATTTAACACAAACAGAATTCAGATTCACATTAGATAAATTCCGTGTTATGAAGTCACTATTGCTACATAGGAAATTAATTTGTTTCCTTCTTTTTACCTATTCAGGACAAAGGTACCTATGTAAAAAAACACCCCTTGCTGTTTACTTCCAGTCATCTGCTGCAAACATTTTTCTAACATCCTCAAACATGAATTATTGAATACTCTCCACCCTGCTGGCAGATGAAAACTCCCAAACTGACAACATACATGCATATTACTGCAAAGAAATAGACAGATATTACATCCAGTTTCCTTCCCAATGAAGGAGAGAGAGAAGACAATTACTCCCTTTTCTTAAAAAGAAATCCACTCACTGGCTCTAAAAATCCATGGGAGATTCCCTAACTCTTTTTGTGATTGCAATCAGAGTCCTCATTGCAAAATCTGTCCCAGTGAGGACGTTCTCTCTCAAAGCCTGCTACAGATACTTGTATAGGACGAGGAAGATTTCAAGGCAACCATCGCACACCCAAGACTGCAGAAAGCACAAAGGGCTTTGACTTAAAGTCAACAAGTAGTCAGATGACACATACTCTGTTAGCACCCCTGAAACCAACAAAAAGGGACCCTGTTAGGAAGCATTTAGCCTTGTTAAGCGATAACAGCAGAGAACAACACTGAAAGATACCTACACGCACACACACAACAAACAAGAACAGCTGTCTCAGACACACACAGCTGCTGCCACCGCTTCGCTGTCGGCAGGAACGGCTCGTCCTGCACAGATCCCAGGGTTCGGTCCGCACGCCAGGAGCGGCACCGGCGGTACTTACCGGTGCTGGCTGCGGCGCTGCCCCGGACCAGGGCTCCCGCCACCCTCAGGCAGGGCCGCCCCGCTCCCCCATACACGCGGCGGCTCCCCGGGGCACACTCGGCAGCAGCGGCAGCCGATTTCAGCCCGGCTGCGCGGAGAAGTTTCTTTTCCTCTCGCCTCCCTCAGCCGCTCATGCGACCTGTGCGCAGGCGGGGCTGCCACCATCCCACGGGGGCTGCCGCCATCCCCCGGGAGCCGCGCGGTCCCCGCCGGGGGCAGCCCTCGGCGGCGGGCGGGGCGGCTGCGTGTGAGGGTGATGGATAATGTGCGATGTGCGAGCGCCGTACGAGGGGCTGGAGCGGCCTCCCAGGGCCAGCCCCCGGGTTTCGGGTTTCACGGGCGGCTGGCAGCCCCGGGCCGCGCCGGCGGCTCCGCTGGTGGGGGAACAGGCCAACCTTCCCAGACGCTCTGGGAATGCCAGCGACAGGACGCGCGCCGGGAGCTGTCCCGGGGCTCCCTGCTGTCCCTAATCCTGCCCCGCTCCAAGGGGACACATACAGCCCGAGATCTTACGTAGAGTTTTGCCGCCCCCTCTCCTTTTCCCTTTTTGCCTGTGGTGCTGCTTTAGTCGACTAAACACACTCTGAGCAGTCCCGGCTCATCCACTTCCAACAGCATCCCTGCAACTTAGCACGGCGCTCTCTTGAAGAAGGACTCAGGATCTTACTCATCCGTTGGCCTGCACAAGGAGAGTTCTAAGGCCCAGCTCCAACTCAGTTGCACGGCAGAAGTCAGGAAATTATGATGGAAACTGCAGCCGTAATTGGGTTCCAGGGAGCGAACGGCAGCTCCCGAATGTCATGACTGATGCCTGCTCCCGGCTGACTCAGGAAGCATGAGGCTGCACTCTGCTTTTCCCCATACTCAGAGAGGGCAATGAGTGATGTGTCACCTCCTTCCCCCCTTCCACCACCTCAGTCCTGCACACTAGAACCTACAGGATTGGTTTTCAGCGGAAGCAGCCTCTCTTGGAAATCCTAATTGCCGTGTTGCTGGTCTCTTCTTTCAGATCTCCATCATGAGACAAAAAGCGGTTTCTAATACAATACCACAAAGAGATCATAAGAAAAAATTACTAATAGTGATAGTTGAAGATGGCACAACACTGAACTTTGAAGCCCAAGCAGGGTTCTGCCTACTGTACACACCATTTTCAGCTATACATGCCAGGCATGTGGTGTTGCTCTGGTGACTGGACCCAGAAGATCTGTAGAAGCTGGAAAAATGTTTTGCACGATCCAAAATCTCAGCATCTGATGAGTGCAGCTGGGACAGACCTCGACACACTCCCACTGACTTCTCTCCCATGACCCATTTCTCACAATTCTGTGTTTATTGGTTCCAGCTCCACCCAATGTGAAAGCACTAAAAAATCCTGATTACTACAAGAACTAGGTACAGCCTTTTGAAAGCAATCAGTTTTCTGATTTACTCCTCAGATTTATGAAGTTTTTCAATAGGGGAAGTCTGAAAAATATTTACTTGCTGTAGCAGATAACATGTCATAACTTGCAGCAGTAATAAATGAGATACTACTGCACTGGAGAAGCTTCCTCTTTTATCAGAAACAAAATCATTCAGCTACCTGGTTATCCATACTGAATCAAATCTCTGAAACCTGCTTCTCTCTGTTGCTGCAGGAAGGGTTGGGACCTGCAGGAGTCAGCCCAGATATCAGTACACTAATCAAAGGGAATACCCAAGACACTTTCCTTAGCTTCCCAGCTTTTTGTGAGTTAGCCAGCCACAAAAAGAGAACTAAGCAAGCCATTAAGCATGAGGGCTGGTCTCTGCTCCTGTCTCTGGAAAAGAAATCCACAGAGGTAAAGCAAGCAGGAGACAGAGCAGAGTCATTCCTATGATCTCCCTGCCAAATGCAGAGAGATTTGGCCAACAGAGGTCCTCAGCATCTGGAAGAGCATGCAGCACCCCACCAAAATGCAGCTTCTCCCATCAGCCATATCACTTTGAAGAAACCACTGAGTCTTGCTGACCCTATGCCAGTGTAATTTTTTTTTAAGGGTAAACAGAGTATAGAACATGTGGCTGCTCAGGAAGAGAATGTAAACATGCACAAACTTTAGATGGTGGGGACAAGGACAGAATTAAACACAGTCACAGCAGGATACCTATGCTGGCCTTCAGTTTGCTTGTCTGCCAAATTCAAGCTCACAGGGAGAACAGCCAGAATGACATACTAGAAAAAACATTTTTTAGTGGGCTGGAAAGCCTTGCACCATCAAGGACCATGCCTGCTCTGATGAGGAGTCTGTACATATGGGAGCCTCACTTTATGCATCACAGTTATCAACATTATATAAAAATTTAATCCAGGCACTTCTGAAACTTTCGTCTCTGCAGTCCAGTGTCTTTATCTGAACAACAGCCATATTAAGACACAAGACCTCTTGTTTAAATGATAGGAAATTACTGTTCTGTTTCTGTACTGTTCTCTTAAGAGAGAAGTAACCCCAGGGAAATTTCCAGCTACCATAGAGAAGGGAGAGTGGCACAACACACTTCCTAAGCACAGAGACACACAGGAAGTGAGCTGCAGGGCAGGCTGGAACTGCTGGCTGCTGCCCTGGGCAAACACAGGCCCCCTGCTCCTGTGCCAGACCTGCTCGTGCACAACAGACAGCTCTCGGCCTTGTGCCTGCAATGCAGGTCCTTTCAAAAGCTGAGCTGCAAAGCCACTCATGTCCTTGAACAACTGCACGTGTGAAGTCTGACTATCAATACATAATTACAACAGTAACAGTGAGGAGACCCTTTGTAGTCAGATTTCCTTCCTTGCTTTGCTGATGGGTGATTACTGACTCCGTTCTCTCTGGTTATGGTTTGTGAGCTGATGCTCTTCTAAAGTTGAGGTTTAGGCCAAAAACCAATTTTAATTTGCAGCTTTATGGGCATTGAAATCCTTCAGCCTGGGTTGTCTTTTGTACATGTACATCATCAATATCCAGTCATTCATTAGCTACGTTAGGGAAAAGCCAGCAGGAACAGGTCTGTAACTGAAAACAGCTTATTCAACGCCATGCAATTCACAATTAAGGCTAAGAAAAGCCTGTTTGGGTGCTGGTAGGTATCCAGCTTGTGTCAAAACTGCTCCTATCTGATTCCTTGGATACCAAACCCAAGACTGAGACACTTCAAAGTCTTGACTTCTGCAATGCAGGGAACTAAGATTTTGAATCTGTTCCTCTGGAAGAACAGCACATTGTTTTTTTCCAGAACATTTAATGACACAAACTAAAAACATTTTACCAAACAATCAAACAGGAAAGATGAAATCTGCCTTTGCCACAGACAGTTTGGCCGTGCTTAGGCATGGAATATTCTTGGCCAAGTGCAAGCAGTTCCAAAGGTAATCCCCCCCACTCTGGGCAAACATTCCTTGGGCAAGTATACATATAAACATACAGAGTCTTTGGAACACGGCTTCTCTGCAGACATCTGTGCAGTCTGGTGAACAAAGAGGGCTAAAGTATAAGCAGGCAGGAAAAAACACCACCTTTTTTCAGTGTAACTAAACCCAGAATGCATCTGCTGCCCCTGCAGATTCTCTTGTTTAATACCAACAGAGAAGACAGTACTGAATTCACTTTACATTTCAGGAAATATTTTCTCATTGGATTTAAGGTCACAAGCCAGAAAACACAGCCACAGCTCACCAAATCAATATTCTTCTGTATCATTAGTCCTTAGCAAGAACAGGACAAGCCACACCCAGAATTAATCGACAGCACCCTGAAAAGCGGCTTAAATCTTTACTTCTTCCCTGGGGACAGATTCTACAAGATGTTTCACAAATGAGTAAAGCTGCTTTCACTAATAGCCATAAAGCACAGACATGCAAGTGCTCAGAGACAGGGCCAAAAACTGACACGTCTGAAAATGGTTTGAAAAGTGTTAAGTTCTTCTTTACACATACAGGAAACTTCTACTCAAAGCCATCAAGAATGTTTGAATAATTTCTGTGTCTTCAAATCTATCAAAATCTGTGTGTCCAGCTGGGAATCATTTTATCTCAAATAACCCATGGGCATCCTGCCATTTTCATATCCACTTCCCCAATTGCAGTAAAATATTCCTTACCAGCTGGTAGATTTTTCTCCTTTCCCTGCCTTATAACTTGCTCTGTCCCCGTGCTTGGCAACTGAACCTCACATGCAACAATAATTGCACTCCATATCATAATTCATAACTACATGCTTTGTTTTCCAGTCTAGATAACTGGGACTAATGTAGGACTCTTAAGATGTGTGTGTCATACATCAAATCACATGAAATTGTGATAATACTCAATTAAAAAAAAAAAAGACTTTACATCACTTCTCTCTTCCTTTCTGTGCAAGTGCTCAGAACAACCTCATGTTTAAGTTGGATGTCAGTATTCAACAGAGAATTTCCCCTCCTTTTATAAGAGCCCAAACTATTTTATCTGGTCTACTTCCTTCGAGTTCAGATTGTTGAGTCTAGAATTGTACTAAAATTACTATGAAAAACAAAACAAGGTTATTCTGGACACACAAAAGGAAGCTGATTCCACTGTGTTCTGACTGAGGAAAAGACAGTCACCCATGTAATATATGCTTCAAACTATACTAATTCCTTAGAACTGAAAAAGCATTAGAAGACACAGAATAGAGCTTCAATAGGTAAAGTGATGATTTATGGTGCGACGGATTAATGCAGAAATATAGAAACAAGACAACCAAGATCAGGATCATCAACACAAGTTTTAAAACTAATGTTTTTGTTAAAGCACTTGCTGACTACAAGGCTTGACTCTTTCACAAGGCTGTTGCCAGGATCTCAGATTAGATTACACCACTTGGCTTTGATTTCCTAAACATCTTCCAATTTCACTCCAAGATTACTTTGGAATTAGCCTTTACTAGCATAAACATACTATTCTTTCCCAGCTATAAAGCAAATTATATTTGGACTCCCAGGACAGGCAGAAGGTAATTGACCTTGTGTCTTTGGTTAGAAGCACAGAACACAAGCATATGTATCCCCATAGGGGATGGCAGCAGGTAGGAAGAAATAAAAATAAAAATCCCCTTCCTAAGGTAGTCATTCCAACAGTGAATCTTGATTTACTTACTATTATAGTTCAAAGCTCAAACCAGCCAATTCTGGATCCTGTTTGGACAGGGCAGTTTAGAGCAGAACGTTTTACTTCCGTTCCTTTCTGTACAGAAAGTATAACTTTCAAATATACAGATAACATGTGTTTTCTTCCCAATTTGATGATAGGCATTTTCCAGAGTGCTTGCTGCCACGCAAAAATAATGTTGGGGGTTTTAAAAATACTCTAAGAACCCCCCAAATAACAGGATCTCCCTAAAAGCTGAAATAAAGGCGTTTTAGCCGGTCCATCTTGGGAACACTGACATTGCCAAACAAGATTTCTTCCCTCTTAAAAATTAACATCTACACTTATATTCTGCAATACATTACATAAGAGTCCTCAGTTGTCTATTTAGCAGCTGAAGCAGCCTAGATGAAATTAGCAAACCCAAAATCACTGGATGTCAGAATTTATTTTTGGTGGTATACTTAAAATATAGACAAGAATGCAAGAGGAACTTAATATTATATTATGTTCCTGCTAACTGGTGTTTAAATGCATAATCTCACCGTGTACTCTAAGATGGAGACTCTGAGCAACTCCACAAGCAATGTAGCAGCAGTTGCAGCAGAAAAGTCATAGGGAAAAAGCAGTAGAAAGTAAGTAGGGGAAACAAAAAGCCGTAAGAGCTCAGAGGAGATCACCATTGGCCAAGCAATCTTCTCAAGCCACTAGGAAGTGAGTGTTACTCATCAACAGTAAACAGGAGCTCCAGTTTACATTGCCTCTCAATAGGCTGGATGGAAAAACAGAAACAGCCACCCCATAAAGCAGCAGTAAATTTGAGGGGAAAACAGCAGCCCACAGCGAACCTGGAATAATATGCAGGAAAAAGTCATCACATCTTATGCAGTTAAACACAGTTCAGCCAGCAGGTAAAAAATTCAGAAAACCCTAAACAATGAAGTTACGTGCCACTGTGTCTGCATTTCACAATTCCCATGATTTCTAACAGGCTGTCTGGACACTCTGTGCAGAGGGCACTCATTCACCTGTCAAGGCTGATCTTCAAGTAGAAATATGAAAACACCACAGAGCACATCCTCCTCGGGCAACCACGTACTCCTTCCTATGCTTTCTTTTGACAAAAAGCCTTTACAGCAAGTGTGCTATTACTGCACAAGGCACAGTTTGTGTCCATTTAAAAATGCTCAAGTCCAAATCTCTCACAGCAATGACTTCTGCTGACATCTGCAGCAAAACATCACCCTCTGAGTCAGTCACTGTTACATTAGATCAGCAAAGAACAAACATGGAGGGTAGTGTCTCAAACAACCCGCTTTAGGAAATGTCTGTATGTTTTAGTTGGGAAAAGTGACACAACCATTGCATTCTCTTTTACCCTGGTGGCATGTGAAAAGGAGGGATCTAACAAAACCAATGTTTAACACCAACACAGTTTCTCAGAGGTGTGTCTCAACCTGCTGGACCTCAGCTCTGAAGTGACAAGCCCCCCTAGTATGAACTACATCATTTAAGAGTCAAAAGGCAACAGAGGCAAGATGACCATGGCCACAAGAAAAAACAAGAGAGCCTAAACTAAAGACAACTGTTACACAACTTGCCCACAAAACATTCTCCTGCACAAGACAACAGGCTTAGTCACCACGGACGAATTAGAAACTTTGGTCTTTAAGACGGATAAGGCAGTAAAAACTCACCAATAGCAGTTGTAATCAGCTTTCATTAGTGAGCAAAAGCAAACAAAGGTGATGGAAACAAATTACTCTGTTCCATATTACTGAAGGATTATTTTGAGGAATGCATCATGAAGGACCACCAAAGTGGTTGGAATTCATCCAATAAAGTTACTGTGTCAAGACTGCTACTATCAGGACTTGCACAATGCCTTACAAATGGAGTATATAATTTCCCAGATTGTGCAAATCTCACCTTTTCTGAGACATTCTTACAGGTACAAGTATCCGTTCTAGCATTACTACATCCTCATAATAGCAACTGTCACAGGTTAAGTGTCTTGAATATATGACATCTGCACAAAATCTGAACCTCCTATCACCAACACATTGTGCTCCAGGGGAATCTCAGCCATTTTCAGAGAGCTTTGGTAAAGCCACAGATTATTTTCTTGCAGGACATTGCCTGTAATATAGATGTTCTGCAATAATTTAAGAGTGATCCTGGGAATATCCATCACCACTTCTTTCAAGGACAGATGCAAGTGGGCTGCATCAGGGGCTGATAGCATCCAGCATCCTACTACATCAACAAACGTTTCCAGATAAGTTATTTCCTACCTCTGAATAGCTTACCCTGTCAATGTTCCATTGACTAATGTATCATGATGTATTAATATTACTGATTTGCATCTGCAGTGCCCAATATTTGCTTATTACCTCAAAACACTTTCAGGAGACTCACCATCCTTTTGTTAATGTTATAAATGCATTCTTGTTACTCTAGCACTGAAAATGCTTTTATTAAGGCTGCTGTTGCTTTCTTTCATTTTGCTTTTTAAGTTTTATTGTATTGGTGATAACAGTAAACACCTGGACTTCTTTCAGCCATGTATTAAGGCATATCTCTGCAGTTAGTCTATTTAGGCACTCAGGTCAAAAATTGCTAAGAACTGTTCAATGCCTCACCAACATATGGATCGCTTGGACTTGGTTACCTACTGCTTCCCTTTCACTGTGGTCCTGACTAGATGAAACTGAAATCAAAGTTCAAATGGTTACAGCTCAGATGCTTTTTGCTACTGAAATGTTTGCTTTCCAAGTCTCCCTGGCAGTTCTTGCTGCACACCATCTATAATGCATGATACATTATTTTGCAGGACTGTAAACCTGGTCTTTCTGTGTCCATTATATGGTACAAATTAAATCAGCAGAGTAAAGCCAAAACATGAGATGTACGACATCAGAAAAGATAGGATGCAATCCCCACTCATATTTTTGGGTTGCTAATCCAAATTAGTTTCATCACATTTTCAACTACTGAAATCATATGGATTTAGAGAAGACAGATTGCACTGAGTCCTCACTGCCACTCTGCAGTGAGCTATGAGCTCTTAAAGCTTGACCAGAGATTTTGGGGACAGGCATGAACTATTTGCTGCACTTGTAGCACAGAGCTGAGAGCTGAAATACACACAGCTACAGCTCCCTGTTTCGTCTGGACAGCCAGTTGAGTTTTTAAGCCCTAACTGACAGCTGCTTAACATTTACTCTGCTCCACTATTTGCTTTGGGAGCTATCAGGATCCCCCAACTAAGGTCCTCAAATGCGAACGGGGGATTCAAGTGACAGATAGTTCTAGCAACACATTAGCAGAAAACACAGCAGTCCAAAGTCATTTCTCTTCCATTCTTTGGGATGTGTCCTGAAGCATGACTGATAGATAGACCTCCATCTCCAACAGTGGCCTTTACTTCAAAATACTAGAGAGCTCTCGAGCCACTTGATTTTAATAGCAAAAATGAGGCTTTTATCTTTAGAGTCTAAAAGCCCCATTTGCTACTCAGCATACTCCCTTTGGATCAAACATAAATAGGGACCTGTTCCTGCTATCCAATACATAAAAGCCATTCTAGTAACTGTGCATTCTTCTCCCTCATACAAGCTGTTTTCAAGGCCATGCAATTGATTCAGAGTACTTCTGAGATATATTTTGTGCCTTCCAGGTCCTTACTAAAAACCTTTCAACAGAAAAAAACCCTCAAGTAGCACTTGGCTCTCTTGCAATATCATTGTCATCTGTTCTTTTTCCCCCTTAGAGCTCTCTATGGATACTCCCCTCTTCATCAAGACCCCTTACCCAAGGATAAGCCTGCCAACAAGAACATGATTTTTACATTTGAATATTTTAAAGCATCTATATTCTGCTTGCCACAGAGGTCTGTCTTCAGCCCCTGTCAAGTTTCCTCAACGTTGCACAAAATAGATGCAGGGAGTGGAGGTGATGCCATGAAATCAGATAGCCAAATGAAGCAACATAATTGGATACCTAATCGTTGCAGCAAAGGCTGCTGCACTCATCTCCACATGCCTCATTTAGTTTTATGAGTATTTTCCAGAACCTAATGTATGCCTGATGACCTGTGTACTCAAAGTTTCTAATTCCAGAGATTTTATCAAAGTGTCACGGCAAATGACCTCGTCCTCCAGGCAAGCAGCCACAGAAACGAAACGGGTCACTTCTTGTAACAATGAGATAATTGAGGCTATTACTTCTAGAAGAAAAAATGCTTTCCTTCCTTAAGTACTCAGAATAATGCTTCCAGCTCACCAAAATGGTGGGCGTTACTACTTCATGCAGTGTAACCCAGGATGGATGACATACAGACGCCTCACTTTTTGACCCCACTATTTCATCACGCAATTTAACCAGAACTGTTGAATTTGTATGAAATACAAAAAGGACCTGGCATACAGATTATATTGGTGGTTGGGGGTTTTTTTTCATTTAATCTCATTTTTGCAGTACCGCAGAATATCCGTTGCCCCTTCCAAGCAAGGCAATCAACATGGCAAGGCAATGTTGCATGGCAATAAACAGTAGCTGCTCCCCAGCTTCTTCACTGCTGTGGAAGAAGCCTCCTATGAGGCTCCTGTGGATCAAGATCCAAAAATGGCAAAAATAAGATTGGACCTGGTTTTTCCAAAATTAAGAAACTCACAGATCCTCCCAGAAGGCCTTGGTCATGCAGTTTTCTCATTGTGAGGGAAATTGGCTCCTTTCACTCTTTAAAGACAGGAGCATTTGTAAATCAGTACTCAATTCCAGCATTTAGCCTGAACAACAAATGCTGAAAAACAAGGGAGTGATCTGACAGAGGTTACCGGTGATTCACACCTGCCTCACACTGTGCATCACTGTCTCTGTCAGGGATGGGGGAACAGAAACTAATGGCTAAGAATGTATACTAAATCCCAACAGCTAGCAGGTGAGACAAAATAACCACATAAATAATACCACACAGAAATTACAGGCCTCTCAGCATTCAGTACCTTCATGTTTCCTCTAGGGTCTCTTATGCACCTGATCACCTCTGCAATCTCACATGTCCCTTCTGACCCTCTTTCTTTGCTGCTAGAGATCTACTTGCCTCCATTTAGGGAGAAACAGTTCTGAAAGGCATCAAACAACCAGGAATTGTCCACTTACAAGGGGACCTGCTGCAAGGCACATTCACCCTGGAAGCAATGTCTGGTAGAGGAATAGCATCATCTGCCTCATCTGCACTAAGCCTTTCACAGGAAGGTCCAAGCCCTAACAAGTTAAAAGCTTCTTCTCTTTTTAACTGTTTTTCCTGATACGTCACTTCTCCCCCTGCCTCAGACTAGGATGTCACAACCTCATGCTCCAATAAATTTATTGTATTTTGTGAATCTCTGACTTTTTGAGGTAAAACTCTTGCCATAAGACAAAAAAAAAAATATGACAACCTTCTCCCCATAACTGACAGAGGGTCTGCGTGATGATAATACTGACCTCTGCTTCACCCAATTCCCCACCACCCATCTAATTGTGGTCAAACAATACAGACTGGGAAGCAGAAAGAAAATGTAATTGGTTTCACGAGGAAAAAAAACTTTCTGTGGAACCGGATCACACTGCATCTGCCATTAAGCCCACAGTGCGATTCAAATTCCTTTCAGAGAGGCTGCCAAAACCCTTGCCAGTTCTCAGCCAGAACCTCGCTGTCAAACACAGGCGAGGGCTTTGTAGCAACTCGAGCCTTCCTGCTTGCCAGACCCTGGGGACCAGAAGCAACAGAAAATGCAGTACTCTTGTGGCTGGCTTTGCCACCACTCCCAGCAAGTTGCTACACTGCTAACATGATAACAGAGCTGAAAAATTCAGAGTAGGAAAACACATCCCAGACTGTAAAACCATTTCTACTGTTGCTTGCATACAAGTCATGCACAAGTCAATCCTGTAACTGGTATATTTCAGCAAAACTGGATGCTAAAAAAACCCTGTCAAAATCAAAAAAACCCGCTATCACTTTCCCCCTTCAAAAAATGGTAATTGTGGTGTTGGGAAGTTATGGATACTGCTGTGGTAATGTCCCGTTAATTTCTTTTCTTCAGTCTACCTGGCAAGACTCAAAAATGAGACAGATGTCATGAGTGATATAAACACAGAACGTGATCCAGCCCAAAAAAAGCAATGAGCTAGGGGCCATGAGATTTGAGTTCTAGTCCAAGTTTCTGCCAGCCAAGCAAATCTGGGAAACCCATGCTGCTATTCTGTGTCTTTCTTCTTCCTCCCCCACTTCTAACACATCTGTTTCAACTTAAGCTCTCCAGGACAATGACTCTCTGTTGCTACAATGCCCAACATGTTGTGCTTCCATTAGGAAGCAACAAAAACCTTATATGCATAATGTGACTGCAAGATACCCAGGCTTAGTTCTCAAAGACTCTGGCACAGGATTTTATTTTCTGCTGCAGAGAAACAGGATGAAGTCACCCACTCATTGCACTGGAAGTAAAGAGGAATTTGGACTGTGAATCCCATCTCAACATATCAGGAAACACATCTAATATCACTTCAAGTCATTGTATAGAGCACGAGTAAATAATGTCTTGCCAATTTTTACCCAGACCATAAAAATCATTGAGAACTCACTTTTTTCCGTATTTGGTGGTATGCAGATGGACTGGAAGAGGATAGTAAAAAGTTGCCCAGTCTTGGTCCCACCATGTGGGGTAAACAGAGCCTCAAAATGCTGCAATACCCTGATTATTTTAAAATGATACTGATAACTGGGACATAAGGGGCTCATAAAGAAAAACTAGAGATTCACAACACAGACCATGGTTTAGAGGAGAAAGTAGAAACATTTTTATTACTGTTCAGTCACACACATTAAATGCCTTTCAGAGTTTAGCTAAAGGCAGAAACATTCCATTTCACAGCTGCTTTGATGGTAATAACCCAGTGCTGATACTTCTGCTCAATTCCTCCCCAAAGCCATGTGCATTGTACTTAGGAACCACAGTCATGGAACCATCACCTCTGCCAGCCAGCCACTCACTGCATCCCACTGTTACTGGGAGAGACAACAAGGGAAAGCACATTTACAACAGTCTAAGTCAGTCAGTCCAAGCCACATCCAAGAAGATCTTAGCTAACAAATTCTTGAATACCTTTCATTTCAGTGAGCTGTTGGTTCACTGTATGTGGCCAAAGCACCCCCAAGAAATAAGAGAATGAAGGAAAGAATAAGGGCATTTAGAAGTTAAGGATCCAAGTTAAATCTATACCACATTTTACATAATGCACAAACAGATGGGCCCAAAATAAATCAATCTAGCCATTAGGCAAACACAGCTTTTAGATTCACTAAGGAGGAGACCAAACCATATGACAAGATAAAATTACTGAAAAAGTTGGAGAGGGTCCACAAACTAAAGAACGGCCAGGGTTTTGTACCCTCACAGAGTGTGTGCCTGTTCCAGTGGTGATATTTGGTCTGGGGTCTTCTCGCTCTTCACTGACTCCTGCTGAGTCTTGGCATGACCAGCCATGCCTTGGCCAGGTCACAGCCCCTTGTGTGGGGGCTCCAGACATCCCCCCCACCCAGGGCACAACCTGCAGCTTCTCACTGAGCAGTTGTATTCCTCAGCACTCTCCTACCACCTCTCTACCTATTTACCCCTCCATTGCTGCACCTGATGACATCATCCGGTCTCTGCAGAGCCCAGTGGGCATTTACACATTCCACATGAGCACAGATGAGAGGCACGGAGGATTTCTCCAGGCATTTGACTCCAGTCCTGTCCATCTGTAGTTCACACAGTAGTAACCATCTTGTTTCCTATTCTCCTTACTCCTTTCTGCAGTCCTGTTACCATGGAACGGGACTGCAGTGAGACATCTACTGCTGGGTAGGCCTGTTGTCTCCTGCCAAACTGCACTTCTCTGTTGCTGCTTTAATAATACTTTTACAAATATTTTAAATCACTTCATCCATCACTGTGTCTTCAGTGAACTCAAATGCTCTTACACACCTGCTCTCCATACCATAAAATGTTTTTGTTAATTACACTGTTAACACGTGTCATCACCAGGGTAAGAAATACAGGACTTGTAAAGAGAATAGCCGAGAGGGTGAACAATAAGCTTTGGCTTCATATGATGAAGTAGCAAAGCAAAAATCTAATACAAGTAAATCACAAATGATTTTAGTAAAATGTAATTACATTAATCAACTCGACATTTCCTGGGGAAGAAAAAGCAAACCAAACCACAGTGACATCACAAAGTAGGAAAATCTTGTTAGCAATATGAGAGGAAGAGTTTTTTGTCCTTGTTTTGCCTTTGTCAGTCAAAGGTGAAAAGGCAGCCATTAGCATTCACGTTACCAGGAGAAGGCTACAGGAAATCTTTAACAGATCGTAAGGCATACTCACTAAGTTCTTTTGTTCCAGTACAACATTATGTAATTTTAGTTCACAGTCTCATTTTGCAAGTATTTCGTGGGTGCCCCTTGATGGCACAGGCTGAGAATTCAGTAATTTTGTGAGTTGCTTTTCTGAATATTATTGTCAAATAATAAATGTTTATATCCTTTACAGGCTGAAGGCAAGCATTTACTCTATATTGGCTGTTCAGTTTTAATGAAAAATACAGACATTTTGTGTGAGATGATGTATGACACATTTTCGTATGAGTATGGGGTGAATGAGAAGCAACCAGTGATAATTGCAATAGAATCCAACGGGAAGAGATGACCTGTATAGAAAAGTAAACAATTTAACTCACTTTTAAATAGAGCAGCTCCTGAAAAGCTGTAATTGATTTCCTTATATGAGCAGAATTGCCACAATTCAATATCCAATTCTATTTTGTTTCCAGAATTTTTTGGAAGGATTGATTTGCTTTGGGTAATTTTACTTAGCAGCTTTTCTGTCAAATAAATGGATTTTATTTCCATCCTGACAAGAACAGGATGGAAAGACTCCAGTGGTTTGGGGGGGCTGGGGGGGATTTTTTTGGAGGTATTTGTCAAGCCCAGGGAAAAAGCATTAATGTAATATTGGACAATAAATCCTGAGAGATTTCTAAATGTATTTCAAGGCAAAATTTTCTATTTCCATTAAGCTTATAAACAGTAACCTAGAAAGGAGGAGTTTTTGGTATCATAAAGTGCTCAGACCATGCTCTGGTGGTTTACCATGTCCCCTGGACCCTTTCAGTGCTTGGTTTTTTTCCTTCACACCTCTCTTCAGTCTGATTCTCTCTAGAGAGAATCCTAGATAATCAGATCCCATTTTTCTTTCCTAAAGTTACAGGAAACCAGATAAGTCATTGATACAACATACATACCTACAGTCTCTCAAAATCTTAATGACACAGACACCATTTCTTCTAAGCCTCAAAATTGCCCAGCTCTTGTCTTCTCACCCCCCCTTCACCAAAGCAAACATTCACAGGCCAACCTGGAATATTTTGGGCAGTTGGCTCCTGCCTTTTTCCACATAACTCATGCTTCCAGTTTGGCACAAACCTGTAAAATCACTTCTGTAAGTATTTACCATTTCTGCCCTGTGAAATAAATCCAGTGATCAAGCAAGGACAAGCACTGAAATGGACCTAAGCAAAAACCTGTGCCTCGATGATCAGGGGCACTGATGAAAACAATAAATGTTATCTAAAATAGAGTTATTTCTGCTTGGCTTATCCCCACATGAGACCATATCAAACTTCAGCACTTAAACAAGTCCAAACAACAAGGAACCCTGGATCAAAGTGACCATTTCATAGCCTCAAGCACATTTCCAGTGCTTAATTAGTATTTCTGAACATGTAACAAAACCAAAATATATTCTTTTCCAAAATGTCAAGCAAAGCCAGCTGTTTGCTTCATCAGGACAGGTCACCACTAGTTAACATTCATCTGCCAAGCATGAACACGTTTGACAATTTTTTCAGTGGTACAAACTGTGCATGAGTCTTCCATTTCTGTGATGAAGTACTGAATGCCTCATTAACTGAGAATACACACTGGTGACAATTACAGCCCAAGGTACTGAAAAACCTCACACTGGAGTTTCCCTTTATATTGATGGAAACAGGCTGCACCTAACTTCATACATAACTAAATTTTCCAGATCGATAAATTGAGCAAATTACTGGTATGTAAAGGCATTTAAATTCAGCCACGTACAAAAGTAAAAAAAAAAAAAAAACCAAACAAAAAAACCCAATTAGCTTCTAAGCAAATAAAAATATATGTCCTCTTTTTCATCTAGGACATTTTTATTTTAATGATTTCTTGTGGAGTTGCAAAGTACTCTGTGCACCTCAGCTTCATCACAAGACCTAAGATATCACTTGATCACAACCTTCAGTTTATGTCACCAGTGGTGAACTAGTTAAAGCAAAAGTCTAAAGTTTGACAGTCGGGACTGATGACAGCTCTGTCATTGTTGTCAAACTACAAAGCCCTCAACAGTTTGCAGCAGAGTGAAATTAAGCAGACAGTGACTTTCCTCTGTGCTATTCCATTGTTCATTTTCCTCTGGACTATCCCTCTCTGTTTCTTACCCTTCTCCAATTTCCTCAGGACATGAGGGAAAATCATAGGACATATTTAAATAGCTACTGCAATTATTTTGCTACCAGGAGAATGGAAAACTAAGAGAAAGGCTGGATCCATGCTGCTGAACTTCTCTCGATGGTGGTGTTCGCCTTTTTTTCCAATGGAATCTTGCCTTACAATAGCATCTGTGTTTCATCTTCCCTCGCCCAGCTTCTTCAAAGTGTGGCTTTCCTTTGGGAAGTTTTTCCTAAGCATGCAGTAATACAGTGTGAGCACTAACATGAAGATGTGTTCCTTGCAAAAACCTAATTTGATGGAAAAAAACACTGAAGTATCTTTCATGCTATAGCCATGGAGTTTGTTCCATCCAAACTTTTTTACTTCTATATATGTCCAAAATAGATTTTGACCATTTTTTCTGGGCTTGCTCTCTTCAACAAGCCTTGACCATGATTTTGGGTTCAACAAGCTCAACTTCATGGCAATTCAGTGCTTTCCTGCCCTCTGAAAGCCTCCTGAAACGTCGCTATTTGTACAAAAAGGGGAAAGGACAGTTATCTACCAAAAAGTCTCCTCTGCTCTGATGTTGAAAAGATCTCTCACAGTGGACTGTTCATACCTTCCATTCAGTACTTTCCTTAACATAGTCTTTGGCTGCTTTGGTGAAGAAAGCACAGATAATACCAGCATGAAAATTTTTGTTGAAAAAATTAGATCTGGAATGATTGTAGGAGATGAAAAACATTCATCTGTTAAGTATTGTCCTAGAATCAGTAAAGTATCCTGCTTCCAAGAGATCTCATCTTGGATGAATCCCACATTTTTTCCTACACGTAGTAATCTTAATCTTCTGAAATAATAGGACCAGCACTGTCATTGAAACATTGAATCACAGAATGTAGGAAGACTCACACCAAAATCATTTAAAAACCCCAGATATTCCAACAATATCTTGCACATTTTCTACAAACTACAATATTTTGCTACTTAATAGGCAGAGAAAGAATCTCCTAAAATGGGGAACAAAATAAGGTGTGGTTAAGATATGCTAAATTTTGATGAATAGCTTTAATGAACTATAAATTTAAATGTTGATATAGCAATACAGTATGTTTTTAACCTTTCTAAAATTATGTCCAGCTTCTACTATGACAGCTAACTGCAAAGGTTTTGTCCAAAGCAAAATGCACAGGAAATACACTTTTTTTCATGAAACATGGTGCAAAGGGAAACTACTAACCAGTGACACCCACTGGGTTTCATGATTCCTTCCTTAATGTAGATCTTCTCACTATGATGCATTTATTTTTGAACAGATCTATAATAGACCCCAGAATGACTTTTAGAAATAAAAAACTCCCTTTTATTTCAATGAGAGTTAGACCCAGCTCTGTATTAAGCTGGTAGCTCCCAATTGACTCCTGCAGACCATTGGGACCCCAGCACCATGACAGCTGGTCCAAAGCTGTCCATGAGGTAATAGTTAACATCTCACAGCATCTTTGCAACGCATGAAATTAAAATTTGGATGACAAAGAGGAAAGATTGGCAGCAGTCCACTGTCCAGAGTCTGAAAATGTCTTAATGAAGTCATGACATTGCTACATGGTTTCTAAATTCTTGGGAATCTTTAATTTTGTGCAGCATTTCAACCATCCTTTTAGCTCCAATACATATTCATTTGGATTTGGGGTTTTTTGTTGTTTTTTGTTTGGTTGGGGTTTTTAAAAAAAATTTTCAACTGCACTATGGTGAACATGAAAGCTAAGTTATGAGAAAGTTCTGGTAATCAATTACCAAAATTTGCATTGTCACAGAACCTTAATAAATTTCCAGATTTATATGTGATCAAACCCACAGTAACTGCAGTTGTCTTTGCAACAACTGTTTAAGTGCTAATCTTGGAAAAAATTCATCCATACCCATCACAATGTCATGTTTTCCTCTGTGGCAACAAACAGAAAAATAATAGGTCTTGTAGAGTTGCTGTCAACTATTTTTCACTTTTTCAGGAGCATGATAACCATTTATGTCTTCAGCTCAGTGAACTGAGCCACAAGGGCTGAGATGTTCAAGGCCACACATTAAAAAGAGAAAAACATTTCATGATTAAAAGAAACCAGACTTGGTTCTTTGGTTTAACTCCTAGTCATTACTCTACCTTATCCCTTTAATTATTTGGTATTTCATCATCTGAGCCTGTTAGAGAAGCTAAGCTAGATGGAGCACACTTAATTAAAGCTGAGCTTCAGCATTCAGCTCTTTTCTATCTGGAAAGTGCTATAATGAGACTCTTCTTGGCCCAACAAGAATGCAAATGTTCTCTTATGACAGAGCCAGTGATGAACTAAGAAATATCCCGCTCATTAAAAGTGCAACCATCTCACCTAGCATTTCAGGTCACTGAAATCACTTGGGGGGAACTTTGTCCTGAAAGAATAGTCCTAGATTTATGGTGACAAAAGAGAAGCTGACGCTTTAAGCGTTGAAAGGAGGTGTGTAAATATTAGGTGATTGTAAATCCACTTAAGGAAGTGTAAGACTGTCAAGGCCAACTGTTGCAAGACATTACTCATTTACACAACCTAACAGCTCAGCATTCCTCCTCAATGCTACAGCCACCCTGTCAACACAGGCAGGGTCTTCTGTTGCTACAGACACACAGAAAAGTCAGCTTTAAAAGCCAATACAAATGCAGCCATGATTTTTTGGTAAAAAATTTTCATTTTGTTCTTTTTGGACTTGTGGAAATAGGAAACAGTTATTTCCTAGGCAAGTGTATTGCTCTCTTAGCCATATACCACCCTGGGACAAGGTACAAGCAAGCAAAATGCTTACACAACAGAAACTGTAAAGACAATACAGATATTTTGTGCCACAGGCTAAAAGACTGCTCTGCACAGCAATTCTGCCCTTTCTCTGAAACGCATTAAACAATTCAGTGTATCATGCAGGCTTTCTGCATGATACACTGAATTCAGATAAGGTTCTCTACTCTTTGTGTCATGGCAAGGGCAACACAGGTAAAAGACCTTCCTTAAAGTAAAATAAAAACTTAATTTATAAAAATGTTATTATGTTCTGGATATAATTTGGTTGTCCATTTACTCAATGACAACAGGTCCAGCATCTTGTTCACTCTGAACATGCAGTGCTGCTCCAAGAAAATGAAAACAGGATCTTAGTCCTTCCTCAGAGCCCAGGGGTACTGTGCAACTGGAACAGTCTGCAAGCCCTACTCTGCCAAGCACAAAAATATGGCTGTTATAGTCAGGAAGAACATTTGACACAGCTTTTGACCGATGAGCCAGAAATTCACATTTCTGATAGCACTGACAGCAATTTTAAAGTTGGCCTTAGCTAGGCTGAAAAGCCAGTACTCCAAGTTCTACACACACTGACACACAAATTGTTATTTGTTAAGTGCATAAAATGTTTTTTCAACAGACACTCCTCCCCATTTTTTTTTTTTACAAAATTGTCTAAGAATTCAGACATCCATCAAGTGTTTCCACCTATTTTTCATCTCCATATTTCTAGATCCATCACTACCATCTTACTTACAGTTCTTCTCTAAGGGATGTCTAATCTACCACATTTAAGTTCCGTTTAAAAACGCACTACCTTTCACCTTTAATTAGTATGGATTCCTACAATGGAAATTACCCTATCAGTGAGAACACAGCAATAGCCTGTTCCAACAGCTAGTTTTAGGGGTTTTACCTAGAACATGTTTTTATGTAACTTTAATAACCCTTTATAACCTAAAAGTTTTGCCGTCTGCATGATATGATTTGGGCATTCTTCCATATTAGGACTTTCCATTTTCTTTGCTCTTCTGCTTCAAGCAATGTTTAATGGAAAATTACAGCTAATTCCCTCCCCAATCCAAAGTCCCTAACCAAAAAAAGTAAACATACTCCTTCTTTACAGTTTTCCAAAGAACAGACGACATTGGCAAGACTCACACAAATTTTTTTCGCTTATGATGTGCTCTGGCTTAGCTTTCACAGGTATTAGCAAAACAATAGCTTGAGTTATGACCCACCTTCCAGATGGTGAGAAAGCACATGCAATGGCTGTGGTTTCCTTTACAGGCAATAATTGCACTAACACGCTACACTGTGTGTTTGCTAATTAAACTAAACTCTATGTACACATTCACACCAACACCCTGATTCTGGGTCGTTTGTTGCAGAGCTCCCCTAGCTACGTTTGCAGCTACTCCTGTTGATAAATTACTCCTTTGTATTTAAAAGAATATACGGACAAGTACCTGCAAGATCAGCCTCCAAGCCTCTTGGTTTGTATCTGCAGCAATATTTCACCAGTGTTATTCAGCATTACTCAGCCTTGCACAGGGCCTCTGCAAAGCTGTTTCTACTGGCTGTCGCATGCAATTTTTATGATCCACTACTTCTACAACACAAAAGCCTCCCTCCATCAGCTCCATCACACAGAGCACCTCCAGAGCTCTACTTTTTGGGGCTGATACTGATGCCTGGTAGTTCGTCTGAGCCACTGGCCCATGTATGAAGCAGTAGTGCCATTCATCTGCTGTACAGAGGCATAACTAGCAGAATCCATTGGCAGCTTCATGAGCAGGCGGGCCATTTTGAGCTGAGTGACTTCAGAAGGGTCACACAGACCAGGAAGCTCACACAAAGAGAGCAGGACTACAAAACACATCTTAAGCCATGCTCTACAAAGGCAGCTTTCAATGATCCTCTGTGTAAAATTTTGGAAATTCTCTTTTTACCTGTGTTGTCTCTACCGTAATTTTCACTGTAAGAAAACTGACAAAACACCAACATCAGTCACAGCCTGAATTTGTTTTGTATCAGCATCTCCAGAGGTAAAAGAAGTTTACCTCAGCTTTAAAAAAAGAGAAGGGTAAATCAAATCTATTTAAAAGGACCTACAGTTCAAATATTAGTTCCAAAAGCCTCACTAGCTCATGAAAATGCACTGACATTTGTTTTCCTCAGTAATTAGTAGTACCTTTGTGCCTCAGCAAGCTGGAGGCCATATCATCCACAGTTCTTAAAGGAGATAGTAAAATGCAGATATTAGAAATCACTGAAGTTTGTTGCATTATTTGCTTTATCTTGCATTATTTTCAATTTATCTTACAAAAAGTGCCACACTAAGACTGGTATTCTTGCAAGCAAATGGCTTTACATAGACCTGCATCATGGATATCTGAACAGCTCACTTCACATTGTTTTCAAAATGACAAATTGCTTGTCCCATCCCTATAAGAGAAGTCCATCAGTGGTCTCACATTCATGCTGATCTTTACATTAAATCTACATATTAAAGCAAGTGTAAGTAACTGGCAACAGAAGTGAAGCCTGAAAATATAGAAAATGCTTCAGGGCATGGCTAAAAACCATCTGAACTGACTCTGGAAGCTTCTGAAGAACCACTCCGTGCTATGCCTAACTGTAATCAGGAATTTCCTGCAGTCTCTGAAGTATGGTCTATGAGAAAAATGAGAAGATGCTAGAAAAAGGGTCAGCAAATTGCTGGTGACAAAAATACCATCTTGCACAAGAACTATATTAACAGTAGAATACAGTGGAAACAATGTAGAGCTGAAACATGTTTGGTAAGGTATGCTGAGCAGAAAGATTAAGCAACATCCACTCAACACTAAGCTCTGTCAACAGAGAGGAAATATTTACCCATAAGCTTGTTTTTAAAGAAAATACAGCAACTGGCAATATTTAGTGAAGACAAGACAGAGATTAACAGATATTACTAGACAGATTTCTAAGACCCAACAGGCATGTCTGCTACCCACAGAAGTGTTTTAAATTAAGTAGAATGCATGTCTTAGCAGTTGTTTTGCTCAAATGCTCCCCAAGCCTGCATCCTGGGAGTTCAGATTGGACATTAGGAAAAGGTTCTGAGAGAGTGGCCCAGTGAGAGAGTGAGCGGTCAGTGGAACAAACTCCCCAGAAAAATAATAATGGCACCAAGCCTGACAGACTTCAAGGAGTGTCTGGATGATGCTGTTAGTCATATGGTTTAAATAGTCCTTCGAGGAGCAGGGAATTGAATTTGATGATCCTTATGGGACCTTTCCAACCTGAGATATTCTGTGACTCTGTTACAGGCCTGGCCCCACCAACTACCGTTTGTCCTTCATCCAAAGCATACAGAAAAAAAAGCAGCAGAGTCACCAGTTAGAATAATTTAAGAATAACCTTTTTTCCCTCAACCTTTTCTAGACTAGTAGTCTGACTTTCTCAGTCTTATGTGACCACATGCACAGAAAATGTTTGCTACTTTAGAGTTAATGAGGGCTGCAGTTACAACATCCCACAGCACCAAAATAGGGTCACAAAATACAAGATAGGGTATATAAAGTTCTTTAGGTGAGGAAAAATGAGCATTTCAAGCACAGGCTCACAGATTTTTCACTTATGCTTACTACCTGCAGCCTCAACAGATTGCACAAGACCAGAGAGGTGCCCAGCATTTCTTGTCATCTTTAATATCTTTAATGATGATCTGGATGAGGGGACTGAGACCGCCATTAGCAGATTTAAAGATGACACAAAGTTGGGTGGGAGTGTTGATCTGCTGGAGGGCAGAAAGGCTCTGCTGAGGGACCTGAACAGTCTGGATCGACGGGCCAAGGTCAATTGCATGAGGTTCCAGAAGACCACGTGCTGGGTCCTGCAGCTGTGTCACAACAACCCAGGCAGTGCCACAGGCTGGGGGCAGAGTGTCTCTAAGCTGCCCAGTGGAGAAGGACCTGGGGGTGCTGGTTGACAGCAATTGAACGTGAGCCAGCTGTGCCCAGGTGGCCGAGAAGGCCAATGGCATCCTGGCCTGCGTCAGCAATGGTGTGGCCAGCAGGACCAGGGCAGGGATTGCCCCCTGCACTGGGCACTGGTGAGGCCACACCTCCAGTGCTGTGTCCAGTCCTGGGACCCTCACTGAGAAAGAACAATTGGGGTGCTTCAGACAGGTGCAGGTTCTAGAGCACAGCACTGAAGCTGGGGAAGCTCGTGTCCTGCACTACCACTCAGCCAGACTCATGTGAGACTAGTTTTCGTCCTCCCACATTTGGTCTCCTCTATGAATGCTGATTTGCCTGTCCAGTTACGATTATCCCCTGAACAAAAGACTGCCCTCTTACGTCTCTGCCAGCAGTGAATGCAAGCATCTGATACAGGAGCATAACTGCACCAGGACAGTCATTTAGCTGGAGTGTTTTAGCAGACATGAGGCTGCACTCCAGCAGGCTGATTACAAAACCTCCAAGGCAATAGTAACTCAACTCTGATAGCCAGAACATTGCTGGAATTACAGTAGTATTTCATCTCTGAAAGGGGTTGTTCATTATCTTGCCCAATGATCTCATCTTGGGATCCATCACTCGCTTGTTCAGTTGTTTTCCTTTTTACTGCAGTATCTGGAGCTTACATGATGAACTGTTTTAGAAAGGGCAGTCTCCACTGAGCCAAACTACAGGGGCATATGAGTAAGATGGCAAGAGTTAATTGAAGTTCAGTCGGAGCTACTTCAGTGTATCAGAGTGGGAAGGCAGCAGAAAAAGACTTTTTACTCTAACTGCACAACTGGCTCCCCTTGGCTGTAGCTTGTGCTCCCAAATGTGTGACAGCTGACCTAACTCAGGCATAAGCTCTAGCAGCCTCTCCTTAATCCCTTTCTCAGTTAAACTCTTCAATAAAGTTGACTTTCAGGCACAAAACCTCTGCACCACCTCAGACATCCAGCTAAGCACAGACAAACAGAGCGCTCTCCAGGTATAAGAGCAGAAAGAACAGAGTGAAGAAGACAAAGGGTCACAAATCAAGCTGGCAACAGACCCAAAGTTTGTATTTCTACTTCTGAAAAGCTTCTCCTGCACCTCCCTAACCAAACCACCTTCAAGTACTGAAGCACACAACTCAGGAATATTCTCTGGGTATGCCAATATGGGACAATATTCACGCTCTACTTCCAGGGAAACATTTGAACTATACTTAGACTAGATACTAATTCACAACCCGAGTTACACTGTGATCCCAGAGCCTTTTCAGTTTCTGAAACAACTTAGAAAGGATATGAAGAGCACTGCATGACATTATTTTTAATAGGGAGGCAGACTTTGCACGTATACATCACTGCCATCAAACAATGCTGAGTTTTCAATAGTTAAGGTGCACATTTGGACTCATCACAAGCTAGGTAGAATATTTATTTTCCATTTTCTAATTACTAGAGCCACCTTACCTTTGTAACAGAAATGTATTAAGGTTTTTTACATTTGACTTTCAATGTGGTAATTTTACCTGCACAAATAGACAACATAAGAAACACAGATGAGGCCTGACCAAAACAACTCAGAGGTGTAAGTCCTTTTAAAAATGAAAACTGGTATTTTGAGTCCTAACTATTATTTTCAGATTTTTAAATTGCACGTTATTTTGAAACCAAAAGAAAAAAAAAATTACATTTAAGTGGGATCTGAAATCCCATTAATACCTCTACAGGCAAAATGCCAGCAAGGTTCAACACTGGAGAACTCTGCTGCAGCAGTGTAATCTCTACATCAGTGGAATTGAATAGGTTTGCTTGTAAAACACATAACTACACAGATGTCCTTTACTAAAGAAAATATTTAACCCTGTTTCCATTACACAGAAGTCTGCAAGCCAGGGAATCCAACATGCCAAATATTTTTAAGTTTTATATATATAATTTTAATTTTTATGGTAGCACACACACATGAATAAAGGGACAGAGAAACAGTAAACTACAGGCTCACAAAATATTATCAACTCTGTATAGTGAATGGAAAAAAACATGACCCTTGTTTCATTCAAAGCAACCACACATGCTTCTAAAAAGTACAATGGAGACCCTGATTGCAGAGGAAAATAAATGAGAACATTTCTTCAGAGAGCAGTAATTGCCAAATACCATTAATTGGTGCTGTACATTTCCTATGGAGCTCTTTGCAAAAGTGTTAAGGTTTAAACACACATTTACTTAGCAAAAGAGCAACAACACCTTTCCATCCAAGCTCTTCAGCTGACCTTACTGCCACACAAACCTCTTTTTTTGTGGGAAAAGTTACTCTGAGCCATCTTGCTTGGCACCCACAGGAAGGGTAGTAAGCCCTGGAAGGAAGGCAGCAGTAAATACCAGCTGATCAATTTTCCTGTGTGTGCATGGAAAGAACCAACAATTCTTAAGACTTCTGTGTAATAAAGACAGTCTAGAGTGCTATTTCTCATTGAACATATGAATTTTTTTAATTGGGTCACAGATTATGAGATATGAAATGCTGACTTTTTAACCTTTGACTTGTCTGAATCGTAACAGGAAAAATAAATGGTAAAACTAGTAAGGAATTTGTTCTTTCAGTTTTACAAAGAAACAGTTTCCCACAATAAAGCTGATACTCTGATTCTAAGCTTCTGAATGAAGTAATCTTCTAAAGCTTTATATCCATTAGTACTATAAATCAGAAGCTTCTAAGTTAATTTCATTTATTTTAATTTATTTTCTTCATCTGGAAACTTTAATGTTTCAACATGCTGTTCTTTTTAGTCAGGAAAGGACTTTATTAGTACAGCTATGGGGAGGGTTACTGCTGCTTTAACCAGGAAGTTAGACTTTCATCCTGGCTCCTGCCTCAGTGTTTGGTGAGAAAGAAATCTGAAAGATTAGAGATAGTAACATCCATTTCCCAAATGATACAAACAGGTATACGTCCTATTTGTTTCCATGGATGGCACTAAGCCATGTCATACCTAAGGCTCAGGCAACTTTACATGAAAGAGAATGGGTTTTGATTTAGTTTCATTTATTATTCATTTTCATTGCTTTTATTCTGAGAGTACCAGTAAATTGCTTTGGGGTTCTGTGGGGGTGTTTTTTGTTTGTTTTTAAATCTTTCACTCTTGGTAGCTAACGCCTCCAGGGTACATCTCCCAGAACACTTTATTTGATTAATACAAAGACATAAGAAAACTTCCTTCTCCTCTCAGTTTTCCATAAATGACAGGCTAAAATGTGTCCAAAACTCTTGTGATGCGATCCTGGCCCAGACACAGCTTTATACTGGCTCAACCCCTTTTTTGGCTGTCTGAGTGCCAGCTGGACACTGGGATATCCTGGTACCCCAGGGAAGAACATGCTGGAGTGGAGCAGAACTCACACACAGCAAGTATGGAAGAGAGTATCTCTCACGTGCAAAGAAGCCATCATCAGGTGTGCTGGCAGCTAGGGCTTTCACACTGATTGTTCTTCTCTGACTATATATCTTTTATTTCAGCTTTGTGCTAACACTCGATAATTAAGTGTCTCAGTTGTAGGTGGCAGTAAAAGTAGGTGAGCTCTCAAGTTAATTCGTTAAATATTTAACTTGGTAGCACGTAATAACAATCAAGAGTTCTCCTTCAAGCCCAGCACCTACTGAGGTGTCAAATTGTGGCAGGCAAAAAAACCCAGGTTCTGGTGATCTGAGTGTACTGGGCTGATATACCAGGAAGGAAAAGTTATGCTTCCTTTCATCACCAATGTGGAAGAGCAGCTTTTCAAATACAGAGCTCAAAGTCAAATTTCAGCCTTAAATCAGACAACAAACAACAATACACCCCAAAAACCCCTCCAAACAAAGAAGAACCCACAAAACCAAAAAATTCCCCACCACTCATTTCCAGAAGAGAGAGCAATCTGTGAACAAATCAATTATGAGACCCACAGAAGACAAAGCCTCCCAAACATCCAGCCAACTCACTGAGAAAGGTTTGACAACAAAGAACATCCAATAAGCCTGGTGATATAAGTAGGCCTTCTGTTATTTCTGCGTCTGTCACATTCAGAGATTTACAGTTCAAATCCCCAAAATCCTGAGTTCTGAACTAACCCAGGAGGGGCATGGGAAAGGTGAGTCAAACACCACATGCACAAACCCTGTGTGCAAGTTTATCAGCACAGAAGAGACATACCCAGTACATACAAAAGTAATTCCAGGTGCTCTCACAGTTCCATGAAACAGCATCCTCATACTCTCCTCCCTCACTGAAAAAGGTGCTTACCAGGTTACCTGTATTTTGACCTCTTATCATCACATCAATCACCAAAGAAAGATGTGTAAACTTTTCAGTGTCTGAAAATACAGCTGCCTGCTGTTTGCAACATCCTGTGTGTGTGCAGGGAACGGGGAAAGGAAAACTATCTAAGGAAGCAAATAACATGAAGGTTGTTGTGGAGGAGAGCAGTGCATTCATATCCAGTAACCTGGCCCATGCTAGCCCTTTAAGGAGAGGATGTGTCACGGGTGTTGTTACACAAGGTGAAAGGAAAAGTTGCTCAAGAGAGAATAAATTACTTTCAGTGTTACCAGAGAGACTTTTATCCAGCGATGCTACAGAGATAGAACTGTGCAGTAAGGGCAAGCAGATAATTGTAAAGAAACTACTGAAGATTTCACAACATACTGAGCCAAAAATATTACATGACTGTCTCTTAAGGCACTTCTAGACACAGTACTTGAGCTGTTTACTGAGCTGCCCACAAGCAGCCTACTCAGATATTTGATTTTATCGGCACAGGCCACCCACATACAACCCAGTAAAAAGCTCACATGTGCAAGAAGAATCCCCCCAAAACAGTGCAACTTTCTTAATATAATCTGACCTTTAGCAAACAAAACCTCTTCTTTTCTATCATACCAAAAGAAATCAAGTACAGAAATTCAGGGAAAGTACACTGGAAAAATTTCTATATCACTAAGCATGGCATTAAGTCAACATAGGAATTTCTGAGACATGCCAATAATTTAGAATTTCTTTTAGTTCCAAGTTTGTGGAAGAATATCAACACAAAACTTTTACATGTTACACATGTACCTAATGGGTTTCAGTCTGGCAAGGGAGACCTGAGACTCCCTGAGGAAAAATGGAAGGCCAAAGAGGTAGAGTTGCTCATTACAGGAGGTGCTGGACACCACATGTTGACAATTTCTGTGTGACCTGAAAATGTGTATTTTGCTTACTTCCCTTATGGCAGAGGCAGGATGAAAACTAACAGGAACTGTCCTTCATTTTCTTTTTTTTCCCCCTCAAACCTACAATTTATTCATAGACAAACACTTGCCTATGAATCTATAAGGTTTCAGAACAGGGAGAAATAGAGCCTTACAGCAGCAAAAACAAAAAAAAAAAACAAAAAGAAAAAAAAAAGCAGTGAACAAATCTACATCAACCACCAGAGAAGCACCACCATGTTTCAGTTTGGTTAAGAAACCATAGCCTGCACTGACTGAACAGTTTTACATTTTCAACTTATTCTTCACATGGGGCTCCAATTCTCAGATCTCAAGTCAAACACAGGTACCTAGGAGAGAATAAGCTCTTGACATAAAATAAACATATGATACTTCTTTATGCCACAGTGAAAGGAACTTTCTCTTCTAGAGACAGAGAGCAAAACAAACAGTTTTACTGCAATTTGCAACACCACTCTATTCTCATGCTTCTTATCAGTCAGCACAGATCTCAGAGACACCAGGGAAGTGAAAAACAGTGGGATGTAAGGCCTTCCATCAGACAGAGGAACACCTACAGGACAAGGGCAATGAACCAGGTCACGGGGGAATTGAGCTCTACTGTGGCCAGTGTTGTGTTTATGTAACACCTACGGAGAAAATCAGTCTTGATTTCTGTAAAAGGCACAAGGCCAACAGCCAGCAGAGTAATTACCAGCCAGGATGCCTTCCCTTCCCTCAAGCAACATTTCAGACAGGTACTATCAGAAGACAGGAAACTTATCTAAGGATTAAAAAATTCTAAAAAAAAATTGCAAATAAGATCATATCAATATTAGCCTACAGGATGAACAGCCTTTTGTACAGTGAATTAAACAGCATACTGCAACTGTGCCTCAAACCAAATTGGACACAGAAGATGATGTGAAATAAGAAACTGATAAAAACCACCCAGCCCATGGCAGTGCTGAAAGATTGCCTCAGTGACTCAGCTTCTGTATACACCTAGACTGTTTGATATTCTGATCTCCTTAGATTTTTTAATAACCTAATGATCATCTCAGGCCGTCTGAAAGGACAACAAAGTGAGCACATCCATGAGCAACTTCTTTGTTAAGCACAGCCAGCAGCCTTAGTGACTCACCAGATACTCATCCATTTTTCTCTATCTGAATGAAAACGTGCCACAAAAATAGGAAATAGTGGTTTTCAGCTTACACTTTAATTACTTAGAAGTTAAAGAAAATTGTATCTAGAGTATGATGAATCTTAAGTCATAGTAAATAATCCAAACAGAAAAAAGGCCTTTCCCTCAAAACCTTCCAAACGTAAATGGTTCACAGCTTAAGTCATCAAAAATTTATTTTTGTGATAACTCAAGAATAACAAGCATTCAGTGGTGAACTCAATGTATATTCAGGAAAATGAAGCACCATCACCTGATGAGTATATTCTTTATCTTCAAAACATATTTTATAAAATCCATCAATTTCGAGTTTCAAAGGTGCTAAGAAGTATAAGGACTTAAGAAGCCACGTGACATACTGTCACTATTCATTTTTGCATTTCACCTGACTTGCTTATCAGTCTCCTTGACTTCACACTGTAACTTTTCAAAAACTAATCCTACAACCACCTTTGAATTGTAGAGGAACAATACAGGCATAACAGCATGTTAAGTAACAATGGAATTTTGTTTCCCATTTGAATGATATTTTCTCCTGCTATTACTTCACTATGCCAGGTCTGGTATAGTGCTTACCAAACAGCTGAGAAGTTCAGATCAAATGTGAAAGAAAAAGATGTTACAGTCTACATTTTTTTAGCAGGCAGTGTGCAGTTGTGCAGTAGGGCTTCTGTAGGAAGGATGGCAAGCTGTAACCTCAGTTATCTAGTGGGATAGTACAGTGATGACTGATGAAAACTTGTCTCCTTACACCCTACAGGTCATTTCCAGGGCAGGTAATGTCTGGCTGTACTGTAAAGTTATCTCCCGATAAACATCTCAATATTTTGCTCAGTTCTGCTCAACGATTCCCTTTCAAAAACAATCACCCAACGTCATCAAAACCTATTGCAGGTTTCTGGTTTTCCATGTCTCACACTATGTAATTCATTCAGATGGTGACCAAGGGATTTAGACTTGAGGTCAAACATAAGTTACAGAAGAAAAAGATCATATGCTGAGAAAAACTGCTTCTTGATGTAGACATAACTTTTAATGCGGCATGCACTTGGAAGCCATTAGAGAGTTAAACCTGCCCCAGACCTTGCCAGCTGCTCTGTGTGCTTCTGAAATAACCTTGGGAAGGAGCTGGTAACAATCTGTGTCCTAGCTCCCAGAATGCCAAACATTCACACATTACAGCAACAGATGCTGGATTACAGCACTGCAGCTTTCTGTGCTAGCACACTTTCATTTGTTCCCAGCCATCGTCTCCACTGACCTCCTACAGACCTCAGATCATAAACAAAGGTAGGAAAACTGCATTCAGGATCCAGACAAAATGCAGCTTTCCCTCAGTATAATGTTACCTGAGAAACCAAGAACAAAAGCACACCAGAAGATTTCATCTACACAGTATCACATACTTACAGTATCATTAAGACAGTACTTTCATTAGTAAAATTAGCACATGACAATTTAACCTGGCAGAACTGTTTCCATCCCAAGAAACCAATATCAAATTTTCCCAGGTACTAAATCATTGCAAAACAAGCTGTGATTTGCACATGCAAAACCCAGAAGCAATATCCTGGTTGCTCAAACAGGTCATAAGGTTTTCTCAAATATCATTGAAAAAGGTGGCCCTCATTCCCAAGAATCTTTTGGGAAGAACAGTGCTATTTATCAATATCACAGACAGTTGGGTAAAATCTGTATATCCACAAACCTTCTGTGCAATGACTGATACTGAACATTTTTTTCTGCAATAAGAAAGGATTTCAAAGTAAAACCTTCCCAAGCACACAGAACAGTTTCCACAGCAGTTCCTTTTCACATAAATGTTTGCCAAAAAGATGATATTCATGGGAAAATATTTTTTTACCCTTAACTAGAAATGTTCAAACGAGTTCATTCCTATAACTCTATGAAAATTGTGACACAGAGCAAGCATGAGAATGAATGCAAACAAACCTTATCTGTGAACTGACACCTGAAATAATGTACACATAACTGGCATAGAGAACTCAGATACTAATTAGTAAAGGAAATAATGCTTGAATCTTTTTGCAAAACATGCATAAGACACTTACCTAGAGCTAGTTATATAACCTGAAATACCCTAGCCTTTAATCTCCTTCCTTTTTATAACCTGCTCTTAGCTACACTGAAAAGGTATCAGCACCTGAAGGGCACTATGCAGCATTTAACTTTCTTTGTTTTGGAATTTCTATCACTTGCAAGCAAGCAGATCTGGAACTCATGCCAAAAACCAAGTCCCTGGGCTGGTCTACAGCAGTTTTCAATACACAACATATAGTGGTCAAGCAATTTTACATTAGCATAGTCCAAAAAAAAAAGCTCTGAGCATTAAAGTGCTCCCATGACATTTGATGTGGCAGTCTCTAAGGGGAAGATGAAGGGTTGGAAGATGACCAGCAAACAGTGGGTGACATCTCCAGTCCTCCAGCTCTTCACCTGATGAGCTCACCAGCCAAAAGTCCTATAAACCATCTCCCATGAGGTCCACAGAGGAAACCTCTGATTTGTGGATAATTTTTTAATGGGCTTTCTGGGTATCCAGACAGAGGTCATCTCTATGGTGACTGAATCGTGCAGCCATTCCAGAAAGCTGGAACAAGGGAAAACATACCATCCATTAGCTCAGCCTCCTGACACGTCTCTGACCATTTTCATTCATGGGCCTGACAGTTCACCTGAGGGGACTTCGTGTCCTTTTGTCTCCTCTGTTGTCTTCTTCTGCTCTCTCCTAGCAAGTGTCATTAATAATCCTTCTGTGAATTTCACTTGGTCTGACCTCTGTTTAGGAGGGAGACTGCAGTAAATCCTCTTGAAGGGCCAGGGAAAAGCCTGGATATTGTTGCAACTCTGGCTCTGCCTGCTTTAGAGCCTTACAGAGAGCGGCATGGGTAGAGCCCGTGTGAGGGTGTGTGGGAACAGTTACAACCGCGGTCATTTTGAAAGGAGTTTCTTAGCATCCAGTCACTATTCTTGAAGGAAATGATCCTTGCAATCCCAGTTGAGGACAGGACACAAGCAGAACACACACAAACAGAACTGGGGTGTCAAGTGGCAGCGAAACCAGCACAAAATGTTCTGCCCCATAAAAACCTCAGATCTTAATGAAACCATAACAGTTGCCAGGGAGCCAGCTTTCCTGTGTTCTGGGAAAGCAAACACACATTTGATGTGCCAGGGGTCTCATATTCCACCAAAAACATACAGCTTAAAGGGTTAAAGTCAGCAGAAGACAGATGTGCTGCCTTTTCCCATCAGCCATCCATATCCTGTGTCAAGTCTGCTCAAGACCATAGTGAGAACTAACTGGAAGTCAGCTGAGGCAGTCTGAGAATCTCTTGCATAGCACAGGTTTGGAAATATTTGTCCTGCCCTCAACAGCTGCCTTCAGAAGGTTCTCAAAAAATAATTTGGAATACACAGGCAACTGAGCAATGAAACCCTCAGATCACGGCTATAATTACTTTCTTTTGCTGCTGCTATTTTAGTTAAGGACCGACCAGTCATGCCACCCTTACACATACTATTCAATCCACTTGCATTAAATACTCAGAAAATGCATTATTAATGAATTAACTTTTCAAATTCTCATTTAGTGCCTAATTCCCCTGGCTTTCAGTGAGACACCCAGCTGTCGTACAGCTCGGAGCCTGTAGCTCACATGGACAGAACTGTCTCCCAGGTCTCTGCTGGGAAAGTTTGTGCACCCACATAGCACTTTGATATTTAAGAGTTACCATGGTAACACCTGCACTGCACTGCAGCCTGGAATTAAGCAGGCATTGCTACTAGTCGTGTGCTGTAACTACTGGCTCTGGCTTCTCCCTGGTTTTTTACTTCTTGGATTAAATTCGCAATCATAATATCCCAGTAAGACAACATCAACCTATACACTACATCAAGGCTAAAATATCAACCCAAAAAGCAGACAAAAAAAACCCCCCACTGAGTAGCACATTTAATGAGCAAATAACTGTATACAGAACTGGTGATTTTCCTGGGCATTCAGCTGACTGAATTTTACGCAAGAAACTTAAAATAACAGAAAGTTATTAACTAAGAGCTGGGCCTGGACTAAGCTGTGCTTGTGAATTTTACAGCCTCAGAATCAATCTAGTACTACAGATGCCAAACTCTTATATTAGCACAGCTTCCCAAAATGAGAAAATATGTTCCTGGGAGAGTACATCACACTAAGCAGTATGCAGGCCTCATTTCTCAGGTTGGGGTTTTTTTAATATCTCAAAATATATATCCACATATATACAAATATATATATATATATAGAGTCTCCTTGTAATCCTAAGAGTCCTCTCCATCCCCTTGAAATCCATACTCCGCAGCACCATGAATTCTGGAGCACCTGCATATGTTTGGTTTGTAAACACAAGCCCTGTTTATTTTCTGTCTCTCAAAGGAGGCAGCTGCTCACACACTCTGTACCAGTGAACCCTGGCTCACTGTTTTCTTAACTGTCCCACCTTAATCCCAGAAGAGGGCTGATGTGCAAGATACTAGCCTTATCTTCTAAAGGAAGGCATGGGAAAACACATTCCAAAACTGCAGCTTGGGAAGAATTACTTGACAGAAGGAGCAAAGTACTGCCTTCTTTTTTGTATCACTTCAGGCAAGCTCTGGCTGTTTTGCCCACAAAAAGTTGAAAGACTCCTCCTCTGACACCTTCACCTGTGCCCGGCACAAGTTGCTGTAAAGTAAACCATTAGAACATATGAAAAGGCTTCTCAATCATTACTGACCTAAAAGGATCCGAGTAATATCAGCTCTAAAAAAGCCTGCAATATTTTCTTTCCATCTTAGCGCCATTCCATGTTTTACCTAATGAGATGATTTAATGGTAAATACCACCTATGCAATCATATGGATTAAGAAAAATGCAACAAAGAGGCATTTTATTGGAGGCATATATTCTCAGTGCCTTTTTAAAAAATTATCAGCTCAAAGTACACCTTATCTTCTGACTTGGTATCAAAAGCAATAAGTAGTTGAGAAAACTGAAAGAACAATTCATTTCAGCCAATGCCAGAAACTTCTGTATCCACCATAAAATTAAAATATCACTGAAGAAAAAGACCAGTAAAATAAAAGTTATGCTATAGAAATACATACCTTTACAGCCCATTTAATACAACTGTCACTGTGGGATTCAGTGAAAAACCAGCATAATGGTTCTGCTTACTGGGGAATTTTGTTATTCTAAGTTTCATTTGAACCATTCTTCCAGCTCCTCCAACTGCCAATCCTTGGGGGTTTTCCTATTCCTGGTTTGAGAGGCTTGTACTGTTGCTGGTATAGAAACCTTATGCTAAATATATTCCAAAAGGAATCCACCTCAAAGCCCAGAATTAAGGAAGCTCCAGTGTCCCCAGTTTTGAAGAAAGCCAATCCACTCCATTTATGCAGAGACCTAAATGCAAAGCATGAGCCCAACAGAGAGCCATGTTTCCACTCTGCAGAAAGAGGAGCAAGGATCCTCGACGGCCACAGCTGTCTAAGGGAAAAGGAGGCATCCTGCAGGCTTTGGGAATACACAGACCTGCTGCAACAGCTGGGATCCAGTTTCACTGTCAGTCTTATCTTATGGAAGTACAAATACTTAATGTCAACTTTCAGAACATTAATCCAGGTCACACCCTTTGAAGCACAGCATGATGCTTTCCGCAGTTTGCTTTTGTGGCAAACTTCTGCACAAGTCTAGGCCTTCATCAGTTGCATGTTTTCCCCTCACATCTGTGGCACTGGAAACGTTAGACCAGCTACACTGAAGACCATTAATAACAGAAGGAAGTGGCTATAACAAACAAAACAGCAGTTAATATGCTCAGCTTGTTGCAGTTCTCTCTCATCTTACCCCGCCTAACTTGCATTTTGTTCCACCTCTCTCGTGTCAAAGTCAACTTCCTTACATGCACACTTACGGTTTATAATTTGGAGTCAATGTAGAAGTTACTCACAATTAGGAATTAAATTTTTCTGAAGATATCCACTCCTGTTTATTTCAAAATAAAATTCTACATGTCTTGAGTTTCTCTCCTAAAAAATAAAGTTTATATATCATTCCACAAGGTTTTCCTTTGGAAATCATGAAAACTTGGCTGTGTACACATGACTCTTCCACTGTTTATAGAAAGGTTTGTGACAACTTTCTGCTGCTTTCCTAAGAAAAGTAAAGCTTATCCATTTCCCAAAAAAGCTGTCTCCTGACTTCTAAAAATTAAGTAGCTGAAGAGTGCTTTTGACATCATGCTTTATCTTGCAGCTGGCTACTAAAAAATGTTCCCAAATACTCAGCTTTAACATAGCAATTCAATACCAAAGGCAACAAACTCGAAAATAACATTTTGAAGAGAGAGATTTTGAAGGGACCACGATGGAGCAAGTCCAGAGAAGGGCAACAAAGCTGATGAAGGATCTGAACGGCAAGTCCTATGAGGAGCAGGTGAGGAAGCTGGGGGTGTTTAGCCTGGAGAAAAGGAGGCTCAGGAGACACCTTATCATTCTCAACAGCTCCCTGAGAGGAGGGTGTAGCCAGGTGGGGGTCAGCCTTTTCTCCCAGGCAACCAGTGACAGGATGAGAGGAAGTGGCCTCAAGCTGAGCCAGGGGAAGTTCAGGCTGGACATCAGGAAGAGTTTTTTCACCAGAAGGATGGTCAGGCATTGGAACGGGCTGCCCGGGGAGGTGGTGGTGTCACCATCCCTGGAGGTGTTTAAGAAATGACTGAACATGGCACTCAGGGCTGTGGTTGGTGTGGTGGTGTTTGGTCAGAGGTTGGACTCAATCTTGCAGGTCTTTTCCAGCTTTAATGGTTCTATGAAGTTATAAAATGAACTAAGAGGAACAGATAATTATGTGTCAATGGTGCCAGAGCACCTTTAATTGAACCCTGCCACGGTCAGATACTGTACCACGTTATATTAATCATAAGTTCTGTGCCAAAGCAGAGCTGATAGAAAAAGGTATTAACATAGCAATGGACAGCCCCCTGATGTGTTCTGTAAAGGCAAGCGCTTTCTTTTGCCAAGCTAAGAATCAATTCCAACCCTCAGACCCTACATTTCTTACAAATAGCTTGGTCCCTAACATAAAGCATATTAAATTAATTATTTACAGTTGTTTATTGCATTAATTTGTCAAGTCTGTTAAAGATACACTCCGAGCCAAATCTCTTCCTCCACCCCACCTCACTTGGAGAAGCATTAGAGGAGGAAAGGTATCGCCTTTCACTACACTTGTCCTTCTCAGTTATTTAAAAAACCCACGCAGACCCCTGACTTGCACATGACTTCACAGTCAGTATTAGTCTTCCATGCAGTGGGCACACAATTGCAAACTCTCAAAAGCATTCATTTCTCTGCCTGTACTGTTCTCAAACCTGAGCAGAAAAGAAGTAAAACTGTCTGTAGGATATGGGAACATCACAGTTGTACTCACCCAATAAGAGTGGCACAAAGCAGCTGACAGAATGGCTTCTATTCTGAGGTTAATTGAATTCCAATGTGTTTTAAATTCAACTCCACAGTGAACTTGTGTATACTTGATACTTCTGTAAGCCACTAAACTAAGGCTCCTCAAGTCATTCACTGCAGGACAAAAATCACTGTTGCAACACACAATCTTCTGCTAGCACTCAAAAAGAAAAAGAAAAATTTAAGAATGTCTAATACCTACACAAATTGCAAATGAAGCAAAAGATCCACCAAAGTTAATTTTAAGCCCTGGAGTTAAAGCCTGGTGATAGATCAAGCTGCAAGCCAGCATTAAGGGAATTTTAACTCCATGAGGGGAATTTTCAGGTAAAAAGGCATTAACTCCACAGCAGTCTTTTCTGCTATGGTTTTAGCTGAGGCTGCCATTTCAAAGTCATACATATAAGAAAACCCACTTCTATCAAATCAAGTGTTGCACCTGCTTTTATACACAAATTTTAACAGGACTGTCAGTGTAAGAAGATACTGAAAACGTGCAAGTTTAAAACCGGAGACCAATTAAATGCACCATGAGTCAGGTTGTGGCAAATCACAGCAGTGCTTAATAGACTTTTTCATGCAGGTACAGAATTTTACTAATTCAGTCTATTTTTACAGGTAATACTATAAAGCCTAAAATTCCTCAACACATTTTACAGTCTAGAACAGGAAATTAATTATTACGAGCTTCTGCAAAAGAGGACAGCACTTCTGAGTCTTTTCTCTTGCATGGCTGAACAAAACTTTATCTTACTGTAGCAAAATAAGCTTTCTGCCTCACGTAGGTGTTTACAGAGGGAATGGTTTCAGCCTGCACACAGAACACCAGAGGACTGAGGTGGAAGAGAGCTCTGGAGATAGTCTTGTCCAATGCCCTCATTTAACACAGGTCAGTACAACAGACTGTCCAGGACCAGATTCATATGGGGTTTGAATAGCCCAAGAACAGAGATTTCACAGCCTCTCTGAGAAACCCCTGATCCTTCTTGACCACTTTCACAGGAGAAAGATTTCTCATCTCAAAACAAATTCTCTTGTTCTTCTGTCTGTGGCCATTGCCTCTTGCCCTTTCACTGTGTAAAACAGAGCAATTTAGCTCTGTCACCTTTATTTCCTGTGAATGATGACATTTTCTTTTACTCTGGAGAGTTCCCATAAAACCTAAGTTGAACTGCTTAAATAAAGAACAGCGAGTCAAATTTGAAGTCAAGCTTGATAAGGAAGCTTGTAGATTAAAAACCCATCTGAATAAAAGAGATGATTCAGCCCCTGAAAGTCTCAGCTCACAGAGCCTTGGCACAGGTGAGTAAGCAGCACTTCCAGCCCCTTTTCAAGAGCTGCACAAATGGCTCAGTTGATACAAAGGTAAAGGGAATCTATGATTGCTAGAAACAGGCACAGACTGAGCAGCAGGTATGAAAACAGAACAGCCTGAAGCTGCAAAATTCTGATTTAACTTTGAAACAAACCCGAGCTTACTGAACAAACCCAAAAAGCTAAAATGTGCATATTCCAACAGCTTAAGTCATGCTCATATTCAGCAAGTACGATAACGCTACCATGCCACTAAAAAAAAAAAACCAAAAAGGGACTTAATACAGAGAAGTACAAGATAGAGAAGAAGCACCATTTTTATAATTAAATGGCAAGCCTAGAACACCCACACCATCTTCTCACACACTTGCCAGATGCTACCTGCAGGTAAATTCACACAAACTCTTGCACTTTGAGCATTGAAAACTAGACTCAGTAAGCTTGAGAAAGCATTGTCTAATACCCTTTTATGGTCTGGTGAACGGAAGCACATGATACAATGAAAGGATTAGATATAAACTCCATTAAAGCATCTAATTATGTTAGTGTTTTCCTGCAGATATTTTGACTGTGCAGGACAGGTAGCTACCTAAGTAAATGAGCTTAAGCTTGATGTGCTTAGCAACTTCTAACAAACTTCCTTCTCTCTGCCCTGCTGAGCTGAACAGTTTCTGCTTCCCTCTAAGATCATTAGTAACCCCTACTAGAGGAAGCGTTTCTCTGTCTATTTTCACATAGTCAGAGAAAACATTACTCCCTTGAGCATATCATTCAATATTTTTCATACTAATTTGAGACATATAATACCAAAATTGAATACTTATTGCAGCAAACAGAATATTAACAGTACATTTGCTTGAATACAGAGCAAATACAGACTACAGGACCTACCTGCCTTGAGAGTTCTGCCTTTTGCCTGAACTGTTGCCCTGTATCTGAGTTGGAAAGAATGGACATTTCCATAAATCTTAGAGTAGCAGCCAGCCAGCAAGCACTCAGGAAACAAAGCAATGAAAGCCAATTTTTTAAGGAAGACAGAAGGATAAATTGAGCTCAGGTACTTGTGACATTCATTATTGGAGGTCCTGCCTTTGCCTCAGTACAGCTTGAAGCTAAAAGATTTAAAAGTCAAGCTATTTTTTAGATAACAGGTTTATTTCCTTCTTCCCTACCCTATCCTTCCACTTTTAAGCAAGTAAGACCAGCTTTGATTTGTGAACAGTTGGGTGGAATGGCTGAACTGAGATCACACGTCTATCAGGATTTTAAGTGAGTTCTGTTTAGTCCTAGGTGACACGTATACGACTTTTGGCGTTAACAGAGCCATCAAAAACATCAGTGGGAAGAAGCAGTCAGGGCCGACAAATTAAACTGGACACAAACGTGAGTACCATCAGGAATGATTAAAGGAGAAGTTGGTGTCTGCTATTTGCTGAACAGCAGAATCTCAGACATCAGTGCCCCTGAAGTGCAGATTGAGTCACAGCTTGGACCTTCAGCACAACACCAAAACAGCATTCCAGAGATCAAAGGTGAAAATAATCACATACCCTTGACTGAAATGCAATTTACCCTTAACATCTTTATTAAAATTGTTCAGATATTATTTAAAACTTGATAGAAAACCACCTTCCTTAAGCCAGACTAGTGTTTCAATAGTGGATTTTTAATTTTTTTGTACCTAATCCATGCCATTTATATCTGATAACCATTACAATCACACACTATTAAACTGACAAGCTCTTTCAGGCTAAATCAGAATCTGAACACTTTAAACAGATGACATCTGCAATTATTCACTGTCCTGCACCCCAAGGCAGACAAATGAAGCAATTACCACTTTGCTGATAATCTTTCAAGCCTATTTTACCTCCTGTTGCCCACTTCCATTAGAAGAATTATATTCCACCTTTAGGTGCATAAAATCATTTTAAGCTGCTAATTTGCTAAAGTTTTAGCTGTACAGTCGACTTCTTCAGCTTAATAACCAGGGCCCTGATGTTCTGGTCTAGCAGAGAGCTCAGTTTTCTAAGAGTCTGATTCATTGCACTGAATGAGCTACAGAGCATCTGAAGTAGTCTCTCATTTTGCCCCGAGGGCAACCACTCATCTCTGTCTCTGCTACGAGAAATATCGATTGTCAAACACACAACCTCAAGGGACCTGGCTTCTCTTGCTGTTCCGTGTCAAACTTTGTCACCAGCAGAGACGCCAGTCTAGCAGACAGTTTGTGGGGCAGGCTGGCTCAGGTTCCACCAAGACACAAGTTCTCCTTTCCTGGAGCATGAAGTCGGAGGGTTCCCTTCCCCTCTTTGCTGGAGAGGCTGCTTTCCCTCCAAGAGCCCTTCTGTCATCTCCCAGGCCTGATCTATCCAAGCAGCGAGCAGAGCCCATGGAGGGGCAGTTTTCCCCTCTGCAGTCCTGTTTCTGCCTGGAGCCAGTTTGATTGCTACTTGGAGTTGCTGCGCTGTACCCCCTAAATGCCTCTTGTTCTGCTGCTCCCTGGAGTGGCTGGAACACAAGAATACCACGGTCCTCATTCTTCACATTCACTTCCAACCCCAAAACATTTGCTGCAGTTTGCTGTCCAGACATCATCCCCAAGGCAGTTCCCAGCCCTCCCCTTTTTTCTGATCCTTGTTCTACTGTCTTAAATTTCCATGTTATTTCTCCCCAGCCTTTGATCTACTTTGTTCCAGCAGAAAAAATGGTCTTGGAAAAACAAGATGCACTGAAAAGCTGCATTTATCACTGAAACATTCCATGAAAGTCTAGTAGTTTAAAACATGGAGAGACATCTCAGCTAGAACTATCACAAGAGAGTTTTGTGGCACTAACACACACACTCTATTTCTAGTGAACTTTTGTAAATACAGCTACTCCACCCTTCCTTCTTGTTAGAGGAGAAATTCAAAGGGATTTTGTGCGCCAGTACACACTCACTCCAACCTTGTTCAGAGCAAAAGACAAAAGTCTTTTGTTCAGGTTCAGAAGGCATTTATTGCTCTTCTACAATGGCAAAAACTTAATAAAGACTAAATGGAAAGGTTTTCTTGGTATTGACAAAAGACAATTTTATACATCCCTGTGAATTTGTGCTATTAAAAACCATCATGGAATTTTCATGCATTATACATTCAGGAGATTCATTATTCCCAAAAAAGAAAGCTCCATTATCAGCAAAAATTGAAACAAAATTTGTGCTGCATTCTATTCTACCATGCTCCCTTCTGTTTTTGCAGTCCTCCCTCACATTTATGTCCTTGTTTTATTTTGTCATCAATTTATCTTTTGTTTTTCATTTTACGTCTTACAGCAGTAAGCATCATTTCTGGTGAGAAGTTGCACTTAATTGAAAATAGAAAAATTTTTATTAAAACCCAAAATATCTATTTTATTTTAAAACAATAATTATTCTCTGTCTTAATTAAAATAATAATGAAAACATCAATTATCATAACTTTTTTCTCTGCATCTCCTCTGACCTTCTTAAGCAGAGGTCTTAAAAAGAGGCAATGATGGAATTTAACAATAGTACATTGCCAATAAGAAATACACCTCCATTGTTTTAAGTAGAAATAGTTTGTGGAAAAACAACAAGCTTTCAAACAGATGTCTGCAAAAGCATGCAAATACCTACTGTAGTTTGAATGTCTTATAGAGTGTTCTGTAATTCTGATTTTCACAAATTTCTGTAGAGAACAGCAACAACAAAAGTTTCCTACACAAAACTGTTGCCAGGAAGTGCTAGGAGAGCCCAGGGAGTCACGTTCTGTGTGCAAGGACCACAGAACACGCTCAGCTACATTTCTAGGACACTCAGCATCTCCACACTGCTTAAGACACTTGTTCTCAGTGCTGATGCTGACAGTCAAGCACACCCCTTGAAGGGTGCTGTTTAACAACTCCTGGTAAGATATTAAGCTTTTTGAATTGCATTTTAAAAGCATATTTTCATCTCAAGGGGCATGTGTATGGTCTTGTTTAATTTTTTCTTTCTCTAGTCTGAGTAATAATTGGATTTTAACAAAAAAAAAAGTAACTTCTGGCCTGATAAGAATAGGGATAATTCAGCCAACTCTTACCAGAAATCGTTGGTGTGTCACATTTCCAAATACCCCTGTCAGTTTGCAATAAAGCTATGTAACCAGAGTGTTCTATACTGTAGCATGACTTAGGTCTCCAGTCTTTAGTGAAATGAAAAGCAGCCCATGGTCAACTTGCAAAACTGGTAGTTGGCATCCTTAGAAAACAACTGTCTTCACTGGCTGCTTCTTATGAGACTCTTGGGAAATCAGTTCCTCATCTGTAAAGCAGGAATAACTTTTGTGCTCCTCATAAAGAGCAAACACAAGGGTAAGATGCGAGCTGAGCCACGCTCCAGACACACACCAATGTTAAATACTGTGGCTGATGAGTGATGTAAGAACACCTGAAAGCATTCAGTAGCTGCAAGCAATCAGCTGGACAAACTGTTTAAGCACACACCTCTGACTCACTGGTTCTGGTGGGTTTCTATCCTTACTGACAATCCTTTCTATCCAGTACTAACAATGGCATGGCATGAGCTCTGGAATCCCACTTCATGCCAAACCCCCAGGTTCTGGGCAGAGTTGCCTTTGCCAGCCAAACTCAGGGACAAGACAGACTTAAATAAATCCCACCCAAAAAAAAAAAAAAAAAAGGGGCAAAGACTCAATTCCATAGACCCTTTCAGAAAGTGGCAGGCAATTGCAGAGGTTTGCTGCTCTCCTAAATGCAGGTGATGGTGCTATATTGTTCAACCAGTTCAACATAAATAAGTGCCAAATGTTCAATTCCCTCATCACCAGGATCTTGGTAAAAAGAAAGAAAACAAACCAGCACCATCTCTTACTTCCTTCTAGTTTCCCAGGCTTCTGCCATCCTTGTCAGCCATTTGTCTTCCTTCAGGAAGAAGTATTGAATCAAAACTCATGTTCATCTCTTCTCTCTTTTTCTCCCTTAATATGGATCATCACCACCTCCAAGTATTGCCCATCTGCAGTCTCCAGCACCTTCCTCAGGCAATCAGAGGACATGCAAGTAGCTCACTGAATGCTTGTTCCCAAACCAAGTCAAGCTGAACAGAGGGTGTCACAGCTCAAAAACACATCCCAGCATCCATCTCTCAGTGATGGACAGCAATGTCTATTTCTCCACATAAATACACATTTACAGTACCAAATTGCTGCAACAGGTTACAGACCTACCAAATACACTGAGGCCGGAGAGGTAAAATATTAAGTATGATTTTGTAGGAGTCAAAAAGGAAGTAATGTTCTTACAAGTCCAACTTTTCCTAGCATGTTACTTAGCAAGCATTTCAGGATCCACAGCAACACCTCTCCTGTAACAATTGAGATCAAGTAAACACATACCAAGAGGAGTCATGTAATTCCACTGCCCAAAATCTGATGGCACATTAAGTCTTTTCCATGTAACAGATGTTTTGATTACTTATTAAAACAGATTTTTTTTTAAATGTGCTTCTACTGTTTCTGCAAATGCAACTCTACAAAGCTGACAGGCAGGTTGTTGAAATCTCTTAAGAAATTTTCACAGAAACCTCTTTTGGAATGTGAGCTATAATACTATACCTCCACTGAAAGTAAACTCATTATTTTTCCTATAATTCCTAACCACAGTTTATATATGATGAGTAAAATAACCCAAAAGCAGCCCTTTTGTCATAGTGCCCATTGAGTCGGTTTTAGATCAGCTAGAAGAGGAGAGAAGCTGTCAAAGTAAAGCACATTACAAGGCAACATAGAAGGAGAAGTTATAGGTTCCTCAACACAAGTTTAACTCTATTTTTTAAAGTAAAATTTGGTCATTTCATGTTTCATGCAAAGCAGTTCTCCCATTTCTAATTCTTACTACAAGACACACACCATGGATCATTTAAGGCATGCTTGTCCTGGATGCCTAAAGGGAAAAAGGCTTCCTTTAAGCTTTGGAACAAGAAAATAAACCCAGGGCTACACTGGTAAAGGAACAATTTTATTGCGAGTTGAATCTCAGTCATAATGCTGAATAAGTACTGTGAGACGTATAATGTACAGAAAGAATGGTTTGGTTTCATTCAAAAAAGTTTACAATGTTATTAGCTATGGGATGTAATTTAAGTCAACCACGAGGAAGAGAAGAGGTGATTATGATTCTTCATATTTATTGTTCACGAGCTGCAGTAGATTAGTTTTGTAATGTACAAAAACACTTCAGATATATGGTTCCACTCATAATCATATGGAAAATAATGAAATTGAAAAGAAAATACAAACCACCCTTCCTCCCAGTACTGTCAGCACTACCTGATGTTCAACAGAAGAGAACAACACTGTTCTAGCATTACTTTAGGCAAAGACAGAAGAGCAATACCATTTCAGATGTGTCCAGGAAGGCACTAAATCCTAAGAGATGAACCACTTGGGGATTTTCAGGGGATATCCAACAACACCCATATGCAGACAGCTGTACTCGGGAAATTAACACCTTTCTCCTGAACGTTCAGTATCATAGTGCACTTGGAAAATATTGTGGTTTACAGAACATGCATGGGACAGATTGCTCTCTATCATCTCCACTTGTTAAGGATTAGCTTCAATCATTCATTCAAAATAATAACTATATTTCAAAGACCAGAAAATGAAGCCATAGCACTCAGAAGTGCATCAGTTTTTGAATTACTGCCCATCAGGTTCCTGAAGTTGATGGGCTGGCAAGCAAGATGAAACAACATTTGGTTGCACTCTTCATTTCAAGGTTAGGGAATAATTACAGCATGTCCATCCCAGAACAAATTCAAAACTTGAGTGAGAAATGCAGGGTTCAGCACTTCCTCCTGCCCCAATAAGCTTATTTACATATCATCCACAGAAATTTGGAAGCACAACCCAGCTCTTGGGCACACACTCCAATTCACACTCACTTGAAAACCCTTCATTTGCTTGATTCTTTTGTGTACCACAAATGACTTTGTGGTTTTGCAATCTCCTTTCCAGGGGGAAAACTGCCCTTCACTCTCAAACTCCAGTGTCCTGATGATATTTCAATTTTTTTTCCTCTACTATGGTTTAAAAGTCAGCAGATCAATAACTGGATCCAAGTTTGGTGTCATTGGCAGATTTATTTTTTTTTATCATGGGTCTGTCCACATGACACAAGTGTCACCAAATTGCCAATTTTTTTGGTATCATGAGGACTGCTGGCAACAAATGGGGTATACCTGCCTCAAATGTGTCAGCAGAGTTCACGGGATGGGCTCTACACTAGATTTGAAGGGAGAAAACCAGACTCAGATAAATCTGGGGACAGCACACCAGTGTGTTTGAGGTATGGTGTGCTGGGGAGGTCCTTCAGGAAGCCATCTCAGAGAAGGCAGGGCATGGACATCTACGTGGCTGCAAAGACTCAAGGGTTATTGATGTGTTAGAAAACACAGAAATGCCTGAGAATGGTCTTGGAAGACTTGGGCTCTATCTACAAGGCCTTTCCCAACCTAAATGATTCTATGGTACTGTGAACCACCCTTAGAAATAACTCACAGTTTCAGGTTATCAGTCTTAAGAAATCCACACATCTACTGCCCACATTATAACTCTTCCATGAAAAAACCCCGTATTTCACTTCAAGGGCTGTCCATCCCAAAGTTTCTCCCATGATAAATTTAATTTGGTTTTTTAAAGGAGCTGACCATCTGAAGGCCTCTTTTCACAATATTCACACAGTGAAATGAGACCTTGTTGTTCCAGTAGCAACTCCTTGAGACCCTAAAGATGACAGGCCAGTTTTTCCATTATGGTAACCTCCATTTCGCAGAGGTTAATAACTGATATAATGCTCTACAGCTACACAGAACAATCCACAAAGCCTCCCCCTAGGAGGGGGTCTGCAGGATACAGCTCGGTCTTTTCAAATAAAAATTAATTTCTCGAAGCAAAACAGGTCTCGTAATATTACAATGTTAAGATAATTTTATAAAACATCAAGGAAAATAAAATTATCACTTAATATTAATATAAAATGTGTAAAACACTGTACTAAATAAAATTGCACTTTTAGCTGTAGGTATGATCCAAATTTCATTTTTGTCTTCAAAGTGTTTGGAACAGGTCTTTTTGCCTGTCTACTAACTATGGAGAGAAAGGTTTCTGTCCACAGAAAAATTCCAAATTTGGACTTTATGAGACTCTTACATTTCAGCAGATTTCGCAGTCCAAACCAATCAAATGTTACAGTTAAAATGTGAATATTTCAATTTAAAAGATTTCTAAAGACTTCTAAAAGTACCTCAAACTCTTAATCTAAAAATGTTCACTTGACCGTAATGTTTTGTTACCAGTCCAAATGTTAGAGCAGAAGGTCATATTCAGCTCCATTTGTTTCCAGAACTTAGAGGAGATTTACTACAGCTAGAGGTACTCTAAATATATTTTTAAGACTGCGTGAAAAGCTAAAGATATTATTTCACGTACTATTTTCTAGAACAAAGCCTCTCACTTTTCAATCTAAATTCTTTACTATTCTGTGTGACCCTGTTTAAGTACAAAGGTCCTGGTCCCCAAAACATACTGATCACTTTTTGACAGGAGTATTGAATATATATTTACACACGACAAAAAAAAACCAGTGAGAATTTAGAGCTGCATTACATGAAAGTGCAAGCCAAACGTCCAGTTCTGATGTCTTAACACAAAGGACCCTCAAATTCCACACATCCACCTGAATAGGTGCTTTTAGAGAACGAATAAAGATTTATACTGGGGTAGTCTGAACTCTCACACAAATGTTAGAGTAGACACACAACTGCTCTTCCCCTGAAAACAGTTCAGTCATGATTCTGTTCTCATAATACCTGACTGATTTGAGAACTCATTTTCCATGTAGGTGAGAAACTTTTTACAGAGAGCCTTTGGCCAGAGCCCAAGGCTTGGTTGGGGCTGTTAAGAACATTCTATGTCATGGAGTTCTGCTTCTTGGGACTTCCTCCTGCTGATATGGCCATTGCAGAGGCGCTAAGGAGAGTTACGTGTATCTAAATACCCACCACACTAAATCCACACTTATCTGGTCCTTTACGCCTTTGCTAAAACTTAAGAACTGATTATCAGTGAAACAAAACAGCCCTCCACCATCGAGTTGCTTACGGCAAGAAACTTGTAATTGTAGGATTACACCTGATCTCTTACTGCCACTCATGAACTGCACACAGGAAACCATTCAGAGCTCAGTGGGACTTGCAGTCACTCCCTGGCCATCTTACATGTCACTTGACTTTCTGCTGTGTGAAAAACAAGAAGGTGTCAAGCAGTTGCCTTACCCTGTGAGCTACAGGCAATAGCTGCATTTTTCATCAATAAATCTTGTATAATTTGTCTATGAAGTCAGCTGCCTATTTACTGTAAAAAGCACAATTAATAACTTGCATCTTTCTAACTAGTGTCTGTACATTACCACAGATGTCTAAAATTCCACCACCTCCCTGGGCAGCCTGTTCCAATGCCTGAACACCCTTTCAGCAAATGCATTTTTCCTAATATCCAACCTAAACCTCTCTTGGTGCAGTTTGAGGCCATTTCCTCTCATCTTGTCACTTATCACCTGGGAGAAGTGACCAGCTCCCTCCGTGCTGGACAACATCCTTTCTGGTAGTTGTAGACTAACGTTAAAGTTTCTCTTAGAGCTCAGTTCTGGTTAACCAAAGAAATTGAATTTTAAGAATGGCACAGAAGTTGTTGAACTCCAACTAAACAGGCTCATTACCAGTGAAAAAGTAAACAGTAAAAACTCAAGTATTTAGGAAGCAGAGATACTGAAAGACATTTTGCAGGTATGTGCTAGTCTTCTTTAGTACGTAAAGTGAGGGAAGGAAAGAAAAGTTCTACAAGAGATAAACACTGAATATTGTATTTCAGTAACAAGATGTGAGCCACAGCAAGAAAAGGATGAGCTCATCTCTTACAGCACCAGATTTTTCCATCCAGTGTGTGCCACTTGGGTACCTCACATGTCAGATAAGATCTCAGCAGTGCAACAGAGCAGAGCACACATTTACACATGCCTTCTTTACTCATCACAGATGAGTCATCCACTGCAAATCATAACCAAAGAACTGATTATTTTCATCTCAGAGACCCAAACTATTGTTACTTTCGATGAACAAAAGCTTAAGTAGGACCTTCAGCGATGGAATTTTTGCAAGGTTAGTCAGCATGTCCAGAGTTACGCTTGGTCCTTGTCCAGCTCTATCCTGTCAAATTGTCTTTGACTGCTCTGCTGTCCCTCAGCCCAGTCTGCTCACCCCACAGCACAAAGGTCCTGCTGCAGCCCAAATAGGGCACAATGATCAACTGCAGCCCTGAAGTTTCCATCTGGGATGTGTTGGCCTCTGAATATTTACTGCAAAACCTGTTTCCCTTCTAACAAGTAATTACACGACTCCAAGGTTGGGATCTGCCACTGCCTGTCACATTTCTTTAAATCTTCAATAACTTTCTCTTAACTGTCAAGTTTCAGAAATCTCCAAAATACTCAGTAAGAAGCAACAGATGAGAAGAAACTTGTCTTTTTATATGCTTTAGCAGAAAAAAAAGCTTAAACTTATTTTGAGCTTATTACTGGCACAGTACTAAGAGTCAAGAGGCATTTTTGCATAGTTTCCAAAACTCACACGTCTTGAGGAACTTGGCACAACTCCTTTTTAAACAAACCTTCCTCTCCAGTCACCTTTGACAGGGATGGGGTTCACTGCATCCTCACACTTCACTGGAGGTGCAGGAGCAAGCTGAGACTGGGAAAAACCTGGCCACAGCAAGTTTACAGAGGAAGCAGATGAAAGAACATGATCTATAGACCATAAACCGTAGGAAGCACCTTAAGATCATGCCTTGTTGGAGGCTTGTTCCAAAGCAAGTAAACTCCATCATGATCAATAAGCCCTTGAAGTGGATTCCAGACAATTCATACAGGAAAAAAAACACATAAGTCCTTTCAAAGAGAAGAATAACCAACCAGGACAAAGAGGGAGAGGCTGCAGCTAAGTGAGTGCAGCCAGAGGTAACATAAAAGGCTGTACTCAAGATACAGGAGTCTACTGAAGCATCTCAAAGTGCCATTGCTCCATATATTGTACAAACCATTCTTTTTATTCTTCCTCTCTTTTATTATTTCTTGAGTCAAAGCCAGGTGCTCCCCGAGCAGATCTCTGATTTCAGAACTGCTGCACTCAAATGAATAATAGATACCAACACTGAAAGGGAATAATTTGAAACTTCAAATTTGCTTTAGCACCACAGTAAAGCCTTTATTGTCCATTGTCTCCACTAGTTAATGTGGCCTGTTGCACAGAAAAGGGTGTATTTTCCAGGAGAAAATTCCTCCCCGGGACAAAACAGGGTTAGCTTTGCACAGGCCAGAACTTAACCTGAGTGCAGATCTGCATATCTCCACAGGTGGCACTTCCAAGTGAGGATTGTGACAACAGCAGTTGTGGGATTAAAGAGAAAATTGTTTCCCTTGGCAGAATTGATGCCACATTCTCCTTCACAGATTTGGAAGGTTGGGGTTTTACCCAAGCTGGCAAATAAGTACCACACAGCTGCTCACTCAATCCTGAAGCATTCCCAGAAGGGTTTGAGGCCCTCTCCTCCTCCATCACCCAATGTGGGGAGAACTAGGACAGAAAGTATTAGGAGAAGGCAGTCAGTTACTCTCCCTATTTTACAGGTATCAGAATTGATGGCAGGCTTGGCACACGATTTGCTTTGGGTGGTGTGGCTGGTCAGTAGCACCAGACCACACAGTCTGAGTAATGCGTTATATTTGTCGACCGCCTGAGAATATTCCTTTCCTGACCATGCTGAAATGAAAAACCTTAGGCTTGAAGAACTCAATTTTCATCCGAAACAGTCTCTCCTAAGCTATGAGAGTGTGTCAAATTAACTTACATCTCTGGAGCTCTGTCCCACACACAATTATGCCAACAGCAAAACTGACATACGCAAGGCATTGCTGGGAACATACACAAAAGACACACTTCTTTGCTGCGCTTCCTGTTGGATATAATCATGCCTCGTAGATGTCTTGTTCCAAACTGATTAAACTCCTTTATGAACAATGAAGCCCTTGAAGTGTATTCCTGACAATGCTTAGTGAGAAAACGACAAGTTTCTCCAAGCAGAAGGAATAGCTGAACAGGACAAAAAAAGCTTACATAAATACTTCAGCTGATTTTTCCAAAAGAACTTTCTAAAATACTAAACCTCACAACACAGAACTGAGTCAATAACAAAAGTCAAAGTCAGTTTAACAGCTAGGCAATTTTCTACTTTGAAAGATACACAAAGATTTTCCTTTATCAGAAGCAGTCTCATAAGGTAGAGCCTCTGAGGAAAAAGCCATGGGCAAATATCCTTAGGTGTCCACATTTTTGCCCACCTGCATTCCCAGAACAATACAAACTTGTCCTAGCAGGAATGTGAACTCTGTGACTGTTCCCTTCCAAATTATATTCTTTATCACATCTATTCGCTTTGCAAATACCTTGATTTGCCAAAATCATCTGACTCACCTGCCCACAACAGCAAGCAGGGCATGAATCCTTCTCAGGAATAACACTTTCTCTCTTTGCAAGCTGTTCTCACTGTGATTCAGCTGAGATATTAGCACAGGATCCATGACTTCTGCAGGAGAAATCATGCACATCCTTGGGGACTGCTCATTATATTACCAGCTTTAGCATTCATTTCATCCACCACTAAACATGCATGAATGAGATGATCTTTAAGGTCCCTTCCAATCCAAACCCTTCTATGATTCTATGAAACAGTATGGAAACACTGTTATTTGCTGTTCCTCAATTGCTTTTTAAAATGAGGCAATAATAAGTAGTTTTCTAATTCTCCCCTAGTAGAGATGAAAATTTATGAGATCACCAGATCACTCCAGTGGAAGCAGGTGCATCATTCTGGTGGAAAATCCATGTATTCATACCTGCCATTACACACATTTAAACCTCAGAAATTAACTTGTGTTCCAGGAGAGGAAAGGGAAGCACAAATATTTGTTTGGTTGCCTTGTTGGGGAAGGAAGAGGGAAGGGAAAAATGTTAATCAGCATTTCCTAGAATCAATAGTGTGGACATTAAAGCCATGGCAACCTACAGTTACAACTCCATAGCTCACGGTTAAGTTGCCTTGGAACTGCAGATATTACAGACTGGTGCATCCTTTTGTTATACTATAGCATTCCACAGAAAATCACCACTAGAAAGGCTGCTCAAAGCTTTTTTAATGTGGGAAAGCATAATTGTGCTTCAGGCATCTCAGTCAAGCAGAACAAAATAGTTAAAAAAAAGTAATTCATTTGAAGCACAGACTCTAGGCATGACCCTGTTAGACATCAAATGTTTTTCATTTAATTTGACTAAGAACTTTCTCTGCTTACCACATTTTATGAACTTGACTGACTGCAGAGGAGGTATTTTAAGTCTCTACTGCTAAGTTAGTTGTGAAAACTTCTGTAATTTAGCACATGAGCATACAGAAGGTACAAACTTAGCTGTTAGTGTATCAATAATATGTATTTATTCTGAACTTGATGGGTTTTGTTGCTTTGGGTTTTTTAACCTATTGTGAAAAACATTTTTATAGAATATGTATTTCCTTCCAAAGGAAATTTGCAACTTGTACTACAACCATTTTGGTTCTGTTCTAGAACCCTTTCCAGAAGCCAAAACCAGCAATTAACAGGGGGAAGTTTCTGATTTAAGACCAAACTGTTATCCTCTCTTGCAAAAACCTTGATGAATGTTGTCCTGTTTACCGATTTTAAAAAATTATATATATCCCTAAGATTTATAACGTTTACAGGAGTATTCACATGCAGTTATACACAAGATAAAGCACATGGAGGGCAGGATGAGTCTGACCTGCCTGTTGAATATCAGCTGAGTCTGGACTTCATGTCTTCCTTCCTAAGCTCTGCCTCTGCAGTGTGATCAAAAGAAACTTCTACTGCAACTTGTACAGCCCTGGGAAGTTTCCTGGGATCAGCAGCAGATTGAGACAATTACTTGCCCAGCTTTTGAAGGGCTAAAAGACCGGGGACTATTTGCATTTGACCACTGGCAAAGGTATCACAGCACGATGTGCCTGTAAATAAGGTGTCATCAATTTACTTGTTTTATGTCACTGGATGATTGAGGCACTGGGTGCTGCTAAATCAATAATAATCAATAGCAGCAAATTCATTAATAGCACTTTTCACTGTTTCAACTCTGCAGTAGATGCTCAGCTAGACTGACTCTGCTTCCCGCCTTCAGGGACCCCAGCAGCAGTCATGCTGGGACTTCACACCTCTAACTCCTGAATAACAAAAACCATGGCACAAGTGAGAGTGCACAATCCTTGGACTGCCCGCAAAAGTTTCTTAAGATGCAGTGCCTGGTTGTTTAAGTGGTGCTCATTTCCACTTCACCTGATTTCATTTCTGGTAGTATCTGTGGTTTGTTTCCCATCTAGGAGGGGTCAAAAGAGGGCCTCACTGAAGCACCCAGCTCAACCAATTGCCTTAAGCATGAAAGTATTACTTGCAGTAAAAAAAAAAAAAAAAAAAGAAAAGAAAAAGAAATAGCTTTTCTACCCTCAGGAATTGTGGCAGTAAATGAGAAATCGTGTTTTGATTCTTTGTGTCACCCTACTGCGCATTACCAAATAGTCAGGAAAACTCACCAATATGAGGTGCTACAACTACTTTTTTTTCTGACACTGCTATTACTTTTACATGATATAATTAATCTTCTCCATGCCTGCACTCAATATACTTGACACACAGCACCATCCCCAAAATCCTTGTTACGTACCCTCAAACCAGCACTGTTTACCTTCACATTTAGTATTTATTATACAGCATCTGAAGAGTCTGCATTTCTGCGTCTAGCCCTTCTCCACAGCTTTCCATTTTTCACACTTATCTTTGAAACAGCTGGAAGCAATTGCTGGAAAACCCTGATAATCCTATTCAGATAAGCCACAAGTAACACCACATTGCTATTATCCAACAGTGTTCAAGTAAACCAGAACATGAATCAACCAGCCTATACAAATATCAATCTTTGTAATACAGCTTTTTAAAGCTGTATTTGGTTATTCCATCAAATGAAGGTTAATAGGGGTGTTTGGTAGCATGTAAGTAATTTATAAAGAGGTACAAGGAGTAGCCACACCTCCAACAACCTAGCAACATTTGTTTAGAAATACACAAGCCTTGAAAACAGGACTTCTTTTCATGCTAAGTGAAAACTATCTGCTTTCTTTTCTTCAAGGTTACACCCAAGTTTCATATACGGCATGATCCCCAGCTGTGCAAATGCTTGAGTTGCATTCATGTTAACAGATGTTAAATATTTCAGTCTCTGAAACCAAGACCACAAGATGGAGAATTTAAATGGCTATATTTGAATATGCAAATTTGAAATATAGATCTTGATGTGCTGGCAAAATACTTTCATTTCCTCCAACTTACATATTCCTTGATTTCAAATCTGAAAGACGCAGATGTGATCATGCCACCTGACCTCCCAAAAGCCAGCAACACACAGAGCATCTCCAGCAGCGCAGAATTACCATTTATGCTTGCTGCCTGGTTTAGTCTCTCATATCCTGTCTCAAGAAGAGAGCAAACTTGTATAGTGTGGAGTATCTGGTTCTGCCGTGACCCAGAGAAATTTCACTGGCTTTTAAAGTCAAAAAAGTGTAGAATCTCAATCAAGTAATCCCATTTCCTGTGAAAATCTTAAGATATTTTTTAGTGTATATACAATTATGCCCAGGAAAATGGAGTGGGTGCAGTCACATGAAGCAATAAAGTAAGTGCAAATGACAGCCTGCTATTCAATGCTGAAGTGTTTACAAGTTAAAAATCCACTGCTCCTTCACAAGGTGGCACTCTCTACAGAGTGCTTTCCACTTCTTCCTGTTTAACTGCTGTGCTTGGACACTGTCTACAAGTTTGCCTTAGATACTTGTTTACAGCAAGAAAATAAATGTATGATGTAGACAGATATAAATATTCTCTCCGATTTACTTCAGGAGAAGAAATTCCGTGAGAGAAATAGATTGCCTGGGAACAAATGGTGATTGTCAGACCACAGCCAGGGTAGTATTACACAGACAACTGCAGATAATTTTTTAGTCACCAGGCAGAAGGCAAATGCAGCACAAGGCTGTATTTCTAGCCTCCTATTTTCCATAACTATTTCATTATGCTTCAGCTTCCAGTTCCTTTCATTGGCCCTGCCCTTCACTTAACAACATCACTACTTTAACCAGCTACCCTCTTGCTGTTTCCTCCTTTTCGGAGAAGTGCAACCCTTACTTCTATATCTGTCCATAATTTGCCTAAACCACAGTTAATCATGTGGTTCTAACAGCAAACATCCACCACAACAGCAAGAAAAAAAGTCTGGGAAACTACCCTGACACCAGGAAATAGTGAACACAGCACTGCTTCTTGATGCTAAAAGGTGTTTCTCAACTGGTAGAATATTCTCCAATAGATTTTTTTTATTTTTAAAGGAGAAAAAATTTAAAAATGAATGCTTCAAAAGTTGTATATAAAATAACTTGATATTAAGACAAAAAATTCAAACCCCTTTGACAGACCTACAAGATAAAGCACACCACCCATGCTGTGCTACATTCAGTAGCTCTACTGCCATGCACAGACTCACTGAAGCCTGTCGGCAAAGTGGGTGTATGTGACAGGGTAATTAAAAACTTACTGTTAAAAAATAATCAAGTTCTGCTCTAGCTCTGGAAAGAATTTTAGTAATTCATCTAGCTCTCCACAACCCTGCCAGTGCATGCTGCCTACAGGAATAAATGAAAGAAGCATGGTCTTTGCTTTGGGCTGGTCAGAACAGTCTCTGGTAATGTTTATAGCAGGGTCAGTAAACACATTCAGCACCTACTGGTAGGCAAAGTGGGTGAATAGGGAGCTCCACCCAGCTTTGCTGGTTAAGGAGTTTCTTTAAAATGGGGATACTTGAGTGTGAAATGGAAAAAAAGGCTATTTGTGGAGTAGGGCCAATTTTCCTTCCCTGACTTAATTTAGAAACCAGTCATGGGTCTGTGCGAAGCAGATGCTTCTATCCCACTGCTGCAAACAGCTAGTAGTGGGCACTAAACACTTTGGGAGCACTTAGAGTACAGACTACCACACCTGGGTAATTGGCTTTCAACTTACATAATCCTTCAGATAGATCTGTTGCTTTTTTATGAGATATTTGAGCTGCATTTACAGAACTAACTTAAGTAACTAGTATCACAAATCCCAGTGAACAAACCCAATTCCACTGCTCACTGACAAATACCAGCTTGCTTTGCAGCACTTGATCACTTATCAAGAAATCACTTCCCAGTACAAAAGCTGAATGCCCCTATGTCCATTTTACAGCTGAGTTATCTGAGGCATCAAACAGGCTAAAAATACTTAAGATCCCAGAAGGAAGCAGGGTCAGGCTAGAGTATCATTTGATATGAAAACAGTTGTCATTCTTTCAGCACGGTGTCAGTGTTCCCTGACTTTGGATAGTTGGTCTGTCTGTAGTGTCCCTTTTGAACTGCTGCTGCCCAGTTATTGGTGTGACATTTACTCTAAAACACTTTTTACTGAAAATTAACATCTCCCCATTTTCACATAAGTTTTGTTTGAAAAATCTGCCATTAAAAAAGCCTTCCAAGACAATGTCAGCCCAAACCATCCCCATGTTGCTGTTGTTTTACTTTACACTATGTAAACTTAGTAAACTTAGCTTTACACAGAGATTCTGGTCGGTTTTTCAGCCCTTGTATTTTATGAATTTCATCAAATCTACCAGATTTGATGTCCACATTGGGGTGTTAACACACAGTTCTCACATTTAGCATTTCTCAGCTCTTATCTTTACTAATGCAAACTAACATTTCCATTTGCCACGCTAAAGGCTGGCACATTATTGTAATATTAGATGTCTACCCGTATCATCTCTCAATGTGCCATCAGAATATGCTTATCCATAACCGGCATGAAGGGAAAAGTCAAAGGCAACTGTTCATTACTGGCCACAGGCACTCAATCCACTGATAAGAAATCTTTGCCTGACTCAAAACTCATCCCCCTCTGTAGAAACTTCTGGCATTTGATTTGAGCACAAAATTCAAGCATGATACAAAACCAAGAGGGTAAAAATCTCTGGAGTTTGACTGGAATATCATATGTCTAGGAAGATTAGGCATCAGTGTTGCTACCAGTCATGTGAGACTTCAGTGAGCATCTCCCACAGTGCACTGCACACATTTCACTGATCCACCAGTGCCTCTGGCTTATCTTTCCAGACTCAGCTCTTCAGGAGAAAGAGCAATCAAGTAGCCAAAAGTCCTGCACAGACAAGTGCAAGTCACATCTATTTATCCAGAACTGACAGGGTTGATAATTAACAATCAAAATATAAAACAGAGATGAGAAGTTATACTAATCCACGAAAGAGTTAATCTTGGAGGCAAAAGATGAAAGCAAGCCTAGCAAAAAAAAAAAAATTATGGTAGCTTGTTGAAAATGAATTACTCAGTCTAATGTTTGCCCTTTAAGTCATTCCAGACTTGCTACAATATATCTGCTAGTGTTTTGGCCTCTAGATAACCTGCCTAGTAAATCAAAGCAAAACAGTGCATAATTAAAACCTAGTCTGGTTCAGATTATAGAATATACAATTTATTTTTACAAGTAAGAAGACAAACCCCATAATTCACATGACATTTCACCACTCTCTTGAAATATAGTCTTTCCACTGGTGAAAATAAACTGCCTAGCAGTTGTGTTATATATTTTACCTAAATGTATATTTAGATTCACGATGTGTACAGTCTAAGAGATTTGTAGCGGTTTTAATGGGCAGAGACAGTCCCTACTCAACTTTCACACAGGCAAGTTGAGAAAACATGATAGTAAATGGCGTTTGGGTAAACAGAAGGATAGTAGAGACCAAAAGGACCCTTCCTTAGTACCAACTGGTTGAGAAATAGCCTTTACCTCGTTTGGGTTCTCCATTCCAAGCTGTACCTGCAGGACCCCCGTGCTCAGAACCAGTGTGGTACTAACAGCGTAAATTTCACAGAGGACACCCCAACAATAAGCCCAGCACCACTGACCTTTGTCCACACAGGAGTTCGTGCTGTGTGGGATTACCAGACAAAGGTGCTCATGCGTCTCAAGAACACACCCTGCCAGCACAAATTGTCCCCTCAAACTCAGACTTTCAGATAGATCCCTAATATATCTGGCTGAGTTTCTACTCCCCTCCGAGTTTAGTTCCCTGCTCCACCCGTCCCATTTACACAGCATAAGTGTTGAAAGCACACTGAATCGTTCCGTACAACCATAACTGGAGTGCCAATTCCATACATTTTCCTCTAGCTACGTAATTAAGCCTGTACACTTGACGGAAGGTGGCAGAGAAGAGGCAATAGTCTTTGCACATTTTTGTCCCTTTTTTGTCTCCCACTCCATCACAGCCAGAACAACGGTGTTCTACTTTCCTCAGTCATAGGCTATGCTAATTGAGGCACATTTTGAGGAAGTAACACAACAGTTTCTCCAGCAACAAGCCTTGAGATAGTTTCTGCAAAGAAAACAAAACCTTAATCCCAAGATATCCAGTCACCATCTTCATTACAACAGCCCTCAGCACTGCTGATTACTTGCTACTCCATGGCTCCAGAAAAGTCTGTATTACAGTAGATAGAGAAGATATTTTCCTATGGTTACCATGTGACAATATTTGTATTAACATGGTGCCCCATCCCAAGACAACTCAGCTCACAGCCAGGGATCCAGAACCTGTTACGTATCTTCCACCTTCCCTTTTGACAAGGAGCTGCTGGGAAGATTTCAGCTGAAAACAAGCAGTTGCTTCAGGCTAAATTTTGTAGATTCTCTATACTGCTAGATCAAAGACCTCCTTACAAAGCAGGACTTCTCAGTTCTGACACTGTCAGTGCTCCTGACAAGTTCTGTCAGCCAAAATGCAAGGGGAGGAAGGATATTTACATCATATGGAAAGACCAACAGTCCTTAGCAAAACTTACTTGCACTGAAGCACAGTCCTGGGAATCACTGAGTTCCAGTGACTCTGCTTTCTCAATAAAGTGTTTACTGCAGACAGGAGCCAAAGGAACTTCTCTCTTATTGAATATGAAATAATCGTGCACAGGTTTATGAGACTGCATTGAAGAGAAGGCATTTCATCCACTGCTTGCTTAGCATTAAAAATCTGCCTGATGCTCGTGCAGCCACAGGAAACTGAGAAATAGAGACTGGACACACAGAAATCCCAGTCTGAGAATCAGGATCTTTGCAATGTGGCTGCTTCCACACCTGTGCAGTCAAGAGGGCATACACACACCAACAGGCACAGACACTGGCTTCCCGTGCTGTGCTCTTCCTTCAAGACTGACAGCACCAAACACCCTTGGTTACATTCAGCTGCTTTTTACTGATTGCACCATGGTGTGGAAAGGAAGATTGCTGCAAAGAGCCAGCAACCCCAATGAAGAAGAAGAGAAAACCACAATGCCCAATTGGCTGAAGTGCATTTATTCCAGTAGACCAACAGGCTGTAAGAGATGAAACAGCAGGTTTCATCCTTCAGAGTGCAAGCTCTGATAACAAGGGGAGCATGGTCGAGAAAACTGTTATTGCTCACAAGCCAAAGGAATGGCCAGGATAACCCCAGATCATGCCCAGAAACATTGACAAGAAGAAATAACTTTGTCCCACTAGCTCTACCTTGACACGTATAATCACCTTTTTTTGCACTTTTGTACTGTCACAGGTCACACTGATTCCGTTACCATCAACACCAGCACATTTTCCGTTCATGTGAACATATCTGTGGCTCATTTCTACCTCCAAGCAAGAGGTTATCCGATTGGCATGGTCTGAATCACTGTCAGAGGAAGCATCCCTTGGGATCACGAGGCTGTCATGGTATCAGGAACAGCAGCGTTTCCCCTGTCCGATGTCAAATGGTGGTGTAAGCACAAAACATTCCAGGCACGATGGCTCCCTCCATAGGCAAGCAGGATAACCAGCACTCTCCTGGGCATAAGGTGTCCCACACACCTTAAAAGGTGAACCACTCTCCTCTGGTGTCTCTCCTCTTCAGGAGCCTGCATGGTTGGTTACCCACACAGTGCAACAGGCAATGTTGTGTGAGAAGTGTCCTTGCTCGCTGACCACCTTGCAGGCCACGCTGAGATGGCTGGGGACAACTCACATTTGGCTGTCCTCTCTGGCACTCACAAGCCCTAATTCAGGTGGGCTTATATTAGCTCATTTGTAAATTAAAAGTACAGGACAAGGGTCCATGTCCTCCCTTCTCTGAACCACTGACATTAAGGGGGCTTGGGATCAGCTTGTATTTTCCACTTGAGAAATACTGTGGGACTCATTTGCCTGGACATGCAAAGGCTTTGTGTGGCCTCCCATTACAGCTTCAGGCTACTCCTCTCAAGAATCGTCTCCAAAACTAGTGAGCCTGAAAAAATCAAACCCCCAAGGGATCCTAAACTTTTACATAGTCTTTGCTGCATTTTGTAATTCCTCTCGTCTAAGTAGATCTTAGAAATACACTGCTTCTTATTCTTTCCTGAAGAGACATCAGTGGAAGAGCAAAGACTAATTTTCACCTCCAGGTATTGGAAAAAAACCACTCAGAGTTTTTTTTACCTTCCTCTCAGGAATTTTAAACCCAGAAGGTACCACCATGGACTAGTATAATTCAATAGTTTGTCCTCCAATGCTAGAGAAATCCCTGCAGGGTATTTTTCACTCAACAAAACTAAATCTCTGGCTGTGTTTCTCAGCTTCAGGAGACTGGATGTTTAGTTATCCACACACAGTAACAGGTAATTCCACATGAGAACCACCCTCACACCCTGGCCATCTTGCAGGCCACATTAAGGTCTTTTGGGACAACTCATGTTTGGCTGTCCTTTCTGGTGCTTGGAAACCCTAATTCAGATGAGTTAGCACTTTTTTTTTGGCACAAATCACCGACGACTTCTGATAGAGGAGAAATCAGGTTTTAAATAAAAATTCTTCATTACTGTGTTTAAGTCTCAGTTCAACAGCCTCTAGGCTTTTACTGACAGTCCCTAATGCACTAGACTGAGGCTCTTGTGTTCAGTGAAATTATGCTTTCTCTGTGTTAATACTGAAAATAGACTATGACACCACTGTGAATCACTGGGCATCCTTTGGAGCTTAAAATGGTTCAGCACAGATTAGGAGCAGCAAAGGAGCCTAGCTGCAGAGCATATCAAGAATGATCCATGGGAAAAAGCAGTGCCTGAGAATGGGCCAAGGTTTCTGTGGCTGGCACTCAGGTTTCACGACAGCAGATTGAGTTGTTCACTGTCGTAGGAACACAAAAAAGAGAGTTAAGAGGAAGGATGGCCTAAAGAAAATATTCCCCCACCTCTTCCTTCATTTTCCCCCAGCTTTATACACTGAGCATGACGCCATATGGTCTGAAACATCTCTTGGGTCAGTTGGGGTCACCTGTCCCAGCTGTGTCCCTTCCCAACTCCTTGTGCACCCCCAGCCTCCTCACTGTAAGAAACAGAAAAGGCCTTGACATTGTACAAGCCCTGCTCAGCAGTAACTACAACACCCCTGTGTTATCAACAGTGTTTTCAGCACAAATTCAAAACACAGCCCCATAGCAGCTACTGTGGAGAAAATTAACTCTACCCCAGCCAAAGCCAGCACACATGGAGAAGGCAGCTCGTACATTTCAAAGAAACCAAAGGTCCTAATTACCCATGCACAAAAACTAATTATTACATAGTACAGTTAAGAGGTTTGAAGGCAAACCTTAATTGAGTTGAACTGAGAGCCCAAGACAGGTTAGGTACAAAATTGAGAATTCAGCACAGCCTGTTTTACCCAACCTGTCTGCCCTAAGCAGCTTGGACGCATCTATGCTACCAAGCCCTTCACAGCATGGACACTGTGGGAAAGCATCAGTCTGAAAAGCAGATCTACATTCTGCCACCCGACTGGCATAAGGCAAAACCCAAAGTAAGAGCCCTGCAGCGAGGGTCGGCACAGCTTCCTCTCCTGCTCTTAGGTCCCACAGGAGTCACCGTCTGATGGACAGAACTAGGTTCCAGAGCAGCTTGCTGCGTCCTTGCAGTGGAAACTTCCACTGTAGGGCTCAGCTGCTCATTAAGAGAAACTACCCAATTATTTCACCCTCACAGGTGTGGAGACGGAGTGGCTCTCCAGGTCACCATGCACAGCAGCCATTTCCAGGAACCAAAAAACCCAACCGAATGGAAAACGTGAATAAAACATATCCTGTGCAAGGCAGTAAAGAAAAGCCTTTATCACCAGCTAAAACAATAGCACACATGATTGATTCCTTAAGATATGCCCCAAAAAGAACTAAACTGTTTAAAGAGGAACTTTTTAATGGATTATAGCTCAGAGGATATTTTAGGTACTAAAACTGGTGCTCTTTTTACAGTGACCATTTGTACTACTAGGTATTTTGACAGGATATTTTCATTTGGTTTCCTAACTCGCTTCTGCTTCACTTTAACTTTGTGATCCAATTTCATTCAGAGATTACTCACTTGCTCAGAATTAGACCCATGTCAGCATAATTCTGTAGAAGTAATGGCAAAATATGTCCTCCTTTCGTGCAACACCAGCTTTCAGAAGCATAGTTCTGCTAACTCGAGCTGGGGTCTCCTTCTCAGGGAGCATGCATTGGGAACAAACACTGTTACTCTTGCACGTCTGTAGCACTTTGGGACACCTTTACAACTCCATGGCTGCTGCACGGGAAAACGAGGCACACTGAGCTGCCAGGGCTGTAATTCTAATCCATCCAGGACATGCGTCCCAGCCACATGCAGCTCACCAGACTGTTTAACAGGAGACACGTAGGACAGGTTTATCACTGTACCTGGTTTGAGTGAACATCCAAAACTAACAACCTGGTTATGTCTGCTGTGGGACAGAATGAGTATTTCGTTTCCAAAGCCCTTAAAATGTGAGGCAAAAGAGTCCCTTCCCACGTACTGCATCTAACTTGCTGAAATCCTAAAGATGACTTTGTAGTGCTCTCAGGAAAATCAATCCAGCTAAATACAAAGGGCTTCCCACCAAAATGGAATATATTTCATTTTGTGAGAATGCAATGATTTGTTCTGCTAGCCCCAGCAGCTTAAGGATTGATTGTCAGGTACTGGTGAGAAAGCAAAGCCAACCATTTGCACAGATTCTGCCCTATTTTAGTACAAGCTAATACCACAATCGATGCTGGGAGCAGCCAGGAGCAATTGCAGTGTGTCAACCATGGAAGAAAATGCCTGACAGCTGTACAAGTGTGGGAAACAACTGGCTTGGAGGAGCACATGGAACATCTTTAGCCATCTTCTCCCTTTATCAGAACTGTTTCAGACCCTCAGGAGCAGGTAGCAGCTGGCTAGTATCTGTCTCCTAGTCAGATACTTGAGTAAAAATAAGTCATCAGAAATTAACACGTCACTTTCCTCCCAGCTCCCCCAACATGCATAAACACACCTAAACATCCCCAATGCTTGCTGCCAGCACAGGTGGGTTTGTAAAAGCCCTTTGATACAAGGCAGATTTCTGCCATACCTCCTCTTCCTACCAGCTGCACTCCAAGTAGGATTCCAGCAGGACTCCTCTGCACAGGCTGGTGCATGCAACAGCTCAGCAATGAGATTAATGGTCATAAGGCAACAAAAGTGAGATCAGGGTAAAACCAGATCTGTCCTTGGGCAGAGAGAAGAGGAACAACTGGTTATGAAATTGACTGTCTGCACAACAGAACATGTAATTGAATTGTCAGTTATGTTTTCCCATTAAAAACAATGCAAGAGCCCAGTGTGATGAAGTGTTACCACTGATAATCCAATCTCTGTCCTTTAGAGGTCTTTTCCCAATCTGTCTCCCAAAGGCTGTCCACATTCATGCCAGGAGGCAGTGTGCTGATGGGATTTCATGACCAGCATCACCGTCTGTCAATCATCATATTCCAAATAAGCCGAATGCCACAAGCTCTAGCTGACAGCAGGAGGCATTTCTGAGCAACCCCACCACTCTGCTAATAACAGCCCACACACCTGCAAGGTAGGAAAGACTGATTTGAAAATCACCCACCTGCCCTTTGATTCTCCCCAAGTATCCAGCTGTGTCACCCATCAGCACTAACAAGATGTCAATGTCTCTCACTGTTAAGCAAGGCACAATTATTATTAACTTCTCACCCATGTTTGCTAAGTCCCCTGCAAGAGGGCAACTCAGGAAATAAAAAAGCACTAAGAAGCCAGGTGACTAGGAGAATCAGAGCCTTATGCACCTATGTGTATGTCCCCATCCAACACACTTCTTCAAGCATTGCTGCTTAAGTAGTTGTTCCATCTTTTCTGGCATCCTAGACCAGATACCCTCACCGCCAGAAAACCTAACTCCCAGTGCCCCATGTGCCCAGGACAGCCCATCCCACAGAAAAGCATACCCCATCTCCTTCAGCTGAGCACTCACTGAGAGCTGAGTACCTCTTTCCTCCCAGGCCAACAGACTTCCATGACTAGGGAAAAATACAGAAACTGCAAGATCACTTCTAAGCAAGTGGCATCCACCTTACGTGGCATAAAGCCATCCAGAGGTGGAAAATGCTTTCCTGTCTTGACTACAGCAAGCCACAACCACCACTACCACCATAACAAAAGTGTGTTTCACATGTGGCAGTATATACTCCAGCAGCTCACTTTCTGCTCAAGGAACTTAAATATGTATTTCATTAGTTAAAGTCAAACTTTCAGATGAAATATGATTACCTTACTGGAAAAGGAAATGTAACCTTCCACTCAGACCCAGAAGTTAATGGAGTTATTATTTGATGCACTTGATTGCTTTGTTTTCTGGCCATAAATTTCTGATGCTGCTCTGCCTCGAATACAAGCATCACAGAATAAAAACAATTACAGGTACAGCATGGCTGCTGTGGAGAAATGGGTAAGGTACAAGTCTTTTCACCTTCAAATCACTTCACAGCTCGGAAAAGCTTAAGGCTTGAACAGACCATTAGGTCACTCTGTCTGACCTCCTGTAGATCAGACCCTTAAACTGTGCTGTTGCCTCTGGACTAAACTCAGCCAGCATTAACTGACTAAGCCACTTTCCAGCCAGGCAGCCAGTCTGGATTTCAAGACAGCAAAACAGTAGAAACCTACCCTTGCCCTTTGATAGTTAGTTCCAGAGCTTAATCCCTGCTCTTAGGAATTACTCCTTTGTTTTCTCATTACATTTGCATGTTTTTCCATTTCTACCCCTTCATTACTGCATCTCCCATCCTAGTTCAGTAAATATGCTTTGCATGGAAGAAAATAGTTAGCCCCTCCAGGGACTTCTGAGAGAATCTAATAACATGAATTCTTCAGGTCCTCCCTAAAAAGCATTTACCTTTTTTAAAATCAGTCTGGCTGCACTGCACTGTATTTCCCCAGTGTTTTAACACACCTTTAAAACACGTGTATTAACATATCAGGCTTATTTCTCTTAATGGTTTTGCCAGCACTCATATGCAAGATAAAAAGCAAAGAAATACTAACATACCTGTGTCTAACTTGATGCAGCCATTTCAAGGTCTATTTTGCATTAATTACTCCACTCCACCCAGCCTGTCTTGCCCTACCCGTCTGTCTCCACCGTAATGCAGCATCCACAAATATCAATCTATTAGCTATTTTCTTGCAGACTGTAAATAAAAATGTTAAGTTGTGGCTGTTTCTAACAAAAACCCTCAGCTGATAAGGATTCCTTAATCAACAGCTAGGATGCCATCAGTTCATCAACTCTTATCCTATCAGCTCTAACCAGCTTATTCCTGCAAATCACAAACTCCTGTGAAGTTGGGTACCTCTTGTTCCCCACACAATTGCTTTTTCCAACCCTACTTATCTTGTTTGCTAGCACCTGTTTTCCTTTAAGCCATATTGACTTGCACTAATACATTCCCAGCCTGTAATTCTTTATTGAGTGAACCTCACTTCAGTTTTGACATATTTTCCCCTGGGACTACTGACAGAATAGCAAGCCGACTGATGAGACCTAAACTGATGTGGGCTCCTAGTCCAGTGATCAACTCCCATCTGTTTGTCTCTTCACATATGCCACAGAAAGTAGAAATATTGCTTACAATTCAAAGGCAAATTGCAGCTAAAAACAACACTTAAAAAATCAAAGTAAATCTAGAGTAAATAATAAGGGGGGGGTTAGGGTTGGTTTTTTTTTTACTGTGAAAGCTGTAGCACCTTTTGCAAGAAATAGCAAAAATCCTTCTGATCCTCTCTTGGGTTTTCAGTTACCCCTACAGTACAAATACACCTTCTCAGGCCATGCATAGTGTATTAGCCCCTCTGGCTACGTGTGCATCCTGAATTCCCAACGAGCCTCTAGCCACACAGAACCTCCACAGAATTCATAATCTTCCCCTCTCTGCTAATCCTCCCCTGTCTGGTAATCTTTATTCTGCTTGGAAGGCAAAAGCATCTGATCAGAGGAGATGCCCTCAGGTTAGGGGAGCAGGCACTGAGCTCCATTAGCAAAACCCCACAGATCAAAGCTATTGACCAGCTGCTGGTAAAGGAGGCTTGCAAAGGCAGGTCTAGATTTCCAGCCTTTCAAAAACGAGGTGACAAAAGTGGAAACAGCACAGGCTTGGAGCACATTCAAGTAACCAGACCTCTTACAAAGACTGAGAGAATTTAAAAGATCCTCCAACTATTCCTCTCTGGTTTTATCCATTACTGTAAATTAGAAATACATAATGACAATTACCTGTTTTCAGATAATAAAAATGCTAACTCGAAGAACAAAAGCCTAGTTATATTGCTACCTGTAATGCTCCAAGCTATGAGGGGTCACAAGAAAATGCCAAATCCAACACAGATCAATGAGGCAGTAATAACTACCAAAAGTGACTATTCACCATTCTTCAGAGCAGAGAATTATAGCTGGCTACAGATTTTGACCATGTGAAACAGCTACAGAATACTACACCTACCTTACCATTTTCCTTTAATTTTACAGTTGGTGCAGTATCTTGGGACTATCCACACGCAGTAGAGACCAAGTAGGCAGAACATGCTAGAGAAAGCAGGTCCCAAGCTTCCTGGGCTTTTAAATACAGCCTGTAATCAATCAGTGCAAATTGTTACATGATGCTTTAATGGTGCTCAGGTGTGCAACCACCGTGCACGTTTTGAAAGCAAAGTCCCAGCAGCAGTGCAGAGTTTTGCATCCAGAAATGAAGCACCCTACAGGCAATAATGGAAGCACTCATGTACCCTGAATGATAGAACTTACAACAATGGTTGCAGCATTTGAAAGCCCACAAAAATATAACCATGCCAGCATTCACCCGAAGCTATGAGATAACTGATAACACATGTTTTCCTCAATCATTCCCCCAAACAATCCACACATGCTATGCTGTGAAAATATAGCAATTGCTTGATTTACAGCATAGTAGCTGCTCTAGTTCCAATCTCCCTGCCATGGGCAGGGATACCTTCCACTAGACCTCTTCACTCAAAGCCCCATCCAACCTGGCCTTGAACACTTCCAGGGGTGGGGCATCCACATCCTCTCTGAGCAACCTGTGCCAGTGCCTCACCACCCTCACAGTAAAGAATTTCTGCCTAATATCTGATCTACACCTACTCTCTTTCACTGTAAAGCCATTCCCCCTCATCCTGTCACTACATGCCCTTGCAGAGTCCCTCCCCAGCCTTCTTGTAGGCTCCCTTTACGTGCTGGGAGGTGCTCTAAGGTCTCCAGGCTGTACAGCCCAGCTCTCTCAGCCTGTCTCCACAACAGACGTGCTCCAGCCCTCTGATCATCTTTGTGGTCTGCTCTGGACTCACTCCAACAGGTCCACATCTCTTATGCTGGGGACCCCAGATCTGGACACATCTCTCTGGGTGGGGTCTTACCAGAGCAGAGCAGGGGGGCAGGATCGCAGCCCGTGCCCTGCTGGCCATGCTGCTTTGGACGCAGCCCAGGACACCACTGGCTTTCTGGGCTGTGAGTGCACGCTGGTGAGTCACACTGATCTTCTTGTCCATGAACACCCCCAAGTCCATCTCCACAGGGCTGCTCTCAATGCGTTCTCCACCCAGCCTGTATTTGTGCTTGGGACTGCCCTGACCCACGTGCAGGATCTTGCACTTGTTGAACTTCATGGGTTCACAGCTCACACAGCCCCACCTCTGAAGCCTGTCAAGGTGCTCTGGGTGGCATCCCTTCCCTCATAATGTCAAGTTTACACTGCTGCAACAAAATGAATGTTGTGCACTCACTATGAACCAAAGCTCACCGCCTGTTTTCTCGTCTAATGTTCTTAGTCTGGTAAACGTTTTTACTCTGCTTTTGGATTATCTTTTGCAATTAGTAACAAAGTTAGAATAGTGACTGCCACAATTAATAAAGTTCATAGAGAAGTGATTTATCATGTGTAAAGCAAAGTCTCCAAGCCTTAAACAAAAAAAAAAGGAAATGGATTTGCAAGGGTGTTGTCTCCCTAATAGATTAGTTACATTGTTTTCAGGTTTCTTCATAGAAATCCTTTTTACTAGATAAATGCATTTCACTGTACTAAGTTTTTATTTAAAATATAATTGTAAAACTACCAAGACCTCATTAATCCCAAGTTCAGTCCCACATTATACTTAAAACCATATTATATATTGTTTTGAATCATCCTGCAAGGCCCTGTGGTAATTTTTACTCCCTTAGTCTGAGCTAAATCCTCTTCTTGTCATTTTTAGGTTTGGTGTGGGGAAAATGTTCTGGTACCAGGGGACTGTTAGCTGAAGTCGAGAAGTACTACCTAAGCCCTGCATGTGGGAAGCAAGCTTTGTCACATGCTCTGAGTGCAGCTGAAGGCTCCCAAATCTGTAGAGCCCAGAGGCCGGTAGTTTGTTCTGCTGTGCTCTCTACGGATGAGCACAGTTTAATCACAGTGCAAAACTGGGAATGTGCTGGTCTTCCGCAGGCGCTGAGGCCTCAGCACCGGTGGTGTGCGCTTAGCTCTCCATCTAGTGGGGAGCTGCTGGCTTTGGCTCCCGGCTGGAGCAGGAAGGATGCCCAGGCCAGCAGTGGGGAATGGGCTCGGGGGGAGTTAGCACTGCTCTGTCCACAGGTTTCTTAAGGAAACTTTCCTGTCTGATCGCCCAGGGGCCGCTCAGGCAGGCACAGTCCCACCACCCCAGGCTGTCACTGCTGGGACTGAGGCCCTTTCACAGTAGGTGGTTCCAGTGACCCGATGGGTGCCCCGCTTGACTCCCCACAGCCCCCACACTCACACAGCCAGACAGGTTTCCCTCAGTGGCTGGACCCCAGGTTTGCCTTAGCAGAGTCCCACCTCCTCCAAGGTCATCTTGGTTTTAAGGCTAGAGTTGGCAACTTTGGGCTTCTCCTTTCAGAAATGGTTCAGTTCATCTGTTGATCGCTTTCCAGAAGTGAACCCTGGCTCACAGGGAGGAAAGGTACTCCACAAAGCAGCTCTGAACACACACTGATACGGCTTTTTAGAAGTGTAGTCTCCTTTCAGTACCAGAGTGAAGCAGCAAATTACCTAAATTGGAATGCATGTGAATGGCATACACAGCATTCCTCCATCTGCAAAGGGCACGCTCGCAAGAGAAGAGCTGCATGCAGAAATCAGAGCACAAGGAAAAAGAACAGGCTCCAAACTAATAGTGAGCATGTCAGCATTTCTCTTGAAGGGAAATTCTCAGCCAGTACCACTTCAAACAAGTTACAAGTAACTTCCCTTGAAAATATGTGGTCAAAATACTCTTCAGCATTGAAAAGTCACACCATTTATGTCATCACTTAGCTCTTACTTTTATGATGCAGTTGGACTAAGATGTGCAATACTTGCACAGCGAGGAATGACGTTATAATTGGGTCTGAACTCACTTGACAGTTTCTTACTGAGTAGCTGTAGCAAGATGTCTTGAAACAAGACACCTCTTTTACAAACCTGAACAAGTATAACACATGTGCATGCTGTTCTTTCCTGTATTAAAGATTTTGATTTAATAGCAACTGTTTCTGCTGAGCTTGACATCCTGAAACCTTGTGAATTCCTTTCTTCTGGGATGTTTGCCTTGTCAGACAACTCACTTTTGTTTCTGTAAGCACTTAAAGAATTGAAAAGTGTGATGGATCCAAGGTACGCAGCTAGATATGCAATTGAGTGGATGGACTTTCCAACAGAAGGGAGGTAACAAAGCATAAAAGCCTCTGAAGACCCAAATGTTTGTCATGATATTAAACATGTGTATCTGGCAAAGCACAAGGATAGGTAGAGAGTGCCCAACTCCAGACTGGTAAACACCAGAAGAGCCACTTTCATACTTCACTGCTGTGCATAAGCATTTCAAGTTACTCCTGCTTACCACATGACAGCTTTACCTAGTTGTTTTATCTCATTATAGAACTGCACAGTATTCTCCAGCCACCCCAGCTGCAGTTGTTTCATCTTTTGAGTGCAGAAATCTTACCTGTCAAAGTCTCCTGTTACACCTCCAGTTCCAAAAACCCACTCTGTGTACTTACGCAAAATTACCAGTGCTGTTCTATAAACTAAAGAGCATGCTTGACTTACCTTTCTTGGCATCTGCTCAGTTCTCATCACTTACCATCCCACTGCAAAAGCTCTCTTGGGAACATGGGTCTTTACCCCATCTCCCAGCACAGATCACTCTGTGCCCTGTACCAGTAATGCAGGAGAGGGCTCAGTATTTCCTTCAAGTTAAGATTTCAGACTTGCGTTTTATAAATAAAGAAGAAGGAAAAAAAGCTGGGTTTCATTTAACATTTTCAGGGGCTGAAAATGCAATTACAAAAAGTTGACTTATTTCAAGTTACTGCTCAAGAAAAAAAATGAAAACAAACCCAAAAAACACAAAACCACAGGTCCTTACAACACCTAAACCAAGTGGCTTATTTCAGCCTTTATTAGAATAATTACAACTAAAAGAAACATGGTGCTTCTATTTTCACAGCAAGACAAGCATCTTAGGAAGCAATGGGCTACAAAGCTATAGCAATACAGTGGAGAAAAAAATAAAATTAAATAAACCAAACCCAAAACTTGCTGCAGACATTACAGCTTCTTTTAAATGGAACCCACAGTTTTCAGAACAGCAGAGCGCAACAAAGAGGCAGCAACAGCACCAATCTAAGCTCAGAGAACTGGGGGCCTGTCACACCAAACATGGTATCAGCTAGTTGTGTCCTAAGCCATAGTGAGAGCAGAAGACGAGCAAGTGCAGGTGGGGTATTTGTTTGTTTCACAGTCCTGCTCAGTTCCCCTCTTCTGGCACAGCCGATTGCCTCCGTTCAGACAACGGGGACACAGTCATTGAGCCATCTGGGCCTCCATGGCCTGCGCTGTCCATTCCGGGGCTGTCTGACTTATCTTCTCCAGCAGGTTGTTCACCTGGAAACACAGTGACTGAATCTGCTTGTCCCAAGTTGGCAAAGCTTCACGAGCTGAAAAGGAAAGAAAAAAACCATACTAAACAAAGCAGTTCTTAGCAATTCCCTTGCCTTTTCAACTCCGATCTGTCCTTTTGCCCTCACAGAGGAAGGCTCCCTTGCAGCTACATCAGGATCGTTTCTGTATTCAAAAGCTACAATTATTTTGGCTGTCTGTTACAAGCCTAACTCCTGCATTGAAAGTAGATTTGCACAGAAAACTGCCTGGTGAACCTGTTCCTAGAAGAAGACTGAGGGAATAAATTCACACTTTCCTGTGGGCAAGAGGCTGCAGAGCAGGGAGTGGGTGAAGTGCCCAAGATTCTCCATTATGGCCAACTTTGCCACCTCCTGGCCACAGCAGGACTAGCAAGCTCACTTCAGCAGAAGGGATTAATAAACAATTTCCTTATCCTGGCAGACACCATCTTAAAAAACTCACTCTGAAAGGTGCTGAAAAAAATTACACTATGGTTGAACTTACTCTCAAAATGAACAATTCCATCAATCTGGTCAATAAATCCGTTCATGCGACCCTCAGTTATCATCTGAGAAGCTATCTTTTCTGCCTGGAATAATAAAGAAAGATGTTAGAAACTTTATCCGTTCTCAAAGAAGTTAAAAATGATTAAGACTTAGCAGTCTTAAGGGTTTTTAAACATGAACACACAATGGGGGGGAAGGAACCTAGATAACACTCATTATGAAATGATTAGACATAGATCAGTGGCATCTAGTCCACCATTGTTTCCTCCACACTGTGTACCTCCCATTCTCATAAGAGATGCTAGATATTTCACCTTCCTTGCAATATGGAATATTTAATTATTCCCTAATATTTAACTAATTTTACTAATATTTACCAGAGCTATTTGCTCATGTTGTTCATGCTCCTTGTTTTTACAAAAACGTAGAAACTAGATACCTTGGCTGCAGGGATCTCTAGTAATGCTCCAAGTTCTTCAAAGGTAATGTTGTTGTAAAGTTTGCTTGCAGACAGTAAGTTGTGTTCAATAACAGCTCTGTCCAGAATACTGGAACCTTAAGGGTTAGATGAGAAAAAAATCCCCAAACATTACTATAAGATTGAAATATTGGTTTATACTGTAGAGCAAATGAAAAAGATTTTATTTTCCAAAGTGTGCAGAAGGTCCAGATGCATCTGCCTTACATCAGTGTTAAGCTAAGCAGAGACAGTGGACAAAAAGAAATGGATGGCACGTGGTTGACTTTAAAACAGATAAACCCTTTTATTTAATTTCTAGAATAATCAAGACTCAACTCACTACAAGACTCAATGTCTGAATTGAGGGAGTTTGACCTCCTGTGGTCAGTTCCCAGCTTGACAAATGGAAAGACCATTGGGGGTTTTCTTATTATTCTTTATGGCCCTCAGGGGTACAATTAACCTCTCTCTTACTGTGCTTGTGATAAACCCTTATCTGATGTCTCTCCTCTTGAGTGAACCATTTTCAACAGTATTTTTCAACTCATTTGCCCCTTAACCTCTAGTTGAAGATAAACACATTATTAAATACCAACTAACCTGCATTCTTTAAGGACAAACAGTACAGGTTATAAATAAACAACAGACTGACCACAGGAAAGGATTGCAGCATATTGTTAGCAAGTACCTTTAATCCAGTTTTCACTTCTGCAATTACATGGTTAATTATTTGTCCTTAATCAATAACTATTTTTCACTAGGAAGATTTCCCTGATTCAGAGGTATTTCATGGTTAAGTACTTTTCCACTTCGATACTCTTCTAATTTAGAAAACTGAGACCAGTGTTTTTAGGATTCCAGCGAAGTCATTACTTGACATCTTTTCTCACTGTTCAGAGGTTACAGACTTAATGTCATGTCAGTGGAGAGTGTGAGGTCCACATCTTCCCCTCACTATGTTCCCTTCCTGTCAGGTCAGGAAGCAGTTTATATAAATGTATCATCAGTACAGACTGTTTACGGCCTACATGCATGTCATGGGTTTCTAGGCACTCTATTTTTAACAGTGCCTTAGGACTGGAGAAGCTCAGGAGGACAGGGACTCAGTTAGAATTACTGGGAGGTTGTCAGTGAAGAGGACTGTACGTGGACAGAGAAAGAAAATGTGACAAGTTACCTTATCTTCCAGAAGGGTATTTCAAAACCTTGACGGTAAATCAGAAAGATGAACTACAGCTAAGCAGTTCTACTATTAAACTATACTCATGAGAGTAACGTGCTGAAAGATATTAAAATAATGATATAAGCAATACTCAATTCTTTTCCAACACACTTCTTGACTGATTTGGGCAAGTCTAAGTTCCATGGATGAACACCTAAAAGCAGAGGTTTTAGAGAAATATGTACCATCAGCTGTAGTTGCTTTCTGGTGAGGCATGAGCATAGCTGCAAACTCCTGCAGTTGATTTCCACGGATAATTCTGTCGAGATACATTTTCTCCAAGATCCCATAGGCTGCAAGCTGCTGGCACCTTTCATCCTTGAAGAGCGTAGCAAGCATGCGGGAACGCTGTTGTCCTGGGAAAGTCAAGAGGAATCCTGGTAAGTGATCACCAAAGGCATCATTTAGAGGTAAACAGCAAAAGTTATCCTTTTTTTCTGAATACATGCATATAGCAATCAACAAATCTCTACTAAGGAAGGAATTTGTTTGTGTTCAGTTCCAAAACACTGTTTGCCCCGACTATCTTTTGCATTTTTAGCCAAGGTGCCACCTTATCGCTGGCAAAGACACTGAACTCATCCAACTCTCAGCTAACAGTTTTCCAACGGTTAATTTTGACACCGTGTTCACAGTTCTGGATTCCTCATCAAATCTCAGTGACAAGATACCTCCCCATAAGTAATACACAAGCTAATTTGCTTCAAAGGAAATGCCTATGTTGGGTCTTTTATACAAAAATGTAAGGTGTATCTTACCTGCTGATGCCAAAATAGTACAATGCAAAGCGTGTTTCAATGCCTCCAGTCGCTCAGTTTCATGGACTATGCTCTTGTAGGACAGCTCGTTGTATCTTTGGGCAGCCTCAATGAACTTCCTTCTGTAGTCAAGTACTCGAGCATAGCAGACCTGGAAAGGAGGGATATCTCAGAAAGAGAAACGTAGCAGAGGTCGCTCCATAATACAGGTGTGTAGAAATTGCACTCTATCAAGCGACAGCTCCCATAACTATTGCTCTTCTGCTTCCTAGGAAAACCTTTGTCTTCAAAGAATTAGCTTGACTTGAAAAGTCCTTGCTAAAGTATCATGGAAATCATTTGAAAGGGCATTTTCCACCACTGTTCTCATGTTAAATGCTGCAAATGTCTAAAGGCCATGTACTGAGCCTAAGTAAATGAAATATTGCACGGCTGATACTGTACTTACATAAGTTTCCCCTTCACTATTGACATCGACAGCTAACACTTAGGTAGCAATTTTTATGTTTCAACTGTTTGTTTTTCCCTTTCAGTGCTGTAACACCAGCTGATATGTCCTCCTTCCTTTGTGCTTTTCTACGATTTACAGAAAATATACACACTTTCAACTAAGCACACATTTTAAAACGTAATATGAGGGGAGAAAAAAAGAGGAAAGGGAAAACCAACAAACCAAAACCACCAGACGCTGAGTTACAGCTCATGGAACATCTGCTCTGTGCTGTAGAATTTCAAACATCACCACACTTGAATACTGTTACAGTATAGTCATCACTGCTCATCAGTTACTAAAATGGTTTGAGACATTTGTGTATGAACTACGTACACAGTAAAGCCATAAATAAGCTGAAATGCCTGCAGTTAATTTACTACTTAAAACTTAAAGCTACTTTCAAGGATGGGACTTAGTATTTTATTACTGGGGGGTGGGAGGGCTTTCACTGTCCCTAATATTGGATTCATAGACAAAGGTAAAGACAACATTTTCAACAATATTTCAGATGTTTTGAAGCCTAAGTCTTATTTTCAATCAGTAAAGCTGGCACTTAAGGAACCACTACAGACTTATCTCCAAACGATAAGGAATGAGTTGTTTCACTATTGCTAAGTAGCGTCTCTAAAGCTGCCAAAACCATATAGTTTTTCCCTGTGTTTCTTTTCTCATTAGAAGAGTTTTTGTTGCAGTGAATAAAACATCTCCATGTGGAATTCTCCCTTTAGCAAGAGAAAGCAATAAAGCAAGTTAGACAACCTTATAATGGATTTGCAGCTGTTCATTAGTTGATTCATTCTGAAGCAGGGAAGCTCTATTAATATAAGCTTCTGCTTGAACTGGGTCATCATCCTCCAGATACAGCCTGGCAATTTTCAGGTAGGTCTCCAGTTTATAATCTACATTGTACTGCCTGTAGAGAAAGAGAAAAGCAAGTGCTCAGAGTTGCTCCAGGACTACCCTTGCTCTTAACTTAATCTTACCTTATGATTCTTAAGCACTTGGCAACATTTGCTTTACCCTGCTTTCTTCTTCCCTAACACCAAAATTAGCACTCTCTGTACAGGGTAAGGAAATTTGAGATGAATGCCAATATAGAACTGGCTCCTGCAAATAGCAGTAGAAATAATGCTGTCCACCAAGACACAAATGTACACTCTCATAACCTGGGTTTTGTGGATGGGAAGTTTGCCACAAGTGGTGAGCCACTTGAGTTAAGATGCAAGCTTGCAGTGCAACAAATAGGTGCTAAACAGGCAAAACCTACAACAATTCCTTCTATGTGCAGAGAAAGAGGAGAGACAGAAAGGACTGCCAGAAAAAAATAACAGCAAGAGTTCTAGAACTAAAAAATCCCAAACTACCAAATCAAACCAAACCCCACCCTATAAATACATAAAAGAATCCCCAACTGTATTAGTTAATATCCAATTTCAAACTGTCTTCGTTTTGAACTGAGAGGGTGGACACATGGAAGAACTGCCCCCTGTCAAGAACCTTAGAAGCATTTTTGCAAAACACTATTAAAAAGACTTTATCAACAAGGCTAATTAATAGTGGGCAACTTCTGGTGCAGTATTTTGACCCACTAAACTCTTACTGTAATGTACAGTCATCAAGCTATACTTTTGTCACCTGATTAATTCTGGCCTGAACTACTGAAACTCTGGGAAAATATGCAACCCCAAAATTCTCACTCACAGGTCTACTTAAGTACAAAGAGAGCAAGTACAGGTAACAACACAGAACTGGGTCGAACATACTTTTGCCCTGTTTCCAAAGGGATGCCCACCAACACTTGTGCTGCATTTCTCCAGTCTTCTTCCTTCTCATAGATTGATGCAAGATGTTGTCTTATTGAAGCGACCTGAAGAATAAAAAAATCAATACCCAAAACTATAAAAGTGGAATACTTCTGTGTTAACTTCCACAGTATTTGTTCTTGTTCTTGAATCCCTTCAACTGATACCCCAAGTCCACAGACACAGCAACGTGCACGCACCAACTCTTCCCACGCAAGGACCTCTGTGTGGTACTCCTGGATCAAGCATTAACACCAAGCTTTTTAAATATGATTGCTGATTTGAAGCACTTCCAGTTCAGTTTGTAACAACATAAAAAGGAGTTTAGCATCAGGGAGTGATAAACAGTCACCATTTATAAAGCTTTAAAAAGATGAAATGAATCTTTCAAGAACTGAAGCACCAAGATTCACAAGCCATTTCTTGCAGTTACACCTCTTACCACACCTGTGAGATACGAATGAGGTGAACTGTGATTAGGTCCTAATACAGAAACTTCTACTTTGTGCAGCAGCTGTCAGCAGGTAAAATGTCAACGCTTATACCCGGGTTTTATAACCTGGGTGGGCAAAAAAAGAAATCATCTGATGTCTTAAATTTAATTTATGCATAATCATGACAATGTACATGCAAACGTGTTCAGTTCAGAGTATAAAAGCTGCTTAAAAAGGCAAAAGATAAAGAAGCAAATAGAAATCATGACAGAAACTGCCTTGACTTTCTTCTCAAATACTACATCCTAATGGCTTTTTACATAAACCATTTCTCTAAGAACTCTCACATGATGGTGCACATGCATACCACAAACACAGACTTGAACTAAAAAATTGCAGCACATTCAATAGCTAACGAGAGCTGACATTTCAAGAAAACATTTTTTCCTCGTAAAATGACCATGGCTAAAATAGACACACACACACCCAGATTACTTATTTTGAAACAAAAGCTGTTTATCAGGATGCAAGCTCTTTCCATTACCTGCCTGTTCCACTACTTGGGTAAAAGCCAATACAATGTGTACAAGTCTGACTCTCAACAGTACCTCCAGCAGCTCAAGGATTGTTTCATTGTAACTAACCATTTTCTGGTAGCAGAGGAACTACAGGTCCATCACCATGATGAAGTGACAGAGTCTGTAATCTGTGCACAGTTCTAAATAGTCCCTGCATTTAGCTCAGGTTTTCCATGTACAGGACAGAAAAACTGTATTCTAAGTAGGAATATCTCCTTTGAACTTTTTCAAAGGCTTAAAATAGTCAGCAGACAACAAGGGGGAAAACCAAAGCCAAACCCACAAACCAAACTGCTCTCATCATTGATCTCTCACCTGTTCTTCAAATGAAATAACTCTAGGCTGTATCTTTTCCAAGGTGAAGTGGTAAATTTCTTTGGCTGTGCTGTCAGGAAGACTTGGAAGATGGGTACAGAAATCTGTCAGCAGCTGACGTGAGATCACCAGACTGACATTCTCGTTCACCACTGGTTCAGAGATGCATAGAAGAAAAACACAAAATGAACACAATATTTGTGACTTCACTGTAAGTTATGATTTGCTTTTATATTAAATTTGAATATTTCAATTTTTAAAACCATATGCAAGTGAAGGGGATTTTTTTCTCTTCCAGAAACTGTTTACACTAGAGGTCACCAGAGTTCTAACCCCTGAAAGATAAAAATGAATTTTTCACCTTGATTTATAGCTCTCAGTTGCTGAAATATCTTGGACAAAGTAAATCTTTGGGCTAAACCTCCCTAAGTTTATTCTCAATTTTGAAAAAATTACAAGTGCAATGTACAGGGGTGTTCAGTGAACCAAACACCCAGTACAACACAAAAAAAACCCTAAAAATTTCTTCTTGACAGTTTTACAAATGGGAGAAGAAGGAGGTTCTTCCTTTAAATACCACTTGGCATCCAATATCAATTTTAGCACTCAACAGAGACTGTTTTATGTTTTCACCCTCCGACGCTGTCACACTGACAGGCTGGAAAGCTGTAAAAGCCTACAAAGCTTACAGATCCATCCTCTTAGTGTCTGAATGTGGCAGTGACAGTTCCTCTTCCTGTTGTGTCTGAGTTCCAAGAGGACCAAAATATCACGTATTTACAAAGCCTCACATAGAGCTAACAAACATGCAGTCCCACAGACCTCTGGCTTTCACTCAGTGCGCAACCAATTACACCAGATACACTTACTCGCTTCTACAAAAGCTTTCAGAGCTTCAAGTTGTTCCACACCCGACAGCTGAATGGCTTTTTCCAATATTTGACGGTATCTATCCACAGATAAAAAAAGAAAGAAGTTTAAAATCACTCATAGGGCACGATTTTCTACCAAGGAGTTCTGTCTCTGCTTATTTTCTATGTCAGAGCCCTATTTTTGCTTGTATTTGCTATGCCTTGAGGTGCCAATTCTCCAAACATTCTGTTCTCAAACGTCATGAACATTCACCTGGAACTAGAATCTAGCTCTTCTTAAATCCCAGGACTAGATTCTGAGATAACATAGCTCATCATTTTGTTATCTGTGAACATATTTGCAATTTTAGAGGTTTAAAAAAATAATAATGACACGCCTAGGATAGTGCACAGAAAAAGTAATGAAAATTGTATCACTCATAGATTCAGATTAATAAACGTAGTCAAACGTTCAAACTGCCGCGTTCAGTGTGACTGAGAAATAGTGTTGTGAGTGGGGGATAAGTAGCATGTTACACTTGACAAGAGCACAGGTGCAGACTACGTGTTTTCAAGTGTTTATTCCTGCAAAAGATAGCAACTTCTGTTTTCGTGTTTCATAAAGCTAATTAAATTTTGCCTCAGTGTGCACAGTATTGATGAAGTACTACATTGGCATTGAAGCCACATTCTGAGCGGAAAATTTCCAAGGTTTTACACAAAAATCCTGGAAGTGACAGAGCCCCCCCAGAACACAAGGCACTGGACTGGGAGTCCAAGAATTCCAGGTGACTGATGCGCATCTGACCGGACCCTCGGGGGAGTGAAAACCTATATGGCACATCGCGCCGCAAGCAGCTTCACCCCCGAGGTCTGCCGTCCAAAATACCCACCTAATGAAGGGAATAATGATTATGAATAATAACAAGAGAATCGCTGCTATACCTACGGCGGCCGAGGAAAACAAAAACTCCCCCGCCCGTCGCTGTGGCACAGCCCAGGGGCAGCAGCCGAGCCCTGAGGAGCGACGGGCGGACACGCAGGAGCCCGTAAGCAAAAAAACCCAAAACTACACAACCATGAGGAGAAACCTTTCTGTCTCCTTTTTATTTAAAGAAGCGCGGCCGCTGGGCACGACCCGCGCTCTCAGCCCACGGCGCACCTTCACCCTCATCCCGCACCCCAAGGGCGGCTCGCACGCCTCGCCCCGGCGCGGGGAGGCGGCGGCGGCGGCCGGCAACTCACTTTCCCGCCAGGTCCTTGTGGGAGCCGCTGGAGTTCATCAGCTGCGCCAGGTCCTGCCTCACCGCGCCCGCCGCCATCTTGGGAGCCGCCTCCTCCCACCATGGAATCGCGCGCGGTGGCGGGCGGAGGGGGGGCGGTCACGTGACGGGGGAGCGAGCGCGGGCAGCGGGAGGGCGAGTGGGTCGCGCGCGCGCGAAGAGGAGGGTATCCCACCGAGATATCCCACGGGATATAAACCGAGCGTGGGATAAAACCGGAGCCACCGCCTCCTCCTCCCACGGGTGGTGCCCGCGCGTGGCCCCGGAAGCGGACGGCGGGGCAGGGCGGTCCCGGAAGCGCGGGGCGCTGCGCCGGCGGTTGCCAGGGCGGCGTGGTATTATGGGATGCGGCGGGGGAATGGCGCGGGGCGCGTGATTTTGAACAAACGCGGCGGCGGGATCGGCGCGGGCGCGGCCGCCGCCGCCGCGGCCGCC
>WBMZ01010686.1:0-69929 GCA_013400975.1 Atrichornis clamosus | reverse complement strand
CCAGGCTCAAACCAAAACAGTCTCAAAGGTTATAAAAATGTCTCTGAAGGATAAAGGTAGTGATAAAAGTGATGCTAAGTATATCTATGTAATTTTAAAATATATTATAATAAAAACATTATCTGAAGTAAGCATATATAACAAAGAATTTACCACCTGACCAACACCAACTTCACAAATAGTGACTTTCCAAACACCAGCTTCACATCAGTCAGGGTTCAAGCGCACAGGCAAGTGTTCGGTTGCCTGCAATTCATGTGGGAAAGGAAGAAAAACCAGCTGTGTATCTCAGGCAGGATGCAGCGTTCCAGCTCTAAGGGATGTGATAAAATTACAAAAGCAAGGTGGTCAAGGTGGGCAAGTGGGTAGTTGGAGAAATCAGAGGAGCAGGAAATCTCCTAGGAAAGAGCGGCCTGTTGCCTGAGGGCTAGTCGCTCTGGGACTCACTCCTGTGATTCAATGCGAGAGGATCAAAAGACAAAAATGTGACGGCCGGATGTGGGCTACAAACTTGTTTTTTACCCTCTCCGAGGACTCCTCAAAGCAAAGTTCTCTTCAGTGCAGGATATGGGATTCATGCCACACACTGCAGGGCTAAATCTCTTCTATGTATTTTTGGGGCCAGTGGGCAGACTGACAAGCCAGAGACACCATTGGAGGGGCATTTTTACTCTTCTTTTTGGCAGGGGGGAGATATAAAGGGTCAAGGAGCATATCAGAGAAACACCTGAAAATAGGAGATAGGGGCACCTGAGGGAGTAAGGTATTTCTGTCAGATTCCTTCCCTTGGCATCTCACACATAAAGGTAGACTACACAGGGTAACTTCTCACCAGCCTCTACCAGCAAAAAACACAGGTAACTTCCCCCAGCTGAAGAACGGTTTCCCTTCCTCGAGATCCCCCGGCAGATGGCACACAACTCCTAGCTCAGATGGAGCACATATGCAAAACTCTGCAAGCAAATATTCCACTGAGGCAAAATCCAAGGTAAGACAGTGTCACCTGCATGCACTTTGCAGAAAAATTTAGAAACAAAGCGATCCTCCCCACTCCCATGTGCAGGCACGTTGCATGGAAACAGAGCAAAGCTGCTTTTCCCCACTCAATATCAGACAGAATCTTGGATAAATCAATTGACACTGCTAAGTGGTGAGAGAATGGCTTTTTGTTAGTAATGAGACTAACATAAATGATGTGAAAGAGTAACATGAACTTATTTAACAGGTATGTGGAAAATAGCACAAATGACTGGGAAAAAAAAACATAGTACAAAAGCAAACTAAAGGTTAGTGCATTTATACCACTTTAAAAGAAACTTTTAACTTTCCAGACAGACAAAGACACAATTTGATCACCTTAAAACCTCTAGACCTAATCAATGCAAGGGTCTTCTGGCTTTACCTCTCTATCATTTTGCTGAGGAAAGGGTGAGAAGTAGAAAGAGCTGGTTAGTGCAGCTATGAAGAAAAATTGGGGAGGCCACAATGGTAATGGGAAGTGCCAAGTGAGAAAACTCTTGAGGTAGAGGCAGGGGAATCTAGGAATGTTATTCTTGGAGAGAGTTTATTATAAAATTTTCCACTGTTCCACTTTCACAGTGTCATAAGGTGGTTCGCTCTGGAGGCAACTTCTGGGACTCTCTAGTCCAATCCCTGACCAAATTAGGCTTAGCCACCATGTCAGACCACAAATTCCCGCCACCATGTCAGACCACAAATTCCCACCAAGTTATGGCACAAATAGGGCTGTGTGTGAAGCAGATATCTCTCTAGGGAAGGTGAAAAACAAATTGCTTTTACTTATCTGTCTATGTGTTTGCCTAGTAAACAAACAAGCCCAGAAGCAGATCTGAGAAATCTTGTAAGTTAAAATGTGTTTTTTCTCCTTTACTGATATTATTCAGCCATTTTGACAAATATATCTCAAGATTTCTGAGTGATGAAAGATATCTTTTCCCAAATAATTGCAGTAATATTTCGCTTACTTGATCATTTACCTCAAGAAGATTTATGTGGTAAGCAGTTTGCATAAGGTCATACAGTTTAGATTGGTATGAGAAATCTACAAACGTATTCAGGGGAAAGGGGAAAGAAAAGGAATAATGTTGCTGCAGAGGAGCACCAGACAGGAATTTTGACCTCTTTCATAGCTGCCAGTGTCTAGTGAAATAATAGCTTGAATTGCTCATTTGGAGAAGGGTTGATATTTTACTGAAAACTTTTATTGAAAATATGATGTGCTCTCAAAGTCAATTTTCATTAATTTCCATTTCAATTTTCTGCCTATCTTTCTTCTCTCAAAAGACAAACTTTTCCTTACCAAAACCAGCATCACCAGCTCTAGATAGATTTCTCTTTTTTGTGCTTTATAAGGAGGAATTCAACTATTAAATGTTAAAAGAAAGGCTGTCTGCACTCCACTTGCCACCAGAATCACACCAAGCAGAACTGGCTGTTTTGATTAAAAGTCAGTATAGCTACATTTTCAGAGAAGTCTGCTGGCTATTATAAATGTGTTCAATGAGCAAGACTTTAGGATTAAGAGGTACCTGCCAAAGAACTGCAACAAATGCCATTTGTCATTTTCTCATTTTGACATTTGTGCATGCTCTCTTTGACACTGGTCCTCCAGATGTATAGCTGCAGATGAGACCTGAGTGCATTATATAAAACAAATTGATTGTTACATGTTCCTGAACAGCAAAGTGAAGGTAAGATTGCAGCAAATGTAAGCCTAAGATACCCTAGATAGAAAACAAGGTAACAAAAGAAATCAAAACACCAACACAGGACTTTTTGTCAATTTTATGCTTACAAAATTCCTGAGAACACCTAAATATGTCCAAATACTGTAATTTCTAGGTTGTGTGAAAGCCATTGCTATTCTGCCTCTATTAATCTTACCCTTGCTAGATTAAAATTTGTGCAGGTATGTTTACTCTGTGGCTATACGGATATATCCAGGAAATTTTCCTGTGAGAACAGCATGGTCCATGGTACTACAAAAGCACTGTATTGTACTGAATTGTCATGTGGACTACATTGTGTCAGGTCTTGAAGTAAGGTCATGCAAAGTGAAGGAAGAAGTGTTTCTTGATTCCTCCCCTCTGCTGAGGGCATATTCCATGGGAGAAACCTCAGATGTATCAGGCCAAATGCAGCAAAATACCACTGATAATGTCACTATTAATTATTAGTTCCATGAAGCTGCCAGACCTCTAGTATGGTACATTTCAGCATCAGTTGCTTTCCGTGAAGTATTGTGCTGTCTTTTAAGTCTTCCTCACTGATTTCTGCAGGCTGTCATGGTTTAATGGTTTAATCCCAGCAGCCAAACTAGGGCTGGGGAGAAAACCAGAAGGGTAAAATCTAAAATAACTCGTGGGTTCAGATAAAGACAGTTCAATAGGGGCACCAAAAGCCATGCACCCAAACAAAGCAAAACAAGGAATTCATTCACCACATCCCATGGACTGGCAGGTGTCCACCCTTCTCCAGGAGAACAGGGCCCTATCACAGGTAACCGTGACTTGGGAAGGCAAACGCCATCACTCCAAATGTCCCAACTTTCCTCTTTCTTCCCTCCAGCTTTACGTACTGAGCATGATGTCATATGGTCTGGAATATCCCTTTGGTCATTTTGTCCCTTCTGCGCATCCTCCCACCCTCCCGTGAACCCCCNTATTATTATATTATTATATTATTATATTATTATATTATTATATTATTATTAGCTGTACTCAGCATAAATCTGAAACACAGCTCCATACCAGCTGCTGTGAAGAAAATTAAGTCTACCCCAGGCAAAACCACCACAAGGCCTTAGAATTCCTTCCTTAATTTTACTAGATATGCATCTTCAAAAAATCATAAAATCAGAGAGTGGTGATTTTACGATGTTTTCAGCCTTGATTTTGATTCGGTAATTTTAACAAAAATAACTCCCTAAAAGTGTTTGTGTGTGACAGCTTCTATATTTGTTCTATTTCAATGTTCTTTCATATTTAATTTGCTCAATTTAAAAGCTAGAAGATGCATTTTCCTGCTGTCAGACAGCAAACTCAGCCAGGGGCCTGAAAGATCAGGCTGAGATCTTTTTACTTCTCAAGTTGTCTTCAGGTACCAACTTGGCATCTTGAAATTGACTGAAAATTCAGTTGATGACAAGTAAGGTGGGGTGACACCCAGCTCATTAGTTTGTTCTTCTGCCAACATTTTTGCACTAGGAAATTGCAGTGACTGGGAGCTATAAAAATAAACTTTTTCTCTTGTTTATTCTAAACCAGTGACTTCCACTGACAGAAGTCTACTTCTTGTTAATGAGTTTATCCTGACGGGAATTTTTAGTTTGAGTGCTTAGATGTCAGCAAACCACTGCTGAAGCACTAATTGCAAGAATATATTGATGACATCTCTTGTGATTGCAGTGATGTGGTATCTCAGTGGATTTTTGAAGTTGGATGTCTTCCACTTAGTCATACCTCACATCCCTCTTGTAGTGTGCAAACTGGATGCTTCAGCTCCTTCTGAAGGTGCCCACCATGGGCATTGGGACCAAATGGTCTTCTTGGAACCAGTGTAAAAGAAGATGTAATTCCCGTCAATTCTGGTCAACACGGCATATTTTTTTTAGTTTTTTACATCAAACTGCATTTGTGGTATGATTATATTTTTCCATTTCAGACACGGCTATGAAATTTTTTGTGGTTGGGAATCTGAAAACTATTTAAAAATGGAAAAATAGGCAAAATGTGTGTTTCATCAGTTGTACTACTAGTTCTGAAGAGTATTTTATTATGTGCTAGATGTGGAGTTACGATAGACTAATTCAGGAAGAGCATGCAGGTTGGTCCTTCTCTATGGAGTGATCATCCTGTGTTCCAGAAGCGTAAAAGCATAAGAAAGGAAGCCTAACAAACACAACAGCAAACCCCAGACAGAGGCTACAAGAGAGTATTCTATGTAACTGATCCAGGGTTACCAGAATAACTGAATTTGACTGGTAGTACTGAAATATACCAAAAATTCATCTGTGTAAGAGTCTGGACACCCTCAGTAACTCTGTGGTATGAGGTAAGGGTGGGTTTAGGCAGACCTTTGAATATGTTGCATGTTTTCTGTCCAAATATGGGACTCAAACATTGACAGTAACTCATGGAAGGAACACTTTTTTGCTTTTCAATTTTTATATATTACTCCTCAACACATTTTTTTTTGGAGACTATTCTCATGTCTCTGATTAAGCAGAAAAATTGATAGGATAAATATAAATCTTAATACGATATTTCAGAAGAAAGAAAAAGAGCAAAAGAGAGCATTTATTTTACCATGATTTTGTTCTATTTTGCTTTTTTCCCCATTACAAATTTTTAAACTCTATTGCATAAACAAATGTAAGTATTTTATGCTGTTATGAAAGACCTGGTTACCTCACTTGAAATTTACCACATTAATTTTCTTTTTTAATTTAGCCTTGCCTTTTTATCTGTTTGCTGAGTGATGAAAAGTGTAGAAATATCATTAACAATTTACTGTACAGCTGTATATGGACTGTTTATGCAGGCTTTTATGCAATTATATAAACACTTCCAATAAAATGAAGGAAAACACATATCCTGAGAGAGAAGGCTGAGGTGTGTGAATCATAATGTGCCAACAGATAGTTCCAAATGCTTTCATTGTAAAACAATCTCATACCTCTAAATATTATTTGTCTATCTCTCTGTGTTAAGCCTGAATAAAATTAATTTTGAAGAAGTGCTAAAATGTTGGCTCGGCTTAGTACACTCTGGAACATTCACAGAATTCATCTACTAATACACAAAATTCATAAATACAGCTAATGCCTCTGTTAAATAAAGTGTTCAGGAAATATATTATCACTTTTCTGCAATGATATTCTTTGCAAAAGTTTTTTCACGAGGGTCCAGCACACTTCAGACCTGTAAATTATTAATGTACCTTGTATCTCATTAGCTGTATCTTATGGAAAACTACCTAAGCTGCTACCTCTAGTTTCATTAAAATAGCAAATGGTTAATAGCGGGGGAGAAATTTTATTGTGTCTTTGCAATTAAATTGGTTTTGTAAGAAAGGTAGAAGCTTACAGTTTTACCGTTTCTTTGGCTGTAATTTAAAAGAACCATACGACATGCAGACTGATGAATAATTCATACCTCATTTATTAGCCTGGTAACCCTATTGCTGGCCTCATAAAAATGAGGATAATAATTTTTTCTTTTTCATGAGGCACTGGAGAACTGTGTGCATGTGTACTCGTGCACGTGTGTTTTTTGTACTCATGTACCTCAGTGTACATTTGTGTATGAATATTTTGATTAAAAATGAAGGCTATCTAACCTGTACAGTATCTACTCTACAGTACATGCACAAACTACAGCGTGGATGGAAGACCTCACACATACATCAGCAGTAAGGACCACAGTTCTAAAGCTCATCTGTATGAGACAAGCTTTCTCAGGGGCTGGCATGTTCACCCAGGCGCTGAAGAACAGCTCAGCCACAGACCATCCTACTCGAAGCACAAAAGCCACCTAGTTATCCTTGCTCACTCTAGCATAAATATGGGAACAAATCCAACTACTGCCTTCCTGAAAAACAGCAGATAAAAGAGAAATAGAAGATGGATGTTTCTTAGTTCTTCCTTGAGCAGTGTGCACCAAAACTGTGGCAATAAGGCAAAAGAATTGTTACAGAAGGAAGTTTTCCTGAATGATCTTTAAATATTGAAAACTTTATAAAACCAGACCTGAACTGAAATATGAGCCAGTTTCCTCTTATGACACACTGGACAACCTTGTCAGTATCTAACCAATATTTTTCCATCAAAAACAGCACTTTGAAAAAAGCCTCTTGATGAACTAATTCAATTGTAACACTTGTTTTGCAAGAAAAATGGAACAGACGAAATATGACTGAACAGGAGGTTTTAAATTTTTTTGTTTCATATGACTTTATTAAGTTGAAAAGAATCAGAAGAAAATGATCCAATATTATTTAAATTAAACATTTTTATTATGCTGAAGTGGGGGTGTTTTTCCCTATTATTTTATTTTACATAAAATTTCTCAAACCCCAATTTCATAGCTATTTTCATCTGCTGCACACCAAACAGATCATTACCTGGGGAAAACTTGAACTTTTTCTTGTAAATAAACATGCTTATGATGTTGTTTCATTATTACAATAATTAAAGCACAGCTAAAAGAAAAATCTTTATTGAAAGCAGTAAAAAATAACATCCATGGAAAACACTTAGTTAACTATTTTTTCAAAGCATATGTCAAAACCTGCAAGTTGAAGAAATGGATTTATTTTACAGGACAAGGTGACCAGCCGCCCTTCACCTACAAATGCAGTAATCATAATAATGACTGAGCACAAAGAGATTGCTTTTTTGTGTCAGCAAATATGCTGCCACTGATACCCTTTCTCAAGTATTGAAACTACTGTGACATCTGTATTTCATCCCACAATATATCCATTGCAGGTGTTGCCTCATTTTGCTATATTCTCTGTAACTGACTTTTAAAAAAACCATATCACATTCTGTCTAAGTTAAAAGTTCAAAATCTGAAGACAGATTACTGTGGCAGGAGTGACATCGATTAGCATTAAGTGTCCTAACGTGATTTTTCAATAAAGAGGCTGTAGTCCCCACAGGTCTTCTGTAAAACATGTATTGTGATTAAAGAGCTGAGATCACCTGTACTCCATCTTGTAAACCCTGGGCAAACACTTCTGACTTTGCATACCTGCCCACAAATCCTGTTCCATGTGACTGGAAAAGCTCCAAACATCAAGCCAAGTATATACTTTAATCCAGTTTTATGGGTAAAATGGGTATTATGGGTTGCCTTTTGGGTCACCTCCAAGACACCCTTCCTGAAAACAGACGGTGCTCAATACTGTTTCTTAAAGTCTGTTCCTCTTTATCTAAGACAGCCTGGAGTTTCATCTGGTTCTATGCACATCTGAAGTTTGTTCAGAGGGATCCTGATCAATAGCAAGTCAATGAGCTAAAGTGCTGAAAAGAGCAGAAGGAAGCTGTTGGTTTTCAGTTAGCCTGCAACATCAGCAGCCTTTTACCATTCCTCTAAGACTTAACAATTTATGGTCAACTACTCCAGAAGCTCTGTCTTAAAACAGATAGCTTGCTAGCGTGGGATACAAGAATCCTCTACCAGTTTATGCTGGGGAATGTGGACAGGGTCTCCACCTCTGCCCTGTTGTGAGTGACAAACCTTTGATCTGTAATGTGGCTCAAATTTATTTGCTTCATTATTGCTTGGATGCATTTTTCTGCTTGAAGAAATTAAGTGTGTTTGAAGGGTTAGCAAACCTTTTGACACAGCATAGATCAATTCAGAGTGACACAAGCAAAATCAGGAAAAACTCCTGTGTCTGCATTGTGGATGCTACAGCTCAGTTTGAAGTTAAAATTTTCAGGAACACTTAAGAGGTCAGGAAAAAAGGGATTGGAAAAAAACAGATGAAAGTTTCAGGTAGGATGGAGCAGTAGTTTCATGGCAGAAGAAAATCCTGTGTATCTAGTATCTACTTTTAATTGGAGCTCCCTTCACCTAGCTTCTAGCTGCCTCAGGAAATTTTTATCGATCTGTATATCTCCACTGTGAAAGTGCTGAGCACTTAAAAAGTCTTATATGTCTTTAGTGCTACCAGTGGGGAGTGTGATGAGTGATGCCCACTATCTGCTCTGCCGGGCACTGACTCTTTGGAAGCTTTTATTAGGAGATAATCTGTAGCCCGGCTCCATGGTGGATTTCAAGTTTAGGTGGCAAATTTTTATTTCACTGTCCTTTCTGGCAGTTATTGTATTTCTCGTGCAGCGCTCTGGGACCTTGTGTGAAGGGCGCTATATAAGTATAGGGATTGGATTGGCTGAGTAATTCTTTTTGACTTCATCAGGCTGTTAATCCTGCATGCCTGTGGTGATAAACCCTGAAAATCCCAGATAATCCTATATAATATTCAGGCAGGGCTGGCAACAGCTATAAATACATATCAAACTGTCAAAAACCATTACCATTTAGACTACTCTGCAGTCCTTTCCAAATTACATTAGAATATCCAGGCTTGACTTCAACTCTTCCCCCTCACACCCCCTTTCTTTCCTCTTAATGACAGGGTGCTGCCTGTATCTTAGCTTGCCAGCATAATAATGCTTGTTTCCTGCACACCTACCTTCCACTACAGCTCTGTGTTTATCCTGGTCCCCCTTTCAGATGACTCACAGGCACAGTGAGGAGCTGTAGTTCTGTACCTAAACAAACAATTTTTGGCAGTTTTCAAAACTAAAGCATCCCACTGCCAAAAGTCTTCTGTTTACCACACAGAACAAATGTTGTTACTACTTCAATTCCAGAACTGCATCTTAAACACATCCTTTTGCAAAAATGCTGCGGTAGTCTTAATGTCTAATTAGATATATAAGAAAATAACAGAAGCAGTTTTTCTTTTTCAGTTTTATCTTGGATGATAGCCAGAGATAAATAACAGTTTAGCATCTGCATTTTGCCACAAGAACCCTGTACTGAATGAAAGTTTAATTATTGCAAAAATGTTAGCCCTTCTGATAAGATGAAAAGTTCATACTCCCTCCAAACTGCCCACCTGTCCTTCTCCCTGCCTTATAAGGGGGGAATAATCATCAATACAAGAAAGAATCTGACAAGAATCTTCACAGAGCAATAATCAGTGTAAATTGGAGATATGTCTGCTTGAGTCAGTGGAAAGTACTCTGCAATACCTAGGCTCTAAAAAGAGATTATATGCTTTTTTCAGAAATATCTAAGATGTGCAAGATGCCCATTTTTTCACTCGGCTGTGCGTAGAAGGGTTCAGGCAGGTACTCAGGCTGAGAAAAACTGCAACCAGAACTCTACACACCAGAAGTTCTTGAAAGAGATCAGCTCTTGGAACATTCTAACACCTTTTGATCCTGTTCTTTCAACCGAATGAAGTTCAGATTTTGCTCACTCTGTAATGGGGAGTGCGTGTCCTATCTGCTTTCTGTCTGTAATCTTTCTGCAGCAAGTTGAGAAATAAAACAGTGACTAGATATTTCCTGCCTGCTAACATAAAATATTTCTATAGCTCTTTACTTGCACATATCCCACTATCACTGCTGTACTATATTGTATGTCTTCATTCTTCCAGCACTGAGCACATTTAATTGGTCATTACTAATAGAGCCGTACTCCTGAACAGGCCAAAGTGAGCCCTAGCTGCAATTAAATTCCTGCTGGTGGAGTCCTCTGGTGGTGGATCCTCTTCAGCTGCATGGAGAGGAGCTCACTCAGAGTCAGGTTCTTTCCTTCCTTTCCCCTCACCAACTACAATCTCTTCCTTCCTGTTCTTTCATAGAACATTTTACTTTAACATTTTAGACACATAAGCCAGAAACTACCAGCTTATCTTCATTCTCCTGAAAATGTGAATTTGACTCCATAACACACTAATGTTTGTGGGTATTACATTGCAGCACACTGCAATGCCATGCAGTGGAACTGATGGAAGCATAGTGAGGTACCTGGGATACAGAGAGGAATATTGTGGGTGTGGGTCTAAATCTCCAGGTACTTCTAAACGGCATTTGAAAAAACAAAGTTGTGTTAAAGCACTGATAATGACATTACTACCTCCCTGTTCCTCACCACTCTGAAATCATGTCTACTCTTGCAGGAACCAAAGAGACACCACAGGAACAGCCTGACACCTTGCAGGGAAAACACTGTGCCTTGGAAACCATGACCATTTGCACTGGTACTATGCTAAAGTAAAAACCATTTCACAATATTTCACAACGGCATCTAAGTTGCTCCAAATGGTCGTTACCTAAATATGAAAGCAGAGAGATGCAGTGTGACAAAATAATGCGTGACAGTGGGGAATCTAAGCCAGGATGCTGAGAAACTTTGCAACACCTTTGTATGTAAGGGAAGAGTGCTGTCTAACAGCACCTATAGTCTCTATCCAACATGTGGCTTCACACTATGTAAGAGCAGAGAGCTAGGGGATGAATTGGTAGTTTCTGGTCTTGTACAGGATGTGAAATGAGCCTCTCTAATTTACGATGTTCATGCCTCAGTGTATCTGGGTTCCTACTGGGTGATATCTCTGAAGAGACTGTATGAAAAGTGAAAATTACTTTAATGTGAATCAAAAGACAGATTGTGGCTATGGCTGGCTAACAGCTTTGCAGGCTAGCAAGGCTAGCAAGTATGATACTCATTGGCATTTTTGGAATCAATGCAATGAGATGAAAAGAAAGAAGATACAGCTTACTGGAAGGACTTGAGGTTTTCCCTTGTTATATTTAATGTTCTGTGTCTTTTTGCTTGTGTATGCATTAAGGGTAGGGATGTGGTTACAGGCAAGACAATGTGTTCATTTTCAGTTCACAATTTAGACCTTCTCTTTCTCATAAATATCAGAGATATATGTTTTTCAGGCCCTCGGTGTACTATCAGACATTCTATGTTTGGCTAAACACAGAGAAAATGCATAGATCTTTACAAAATGCAGAAATCTTGTTTATTTGTTGCTTTTAGAGAATAGAGGTTTTCTGGCTCAATTTTGCTAATACAAATGCATTTTGGGTCTTGAGTGCTTAAGTATCTGTCTTTTTTTTATATCAACTGTTCCTTATCACAACCTAAAAGCAAAGAGAAGATATTATTCTTTTCTTAAAGTTGAAGAATACGGATACAGAGATTGTCAGTGGTTGCGCTATACTCCCTCAAGAAGAAAATGATAGCTAGAGAATTACATTTTTTGTTACCAAGAACCTGTCAGCAGCCTGCAGCAGTGTAGATTAAGTATTACACATCTTTTTTGCCAGTTCAGAGTAATTCACTTTCCAATTCTGCCTTTCTACAGAGTCAGCAACAGCTCTTTGAATCAAAAAGATAAACCATATCAGAGTATGCACTCAGACTGCTTTCCCTCCTAAAGATTTATTTCTCCCTTCTATTAAGGGTCTTCTTAAATAGGAGCAAATAAAATTCTCTAGGTTTTATATAATTTCTTATGGTTAAGGAAATAGTGTGTTGTTTCTGTTACTGGTTTTAGCACTGGTGTCCTGTATGGTCCATTGTGGAATTCAAGTACTTTTTTGTCTATCAGAAGACAAAAACTGTCTCTTCCTCCCTAACCTCAAACACGTACAGAGTTTGTTTAGCTAATGCATACCACACTGGAAGGAACTGGAAATTACTCTTACCAACAGTGTGATATTGACCTGTTGGTGGATTTTATGTGTGCATACATGAGTGTATTTCTTTGTGAAACCTAGAATCGAATCATAAAATATCCTGAGTTGAAAGGAACCCATTGGGATCATTGAATCCGACTCTAGGCCCTGCACAGGACAACATGTGCCTCAGAGCATTATCCAAACATCTCTTGATCTGTGTCACAGTTGGTATTGTGACCACTTCCTTGGGGAACTTGTTCCAGTGTCCAACCGTCCTCTGGGTGAAAAACACTTTCCTAAGATCCAAACTAAACCTCCCCTGACACAACTTCAGGCCATTTCCTCGGGCCCTGTCACTGGTCATGAGGGTGAAGAGATCAGTGCCTGCCCCTCCTCTTCCCCTCAAGAGGATGTTGTAGACAGCAGTGAGATCTCCCCTCAGTCTCCTCTTCTTCAGGTTGAGCAGACCAAGTGACCTTAGCCACTTGTCATACACCTTTCCCTCAAAGAGCTTCATCATCCTTGTAGCCTTTCTTTGGACACTCTCTAAGTACTTAACGTTTTTTTCATATTGTGGCACCCAAACCTGCCCCCAGCAGGCCTTGAGGTGAGGCTCATACTCAAATTTCTGTCGACCAGGACCCCAAGGTCCCTCTCCATGGCACTGATTTCCAGCATTTAATTCCCCAGTCTGTCTGTACATCCAGGGTTGCCCTATCCCAGATGCAGAATCTGACAATTGCCCTTTTTAAATGTCAGGTTGTTGGTGATCTCCAAGCCCTCTAATTTGTGGACGTTTCTCTGCAGGTCCTCGCTGCCTTCCTTCAAGGGAGTCAACATTTAGTGTCAGTGGTAAACTTAGCATCCCTTCAAGTACTGTGTTCAAGTCATTTATGAAGATGTTGAAGAGAACTGGGCTTAAAATGGAGCCTTGTAGGACCCCATTAGAGACAGGACACCAGCCTGCTATAGCCCTATTTACTGTAATGAATCCATATCCTGTATTAAAATGCGTGCATGTGAAACTCACAAATGTATAAGCCACACATAGAGGAAAATATTTTCATATGCAGCTGGTAGTGGTAGCTCACAGCATATGGAATGCTGCTATCTATTTCTAGAGAACAAAAGATCAATTTTCCCATCTGTCACTTGCCTGTTGCTCAGTGTTTCTGTGCTTGGAAGCAGGTGTAGAAAGATATAAGTCAGTCAGCTCTGAAGCATATGCTGGAATATACAGATTTTTATTTATTTTTTTTCCTACTTCTTTTTTATTTCTTCTGTACTTGTTAGTTTTTACAAAGAGACCTCATTAGTCAGAGACATAAAATAAACCATCCTTTCCAAAGGTAGCCAGCCATATTATTTTTCTGAATTGATTTAAAATTTGAACAAAATCCAATTGTGTGAGCCAAGGTAAATTCTGGTGAGCACAGACAGAGACAAAGAAATGCTGATTTTATTCAGTCCCAGTAAAAAGACGTCTGCTCAATTTAAGGGGGTTGACTTTGCCCAGTGAAAAATAGAGTTGAAAAATATGTACAGCCATCTGAGAGCACAACAAAGATAAAAGCTGTGCATTTCCTTGCTTTAAACCAGTAGCAGAACTGCAAGCATCCACTCTGTTGCCCCCATGAAATGATGTGTCTGAGCTAAGTAGCTTGTTAGCACAATGCTCAACAGACATCGGTGCTCAACTGAAATACAAACACCCTTTCTCCCTGTGGGGTTGCAGTCTCCTGCAACACATTAAACAAAAAATTCGAAACAAAGGCCCAACATCTAATATTAATAAAGCAGGAAAATCCACAAAAAATATGTCCACCTCACTTGCAAGTCTCCTGGAGCAGAGCAGGGAGACCAGAGCTGCCCTCACACTGAGTGTCCTGCGTGTTTCTCAGGTCTGAGGTCAGGTTGTGCTGTGGGTGGAAGAGCAAAGCCTCAGGCACACTAAGTTCGGTGAACAGTGCCCTTGGCAAGGTGACTGTGAGGTAGCCAGAGAAGGGGTTGTGCCCCATGGAGTGCAGAGCAATACTGTCCTCTGCTGTCCTGCATTCCCCCTCCTGAAGTCAGCTGCACCCTCACCCAAGAATCAGCAGCAGGGGGACATGAAGGAACCAACCGTGTCTGAAGGTAAGTCATTTGGAGATACAATTTCCCACACCCAGTGATGCTCCTGTGACATTTGTGCATGACTTTCACTTCCAGAGAAGCTCCAGCTAAGGCAACAGGTCTTAATTTATATTTTCAGTGGACAAAGAAAGCCATAGTAGAAGCTGGTTCACCTTGCCTACAAAGACGGTGTTTTCTTCCCTATAGTCTCAAGGGGACTGATATTAATGAATTTCCCTTAAGACTGATTACACAGTTTTCTTAAAGAGATACAAATATGTAAAGAAATTATAAAAGATAACTCTAGGTCTTCAGGATTAATGCTACTCACAAAGAACTTCTGTTCTCCAGCTTCCAGAGAACAGAGTAATTAGCAGTGTAATAAAATACATCATTTTTACTTAAGTTGCTCACCTTCTCTCTGTTTTTGGTTTATTTTCCTATATAAACAAGATTCATTAATTCATTCTTTGTCTGTGAATGCTCCTAGTAATTTCTTTACCCCAGTCATCACTTTCAATCACATTTAACACAGGTATTGTAGGTCAATAAACCCCTACAGGTTTTACAAAAATAACTGCCACGTTGAGAATTGAGAAGCTGTAAATTCCTCCTATTTAGGGAAAAGGCTAAAGCATGGACTAGCATTTTCACATAGAATGAAACTATCAATTTTTTTAGACCCTAAGGCTCTCTGACCACAACACACAAAACTAAAGTCACAGAGGTATTTCTGACGTATAGAGAATGGCTTCACAGGGTGTGTTTTCTCCTTCCTCACAGGAGGAGATGACAAAATAAACTGCAGCAACACTGCTGCAGTTTCATCACAGCCCTCTAAAGAGTAGTTGTTTTTCCTAGAATCTGAAAAAAAACCCCCAAACGACTAAATAACAAATTGGCTGTTTATTCCTTAGTAGCTATGAAGAGAACATAGGGTCTTTTTCCACTAGGATTTTCAAGAGAGCTCAGAAATATGTCCTGTAGCTAAATTTAAAAAAAAAAAAAATAATTTGCCTCAGTTAGTTTGGTAAGGAGTAGCGATAATCTGCCTTATGATTTTTGCACATATGAATACTGCATAATACATTTAAGTTCTCAGTTTAAAGAAAACCATCACTCAGTTTTGATTAACATCAGCTTCTGGATTAGCAGAGCTTCCCTTTCTCCTTACTACTTGCCAGATCTCACAAATCCCCATGCTTGTAAACTTTCACTCCATGAGGTTTGTGCATTAAACTCAGACTGTTCCCAAACTGTCTGCTCCTTCACCTGCCACATAAGATAAACTGAAATCTCTCTCCCCCTTGTACGAAGGCATCAAGATGTGCATATCCCTGCTCAGCATCAGGGTACCTGAAAAGTTATCCTTCACCTATTCACCACACTGGTGAAGTGCCATAGCATAGGAAGCACAGCAGTACTGCAATCCAAATATTCTTCTATTTGCTACATTGGAAATAAAACTCTACCCACTTTTCTTCTTGCCAGCATCCTCACACGCTGTAACACTTCTTTTTTTTTTAAATGGGATGTGCTTAGAACTGCTCTATTGTCACCATAATAACTTTAATCTAATCAGCTTTTAAATAAGCCAATTATTCTTTACACAGATTAGACCTAAATATTAATTAAATGATGTAGCTTAGACATGTCTTTTTCCAGGAAATGGTACAATGCAAAAGTTAATGCTTCTCAATATGTATTCATAGCTGATAGGTATTTTTTCTGTTGAATTTCATGAATCAATGTAATTTTTCTTCTCTATTCACCCTTTTTTTTTTTTTAAAGTAAAAATGTAGCCCCATTGTCTTTCTTGGCTGGGTACTCTAAGCACCTTGACAATTGCCTGGAAACTTTTAACAGCAAAAGTGAAAAAATAATCTGTTTTTACTCAGGTTGCAAGTTCTCTGGTGTTCTATATTTGACATAGTACTTTCCTTCACTGTCTCCCTTTATCCCACTAATTTATGTTCTCATTGTATTCGCTATGTTCGGTTTCTTTAAGAAGAACATAAGTTAAAGTACTATTGTGCAAAAAATTAAAGTTTAACCTTCCTTCTAAAGCCTAGAGTATCAGGGTAATATTCTCAACCCTTACATCTCTCTAGAGGTATTGTCAAATTATTTACTCGTTATCAACCACAGCCAAATGAAATATAAGTTATTTAATGTTTAAAGGGAAGAATTCTCATTGAGAATGAAAAGGAGAAAGAAATAAGGGTATATGATTTCTTCATATTCTCTACATCTGGAGAGAAAATTATAATATCTCATTCCTCTGCTATGTGGTGGTATCTCTCAAGCTTTTTTTCCCTTTTGGGGGGTATTTTCTAACCCTTGTTTGTTACAGTCCTTCAATGTACTTTATGGTCTTGTTCATAGTCACCCCTGGGCTTTGAAATAGCTTGGAAACAATGAAATCCATTCTGCAGGTCATGAAGGGCTGAGACCACGATAGAGGCACTCACAGGGGTACCAGTCTTCCAAGTGTTCCTCAGGCCTTCAGTCAGATGTATAATGGAGCCATGAAGAGCCTAAGTGGCATTTGCTGAGTGGCAAATGGAAATGCCAGTCAACAATTAGGCAGAAGGACACATGCATGTTGTGACCTACTGCAGTTGTAAGAAAGCCACGTCGCTAGACCCCTCAAAAAACCACAGCAATGGTTTGTAACACAAGAACCATGTCATCTGATACTTCCTGCCAGAGGCCAATCCACCTGGCTCCAACTCACACCTCCTTTTTGCCTATGAACTGACCCATTCCTGGCATCCACTATTATTTGGCAGAAGGAAGTGACTGCAATCTTCCCTCTCCCAAACTAGACAATCAACTTCTACTCAGAAACAACATGAATTTTATTTTTATACAGGCAAGTCGGCACAGACACATGCACAGTTATGTATATTAAAAGATATATTTACACATGTGAGAATTAGGTTTTAAAATGGAATTTCATATTGACATAACTGTACAAGGGGAATTTTTATAATTTTTTAATGAATATTCCGGGAAAATCACCAAGTTAAAACTACTAAGTCTGAAAGTTGACTCTAAGATTAAAATGACTGTTCAAAATTAGAACATTTAAAACTATGTACTACAGGTAGCTATATCAGATTTGAACACATGCCTGACTCCTGATCTGTAAATGTTCATGTTTCTCAAACCAGTTGTAGTTGTGGAATCTTTTCTAGCAGGAATCTCAATTCAAGTTTGTTGAAATAATCGGTATTAAATCAAAATTATTTAACATTTGCTGAGTGACATAATTCTTAAGTAGCATAAACTCAGTTAATGCAGCTGCTTAGACTTCATGGAGTGGCACAGTATCTGCTTGACAGAAATTAGAAAGCCAGAAACATTTTTTTGTTGTTGAAAGCCTTTCTTGGATGTCTGCTTAAGGCTTCTAATATTAGGTTTTTTACTGTTCATATAGTAGCCATTTATGATGTTTTATTGATTATTATGTAGTCCTTTACTGCCATTTCTATTTAGCTTGAAAACAGAAATCTAGGTTTCAGAAAATGATACTGATATACAACATAGTTAAATGTGAGCCCCACATTCATGCTGCATTATTAAAAAAAAAAAAAAGAGAGAAGCTGGGCTCAGAGAATAAAAGCAAGTCAGAATTTAAGGTTATTTAGTTACTCAACTGAGTACATCAAGGCAGGCCTTCTGTGATAATAAGGTCACTAGAAGAGCCATGTAAAAAAATATTAGGAAATTCAAATTAAGGAAAAGAGGTGCTAGTACAGAACACCTGTTGCACTTTGGTGAGTGTCACACTTCATTTTTTTCATGTATCACTGACAGTTTTCACATCAGTGGCTGTGATTGGGAGCACAGAGTTTTCATTCTAAAATATTTATCTCAGGTGTAACGAGATTGTAATGCAATTTGGCAGGTGTAATGCATCTAGCTACTTTTGTTGATATTTGGAGAGCTGCTAAAGCTGGAAAAAAAATTACTTTCAACACTTGGAAGGCCAGAGATGAGAGTTCTTCAAATTGTGTAAAAAAATGGCTGGAATCTATATATCTGAATAGGGCTGAAACTAATAGTATTCAATGGATACTAGCAGGACATTTTTGAAAGAATAATAAAATATTTGTTATTTCATAAACTGCTATAACCCTGCAACAGATTGCTGACAAATAAAAACAGAAAAATACTCTCATTGTCTTTAGGTGCTGTGATAATTAAGAGTTTTACAATGTGTTCAATGAATAGATTTTTTTTCCCTTTTGCCTTTTCTGACAAAAATATTCTTTCTTCTTTCCTCTGTTGACCACTTAGGGTTAAACAGATGTTTTGTAAGTTGAAATAGCTGCAAGGTAGAATTGTGCTAATTTCTTTACCAAAGGAAAAAGACAATGCTAAGAATTCCAGTTTCTGCTTGGTTGGATGTTGGTACAGTTACAGGCCTACTTACATTGTACCTTCATTGATGCTTGTTTGCTTCAGCTAGAGGGGTTTCTCTGCAAAGCTGGACATTCTGGTCACAGAACATTTAGCAAAAGAAGGTCTGCACAAAACAGTCCCTCTACAACCACACATAGAGGCTGAGGGGCTGCATTTGGCTCTGGAGTTGCCAGGAATCACAAACAAGGGAAGGTAGAAACCCTTCGTTTTTACTTATTGTCTGATGTGAATCTCTACCAAAGCTTGTGCTGTTAACAACAATGCAGATTCTGTAAGGAAGCAGACACTTTCACTACACTGTCATAATAGTTGTTTGGGTGATAATGGCCTCCTTCATACTTTTTTCAGGCCACAATCATAGAGTCATAAAATCACAGAATCGCAGTTATAGAAAGGCTTGGGTTAGAAGGGACCTTAAAGATCATCTAGTTCCAACACAACCTTCCACTAGACCAGCCTGCTCAGAGTCCCATGTAATCTGACCTTGAACACTACTGGGCATGAGAACAACCTCTCTGGGCAGCCTGTTTCAATGTCTCACCATCCTCACAATAAAGAATTTCTTCCTAATATCCAATCTAAATGTGTTCTCTTTCAGTTAAAGCCATTACACCTTGTCCTATAACTACATGCCCTTGTCAAAAATCCCTCTCCAGCTTTCCTGCAGGCCCTCTTTAGGGTACTGGAAGGAGTGCAATAAGGTTTCTTCAGAGCCTTCCTTCTCCAGATTGAACAACCCTGACTCTCTCAGACACAGGAGAGGTGCTCAAGCCCTCTGATCATCTTTGTGGCCCTACCCTGGACTCAATCCAACAGGTCCATGTCCTTCCTGTGCAGTGACCCCAGAGCTGGATGCAGTGTTCCAGGTGGGTCTCACCAGAGAGGACCAGAGGGGCAGAATCCCCTCCCTCTCCCTGCTGGCCACGCTGCTCTGGATGCAGCCCAGGACACGTTTAGCTTTCTGGGCTGTGAGTGCACATGGCTGGGTCATGTCCAGCCGCTCATCCCCCCGCACCCCCAAGTCCTTCCCACAGGGCTGATTTCTATCCTTTTTCTGACCAGCCTGTGTTTATGATTAGCATTGTCCCAAAAGTGGTGCAGCATCTTGCACTGGGCCTTTTTGAACTTCAGGACTTTTGCACATGTTCAAACCTCTCAAGCCTGTCAAGGTTCCTCTGGGTGACATCCCTTCCCTCCAGCACCACATAGCTCAGCATTGTCTATCCACCATAAAATCTGTGAACAGACTGACCTGAAGAATTTCAGTAAATTTATCTCCTAAAACTGAAATCAATACCAAACAAGATTATTACCCAATTCACTGTACAAGAGGCTAAGTGAAATGGACCCCAAGAAAAATCAAAAACTAGTTTTGCTTTAGGCAAGTGGTTTGGGCTAAAGAAATACAGAACGGGAAAATGAAGTAAGCCTGATATTCTGGCTCATAATACAGAAATGTGGGGCTTCATTTTTTCTAACAATTTATAACCTACTCTCCAGTACAAGAAGATTAGAATAATTTCTGGGAATAAACAAACAAACACCACCCCCGAGATGATTCTAGGAGTCTAACCTTCTCCTTGACAAATTTGCCTGCTTCTTCTCTTTCAGAGGTAGTTCTAATTTTCTATTTAAGAATATTTCATTTTCACCATTTTATTTTCTGTCTCCTCATTGCCTCCATCTCCTACCTACAGTTTACCAATTCCACATGAAAAGCAATTTCACTCTGGTAAATCACACCACCTAAGTCTTATGCAGCAATTTTCTTCTGCAGACCTGCAACTGCTTTACAAAAGGCAGGAAGTTTCAGTACTGAGTTTGTGTGAATTACACAGGGGAGAAGCACAGTATATACTTTATGTAAGCAAGAAATAGAAGGAAGGGGTCATTTGTTCCATCTCCTTTCACACCAGGAATTACTTTCTATAGTACTGCTTTCATGCAATTTATCTGTAGATGGTTTCATTGTGCCAAGAAATAGAGTTTGCAGGGGGCTTTTTTGGAACATGTCCTTCATGTAACCCATAGGGTAAACTTACCTTATCTGGCCTTCTGTTCACCCTGTCCTAATATTGTTTTCCTTTAAGTGTTCTATATATCGGTTCTTCATTTTTGGTGCTTATTCTTTAATCAGTGTAAAGATAACACTTTCTTCCATTAAAGAAATATGTGCCTCGTGAAATTCACCTCTCATCTAGCTGCATGCCTTCCCAGTGTGTGTTTGTAAGTCCTAGTGAAGAGCCAAATGGGGACATTGCGGGGGGTGTTTGCTCACCTCTCTTGGGTGTAGCCCTAAAAAGCATGTGAATTTTTTTTAATCTTTAATCTTTCCCCAGAGGTCGCTATTCTCAAGACTCTCCCACTGACAGGTATCTCTGTGCTTTTCTAGATCAGCAGTCTCTTTCTAAGTGAGGCAGAGTACAGTTTCAGGGAAAGGGTATGGTTTTAGCAGCCATAGTTCAGCCAGAAAGAAGAGGAAAAAGCCTTGCTGCTCTGTGAAGTCACAATTCTCCCAGAAGAAAGTCTATGAATTCACACATTATTTCAGCATCATTCTGCAAAATCTGTCATGAATGTTAGATTACATGAAATGATGGTAAATTTCATTCCTCGCATCCATGAAAGAGTTGAAAATCCTGATCATAAATTAGTTTGTTTCTTCAATCACCCACAAGCACAGAATACAGCTCTGATTTGTTTCCCAGTCACACCTCATTCTGCCACCTACAAAGACCCAGCCAGGGAAGGGGAAATGCTCTGCCCTTCCATACAAATTCCGCAGCTGTCTGCCTTTTACTCTCCTGTAATAGAATGCCAAATGTGTCACCACCAACAGAGTTAGGGGTGCACATCATCTGTGGCACCTAAGTGCACAGAAGTGACTGGAGAACACGCTTTCACTCACAACCAACAAAGACAAGTCTAAATGTCAAGACTGCTATTTTTTCTATTATATTATCAAATCCCTGCACAACAACAATTCTGAGAGAATCTGTACTTTTCCTATAGAAAACAAACTGTTAATTATGACCAGAGAACCATTATGGCTGTTTTGTCTAGAAAAAACATTTTGGCAATTTGTACAGGTCTAAATAGAGCTTTCACTGCCACTTCAAAAGACTCAGAGGTTTTATTTAGTTCAAATCCAAAATAAAGGTTTTCACTTATTGTATTTTTTGGAGTTCATTGTGTTTAAGTGAATCATTGACCAAAAAGACCCATAAAGATTAAAATTCTGACATTAAAAGAGTACTTTTATGTTGTAGCATAAGGTCATGGGCAAACACAAACTAATTATTAGTTTGACATTAAGTTTAAACAGGGAAAGTGCCAAATGATTGAAGTTTATTTACTGAAGATGAAAGAGGAAGAATGTGCACGGCAATGAGTTTTATAATTTGGAAATATAATTCCTCTTTGTTTAATATAGGACAACACAGAATATTTTGAACATTTTGTCACAAAGTACAATCATGTCATTTTTGTGTCTGTCAGGGATGTCTAGAGTGTGCACAATGGACCTGCAGGTTTCTCATACACTCATTTAGTCACAGAGCTGCTCAATTCTATTCACTGAGTCCAAGACACATCTTTGGTGGGAGATCAGATCAAGGTCCTAAAATCTATGTAGTGTTATTGGCTGCTTCTTCATGCTTTACAGCTATATCTAGTCAAATAAATTAGGTGGAATTTATGTCAACTGAATATAAATTTCAGTTGCTCTCATTGTTTAGACAACATAAAAATCTTTCAGGTGGAAATTTGTTCACCAAAAAACTTTTGCAGACATTTCATCCCCAAAGGAATAGTATATTTTGTTGCATTATCACACAACATACAAGGACTCTATAGTCCTTAAATCTTATTCTGGCCAATAGATAAAAAAACAAGACCAATTTTCTTGCATTACAGCTTTTATTTCATTTTTTTCTGTGGTTTCCTTTTTTGTTTGTTTGTTTTTTCTTTTTCCTTTTTTCTTTTTATTGGTTTTTTTGGGAGGGTGTGTTTGCTTTTTGTTTTTACTTTCTTGGCTTTTTTTTTCCTCATCAATTAAGACAATTTATATAATCAGGATATGGAATTTTGTTTTCATAATAGATGTTATTTACCCTTTGAATTCATCCATCTTCTCTGTGAGATATGCTTTCCTGAAGTCACTCAAGGCTGTTATTGTAATTTTCCATCATATTTTCTAAGAGATGAACACATAGTACCTGTTAATTGACTGAATTAGCTTTCAAGAAGTCAGAACAGCTTTTGTTGTAGTTTATTAAATGATGCTTAATTCTCTGTCTGTTTGTCTCAGGTTCGACCTTGCACTGAACTTTCTTATTTCTGACCTGTTTAACAATCAACCGTACTTCACTCCTTCATCTGCTCCAGTTTTTATATACCAGAAACCATTAATCACATTAATCCTGCACTCCACAGACCTTCCATGGGGCACAATTTGTATGAATTTGTTTCATCTGTAGATGTCTGACATGGATAGGAGTGGACTTACTGTTTCTGATTCAACCTTACACCATTTATCTGTACCCACAGGCCAGCCCATAATAAAAGGCTGTTGTCAGTAAAATAGGCCACGCTCCCTAAGCTGCCAATGCTTTGAGTATTAACCCAGTGGAAAAAGACATCTCTTTCTCCAGCCAAACAGGGCTCTGGCATTGATGAGGGCAGTGGATGAACCTGGCCAGACTCTGTCTTCTCTCCATGGCCACCTAAAATGTCCCTCTGAGAATGTTTCTCTGCAACACCTCTGCTGCTGGCATGTTCTGCTGCCATCACAACCTTCAGCCCTTTATACAGAGTGAAGTCCACCTCCTGTAAGGCTTACCATGGCAGTGATGTTTGCTGGTAAGTCTGGATTCTGGTAAGTTTGTACTTGGACTACCTCTTTTCTCTTACTGGATTAGTGTTGGGTTATGTGCCATCATCAGCCCAGTCCAAACAGGGAGTGATAGGAAAATGGTTTGTCTTCTTCAGCTAGAGAAAATGGGACAGGCTGTTTGAGTAAACTGCAAGAAAGTAGTTCTGCTCTGAAAAAAAAGTTCAGGATTATTTTCTCCATTCAACTTACTGAAAAACACGTAGCAAATATGGCAAGAGTTGGCAGTACTGTGTTCCTGAGTTAGTCTCCTGGTGTGCCCAAATTTAGGCAAGTAACCACAGGGGACCTTATTTTCTGAGGAGGTAGACGTCTTTGTTCCCATTAACGTCACCTGTTACTCTGCTGTCAGAGAGACACAGTTATACAAGAGTTTTGTACCTTTTCATACATTTTTCAGTGTAAACAAAAACAACCTTCCTGGCCCTGGTGACTCTGTGTAAAAGCTACAAATGACTAACCTAACTTCGTGATCTGACTTTGGTGCAAGTCGGGGTTATGAAGTTTTACATCCAAACAAGGTTTTATCTGTTTTTATTTTTATGGATGCATACCTGAAATTTCTGTCTCTATTTTTCTTTTATTTACAATGTGATCTGAAGGCTATCATCAAACACAGTCAAATTAATCACAAGTACATATAATTTTAAAAATTCACAATATATCACCTTTACATACATCTGTTTTCCTAATATGCTGTGTTCTACCTTATCTACTACATTTTTCTCAATATGAACCACAAAAAAGGACAGAAAAAAGAAATACTAACATTCATGGAAGTGAAACACATTTGAATTCAGTACCTTGAGGGGTTGTTAGAGACAAGCAGCAGTTTTTATGGAGGGAAGGTGATTAAAGGAGATCAGGTGAATATGTAAAATAAAGGATGACACAGAGAAAGCTATATTCTGCTGTTTTTCTGAAACACCAAGTGAAAAGTGCATTCACAATGAAAAGTTGTGTGCTGGAGGCTCATTGGTAATGTCTCACCTACTTCTGGTGAGGTGTTCTGCAAGTTGGCGTTTTGAGACTGTCATTGTCCAAAGTACAGCTAATCTTTCAACAGAGCAAAAAGTTGTGAAGGCTGAGGCAAAGCAAAGTGCTTAGTTCTTCCCAAGAAAAGGTAGTAGTGTCAGAACAAAAGGAAAATGAAAACGGTTTCCTTAGAAATATTTCCTATTACATCAGAAAGAGGACCCTGAGTTCTGATATACGTCCTCAAATGTAAAGAAAAGACAGCAGCCTTGGATTCCTCTTCCCATCAGTGCTAGGCAGCTGTGGGCAGCATGTGCTGAACAGATTGCTCATTAAGAAAACACGCCTGGGAGGAAAAGGAGGCAAACAGTCACAGTCCAGCTTCTGCTGCTCCCAGTACACCCTCAGATTTGACCAAGCCCTGTTTGCATCTACTTTGGGGTAGAGGTGAATTCCTTAATGGGAGACCAAGGCATTCTTTGGGCAACATGGCAAGGAGTGCACCCTGTGCAGAGGAACACTGCCCAGCTGCCTCCTCTTTCTCTCCCATCCCCAGCTGCCTGGGGCTCACCCTGATGACAGATTAAAGCAAAATGGAGGTTACTACACGGCCTATCGTGCACCTCGACTCTGTGCTCACCGGCTCTCTGTGTTCATCTAATTAACAAACAGTAATTTTCCATGCAAAAAGCTGAGATTTTCAAACATCTGCACTCATATCACCATCAAAGATTCATCTGTATCTCAGCCATTAAATCTTAAACTGTTGCAGCTCTCCTCATTGTAAATTGTAAGCCCTCATGAACAGTAATGTATTGCTGTTATATTTGTGATTGTTCTTTTAAGCTGCTCATTAATAATATAGATCCCTTCCTGTCTGCAGTTATGCTGACAAAATACTTCTCTTCTGTATCTTCTTGAAAAATATTAAATCATCCTGAAGTTTAGGAAATACTTTAAAAATCAACCACATGGCTATCAACCAGATAGTAACAGCAATCTACAAATGCCAAAACTTAATAATCTGAATGATTGCAGGACCTTAAGGTCCCTAAAAATGAGGTAATGAAACAAGAAACTAAAAGCACAAAGAAAAAGAAAAGGTACAGCAATTTCCAAGGCATTAAAAACCTGCACAATGGCTGGATTATTTATATTTTAAGGTGTTTAAACCTTGGTAGCATGGTGAGTTATTGGTAGTAAGATTTTACTGATTCAAAAAATTGCATATGAGAAATCCTCCTTTCCCATGAAATACAAAAAAGAACTTCACAAGTGGGAAGAGAGATTAAAAAAACCCTTTGTTTTGTTTGTATTTATTTTGCCTGTATTTTGAGACCTGGGGGATAGAAGATTTTTAAAGTGTAGAATGGGCTTCTGCTCCTGACATATTTGTACATCCTTACATAAAGGAAGATAATCCCTTGAATGCCGTTTGTCATAAATCAAGGTGTACAAAATGTGCAGACTCAAACTGAAGTATTTTTTTATGTAGCAAGAACCTGTCGCAATGATACTTTTTCCTCTGGAGTTACAAAAGTTTTACACAACAACCAGCAGATTGGGTAAGTCAAAATCCATAATTCAAAATATTTATGGCCCATATTGTGGGTTTCTTAAAGCTTTGTCCCTCTATTGGACTTCTTAAAGCAAAAATTATTTAGGGGCATACCTGCTTGTCTCTGTGAAATTTCAGATGCCTTTCTGCATGCAAACACTTGCACCCTGTACCACAGAGAAGGATGAGAGTTCGGCAGGGTAAAGCTGCTGTCAGCACAGCTATCTCTGTGTTCCTGCCTTCTGCCGTTATCAGCGATGTCACGAGGCAGCAGTAATTCCCTGTTTCAGTTATCCGTCCACATGGGATGTTCAGCACACACGCGCTTCCCCTTCCGGATTCCATAATGGGATATCTCCCGCTTTTAAACGTATCACATACTGAGGCAGATAAGCTATTTTGCTTTTCACTGTAGCTAAGTATGCATAACAACGGGAAAATGGCATTTTTCCAAACATGTTCCTTTGAGATCTCATTCTTGCAACATTCCACCTACCTGCTGCACTCAGTATTGTCTCCTGGCTAAAAGATGGATAACTATTTCCCACAGACAATCAAATTATCCTATAGTATTTTTCAAGACCAGAGCTTAATCACAAATCATAAATCACAAGAAATCCATAATGCAGTTATCACATGGGAGTTAATTTCAGAACAGAGTTTAACAAATCCTTTCATAAAAAGATTAAGTGATCACATTTTATTTTAAAGGCCTTATTTACCATTCAAAGCATCAACATATTGCAGGCTCTTTGAACAAATGGCCTCTCTATTCCTCTTAGCATATTTTTGAATAAAAATTCAGTTGAGGAAAGGGAGAGACCCCAACAAAGAAACACAAAATGACACAGCTATATAAAATACAGAAATTCAATACAAAGACAGAAAGCAGATCTTTCTAACAAAACAACAACAACAACAACAAACCATATGAGTGTTGGCTAAGCAGCAGGCACTATATAAAAATGCTGCCTTTGGAAAAGCCCATGGACCATGTATCCTGCAGATTGCATTCTTTGATAACGATTGCATGTTTAAACTGACCAAGGTGAGCACAGGTGAGGTGCAGAAGGAAGGCATATTGTCCTCCACCAGCACAGGCTGCACGACCGAAGAACAGAGACTGGTAGATACAACATGTATCTACAATATGGGGAAGGCAGACCACCCTCAAATCCTCCATTTTTTTACTTCACTCCCTTCCTTCTGCACAATGTTAATTTTTTTTTTTTTATTTTCTTCTTCACAGAAACAACCTGAAAAATTCTGCCACCAGCCTACCCTACTCCCTGGCTGAGAGTGGTGGGATGGACCCTAGTTACCAGGTTGTACTCAATGTCATCATAACCTGAACAAAGTGTGAACAAGTAAAACAGTTATCATCATGTTTGTAAAGAATTTCACAATGTTTTATGTGTATGGTCATGGTTAGTTTGGGGCAGCAAGTGCAAGCTCCAAAATAACAGTGGCCTTACTAGAGAAAACACATTTTTATCCCCATCTGTTTGGAAGGAAAAGCTGTTTTCAGTTCCTCACCTCTTATTGCTCCACATTCTCCACATGTTAAGAGCAAATTCTACCAGCTGATGTTTATTTCACCGCTGAAAATTACTGAGTTCTTCTATTATTTCAAAGACAGTCTTGGGTTATGAGGATTTTAATATATTAATGAAAACAAATAAACAAAAAAAATTGTGAACATTTTCAAACAATGAATAAAATCAACTGAGAACACTGGTATCCTTATGTGGATGTAGGTGTAGGAAGAATATTATATCTTGAGTGTTATTTCTTCTCCTAACCTGATCTGGTATGCAAGTCTGTGTTTTCTGCCTGGAAAGGAAGGATCTTTCTCTATAAAAGAGATTATGAACTTGTTATAATTACTCCTCTCTCTTTGGAGGAAGTCCACGCAGCAGGTAGAATATCTCACCTATCTGAATTTTTGATCACATTCGGTGGGATGCCTAACCCCTTGAAAGAAACTGAGGGTGGAGCCCTTTGCATTCAGGAAACTGTGAAATTTGGAGATGACAATATCTTCAGTGACTCATCAACATGTTTGGAAAATACAAGTAAGATTTATATGCACATTTTGTGATGTTAAGGGCTGATTTCCTGCTTTTTCCTGATGCTCCCTGAAGTTTTCTTTCCACTCTAACTGTGAGAAAGAATTCAGACAGGCAGTTTTATTCATTTAGGCAGTAATTATTCAGAAATTTCACAGCGTTTATGTTCATTTGATGCAATCTTACACAAGCACCTGCTAGTACACACTGTTCAGGGTCACTTTGACATTGTATAAGCTTTCAAATAGAATAACAAACCCAAATCAACAGTTTTTAGTGGGAATGGTTCCACTGTTCATTCTAACACTCTCTGCTGTGCAGGGCTGGCACAGAAATAAAGCACATCTTAGACAAGCAATTAGTGTTTCATAATATATGGGAATATGTTTTCAGCCCTCCAGTGTTAATGGTCCTTCTCAGACAGGAAGACAAATTGTCTTTTCCCCAAGATGCAACCCTTCTATCTTTAGCTCAACTGAGTCAGAGAGTCTTATATAAATTTTGATTTGGACAGCATATGTATCCAAAATTTTTATCAGAATAATATGACATAGTTTTGGGTTTTTAGGGGAGAGTCATGTGGTTTATTTTCTCTCTTATTTTACCACAATAAAGTAGGTATTATCAAGGGGTTTGAAATAATTCTCTCTCTTGAGTTTGACTAGCAAATCATCTCCAAGAACGGATCCCCAGTGTTTAGTGCAGTGCAGAGCCTCGGCAGCCAAACTATTTTCCACCCATATTTCATCTGAGAAGGTAGCTATATTTTGTGTTGCCACACATCCCTCAAAGACAGCACTGGCCCAGCTCAGGGTTCACATCACCCCTGAGCCATTGTGCTCACACCTCCTGTGGTGGCTTGACCCTGTCCAGCAACTAAGCACCCACCCAGACACTCATTTGCACTCTCTTATCCTGCAATTCACCCAGCAGGATGGGGGAAAGAATCAGAATAGCAAAAACAAGAAAAATATGTGGGTCAAGATAAATGCAGTTTAATAAGTGAAGAAAGAGAAAAAAATAAACAGGTGATGCAGATACAATCACTTCCCACCTCCCACAGGCTGACAATGCCCAGCCTGTCCCTGACCATCAGCTACCTTGGAAAGATCTGCCTGCTCCCACTACCTTCTTTTGCTAAGCATGATGTCATATAGCATGGAATACGCCTTTGGAGAGCTAGGGTCAATTGTCAGCCTGGATCTGTTGCCAGCCTTTTGCCCACCCATAGCCTACCGTCTGTGGAGATCAGAGCGGGAAACGGAGAAGGCCTTAACAGCGCGCAAGTACAGTTCTGCAATAGTCAAAGCACCGGTGTGTTATCAGCAAAGTTTTAGCCAAAAATGCAAAACACAGCACTATCCAGGACCCAATGAAAAAAAATTAACTTTATCCCAGCCAGATCCAGTATCAGAAAGGCCCCTACATTTCAGTGATGAAAAAATCCCTTGCATGGAGACATCTGGCATGCTGAGCTCACCCAGGCAGCTAAAGCAGCTGAAACACAGAAGTCTCCATCTCAGCCCAGCCAGCTGGCCTCAGTGAGGTGCAGCTCTACAGCAGAAATGCCAGAGAACTGAAACAAAATGGTAGATGAAGTAACTGCTACTACGTGGCAATATCTTCTATTTCATAAAATATGAGGCTGTTTCCAGCAGCAAAGCTAGTTTGCTCGTTTCTAATTTAACTGAGTAGTCACTCTTCTGTCTTTCAACATCTGTTTTCTTAACACTTGTTATCTCAGCATGGTGAAAGGCTTGGAGAACATCCTTAATCTCTGCATTACCCCAGTAACTACATTTTAAGTTTGCATTGTTTTAGAAAGGATCATTTGATCTCCCTAAGTTCACAAAAGGAGCATCTGAGCTAAGGACAACTAACCACTCTACATCTCTAACTCCCTAGATATATCTAAAGATATACCTGTGTTCTTCTGTACTTTTTAATTCCCCATTCTAAACTAAATTGCAATAGCTCTCTGCAATAGTATTATGCAGCCACTTTCAGCAGACTTGTTCTACTAGAATGATTTACATGATACAAAGTCCTCACTATTTTTGCAAAAACATAAGCATATTATTTCTTTTCTAGCTAATACAGTCATTGTGAAGATGTTGTCCCTTTTCTTGGCTGTACTCAGGTACATATTTGAAGACTGTTGCCGTGTTTTCTCTTCTCTACCCTGCTTTCATTTCCATGGGTGATGCAACACCAGTTAATCCACTGTTTTTTCAGAAGTCATGCTTTGTAGACCTGTAGTGATTCCTAGCACTCTCTTCTTTCTAGTCTTTCTTAAATAACAATGCCTCAGAAAAGATGTAAAAGTGCTGCCCTGTAGGGTCAGGCTGATGGGTCTATCTAGCCCTCTATTCTGGCTTCACCAGTGCAAACTGGAAATGAGCAGACGGACCACACAAGCCTGACCACGTAGCCAATGCTAGGGGGAACAAATGGGTTTGGTTTATTATTGCAGAGTATAGCATTATTTATTTATCTCACTGTGAAGTTGAACCATCAAGTCAACTGCAAACATGGAATGAGATACACTCATGACTTAACAGAATAGCTAACAAATTTGTCTGAGAGTAGGTCAAAGGACTAGTAAACTAGAGACACAAAATTATAAGTGACAGTATGAAGTTTTTTTCAGTTTCATCTGCACCATATCTAATCAGAAATAAATCTGAAGTTTTCCTTAAGTGTAACTCAATGGTTTTGTTTTCAATGTCAAAAGAAACCAGAAAGTTTAGTAAGAGTTGAATGAACAAATATTTATCCAACTATCTGAATTTTTAAAAAATAAATGGTTTCTGTTTAAATTTTGGATGAAGATCAAAGACCTGCTTTATTTTTTCTCTTGTTCATTGAAACTAACTCACAGATAAAAATATGGCAATTCAAAGACTGCATGCCTCAGGAATAAAAAAGTGTGTTTAAGTAAAATGAAGCTGAAAGAAATTGATGGGTGAATAAAAATTGATGGTAAAATAATCTGGTAAACCCAAGGGATTATACAATCAAAAATATAAAAACCAAAATATTAACAATGTCTGCAATCCAAGGACAGAAATACTTGTCTGTTAAAGCACTATAGCTTTTTCAGAAAAATGGTTAGAAATTATATTTCTTCCCTTACAGGTTTATGAAAAGAAACTGAAGAAATATTTGAGCTGTGTTACAGTTATATTTTTAAAATACAGCTTGTTGTAAATTTACTTCCATCACTAATTTGCATCTTATAAAACTATCTAGTTGTATATTAATTTATAAAAATGTTTTTCTTTTTCAGAAGTTATTTATTCCTCTACAGAAGAACGTATATGGCCCAACATACATACACACCGGTTAGTCAGTGTTGAAACTTGATCGTCCTTCACTCTTGGTCTGCAGAGACAGCTCCTTCCACATCCGAAGGTCACCAAGTCAGGGAACTCTTGGTGCTGGCAGTACAAATCAATATGTGAGGTGCAGCTTGTGATTGACGTGACAACTAGGAAGAGAAACATCTTAAAAAACAAAATTTAGTGTACTGTGAAAGTAGTGCTTATAGCCTGCTGCAATCCTTGGATATGAAGCTCACACTACACCATCTGGACTGGCCTGGCTTTTCATCTGTACAAGTAATTATCAGAAACAGGGTATCTTCAAAATACAGGATGGCTATTCACATGGGACACAAGGCTGGATACTCAAATAAGTTCTACATAGAAGCCTTTGCTAGACTGACCTTGGAAAGAAAAAGAGTATTCAGCCATTGGAGCAGCAGGGGTAACTTGTTCTCCTGGACTTCTTTCCCAGTCCTCAGGATGCTATATGGGCATAAGGACTGCCAAATATCTGCTGCTGTAATTCCAGATTTTTCTACCTTGACTAACATTCAAAGAGCCTCTTCATTGAAATACATTTTATCTTTATTTAGTAGTGTACATAAGAAAGATTTTATAAATTTAATCACAGTTTACTATTACCCTAAGTACTTCAGGGAGTTTATACAGCTAAATTCTTTTCATTAACTTAGTGTGTTTATTCTAATTACTATCTGATTCATAGCTTTCTAAGTCATTTATTATTAAAATTGCCTCAAGGTGATCAACAGAACAACTTCACTTCAAATTTTTCCACTCCTTCTCTCTTCTCAAAATGAATGTACTTCAGACCATGAAGAGCCTGAGAAAGACTATGTAGAAATATTGAAATGTTGCCAGAAATGAAACAATAAAAACACCTAAACGGGTTTCTTTAATAATGATGCACTTTAGCAAGAAAGGAAATCTAGCAGTGTAGGAGGGTTTCTAACAGCACATATTACAGTGATGACACAGTTATTAAAATAACTGGCAGCCTCACCACAGTAGGTGCCTTAAGAGTTTAGATGGAAGGTAGAGGGAAGAGACTTGAGTCAGCAGGTGCCAGCAGAGTGTTGAAACCACAGTCTTCTGTTAGGAATAATATAATTAAACTTTTTTCTAACAATACTGCTTGTGCCTTGCTCCCATCCACTTTTGAAACCTATCATGAATCTTCACATCCTTCCTTTGTCTACCTATTCTTTTCTTCTCTCTCCTTGTACTGACCTATTTCTATGTGGTATTTTTAACAATTCATTTCCCTGCAATCTATTCCCTGTCTCATGTTCACTTTAGTTAACCCAATCACATCAAAATACCAGCCTGAAATATTACAAATATCACAGAGCATTCTGTCTGACTCTCTTGTCAAATTTCTTCTGGCTAAAAGAGTCCAGACATATATGAATGTGGGTGGGTTTTAAGTCCATAAATAAACAATTAACCTAGAAATGTTTATTTTCGTCAACTCCTTTCTAATAATTGAAGAACAAGTTTTCAACCTCTTCTGAACAGTTTTACACTTGAAATATGCAGAGAAATAAAGTAGTTCATTTCTTTCTGCTGTTCTCAGCTCCAAAAAGGACAGGAATTTTCTTTCTTTACTCTTAACAGTTAACTTACAAAACCAATTTTTCATACTGAGTTAGAGCTGGCAGGACTATATAGGAAATTGGTTTTCTGCATGTTTGTTGTTAGACTCAAGTTAGATTATATTAGATACTGTTAAAAATATTAATCTCCACTGTCTTTTTTTGCGTTGTCTTCATGCAGGATGTTTAAATACATGGTTCTGTCTTGCAATGTTTTTAGAAATCCCATTTTTTTCTCTCACCCCTCAGAAACTCTTTGTGATATAGACTTTTACACTCCTTATCAGAAAGGCCCCAGCATAAAGTCTGCACTGTAGTTTTGATTCGGTACTTTGGCAAACACAATTGGATCCACAATTAAACTGTGTAATGAGCTTTCAAGAGTGGCTCGGGGTGGTTGAGCTATAAAAGTGAGTGAACAGGTGGTTTCTACCTGCAAACCATGTCAGAACTCAACAGTGCCTATAACTCATGCTCTTGGATGAGGAATAGCTCCAAGTTGTATGGAACTTTGTACACACAGCTGCAATGTACTTTAATTGGTAATTCACAAAGATATCTGAATGGTGGAATTTCAAGAGTCTTTTCTGACAGGCACTCCCTCAATGTTTGAGGGAGAGTAAAGGTACACTGGTAGTAAAAGCTTGTTGTTTTGCAAGAGACATCAAGATTCCAAGCCATTGCAGGATCCAGTAAAATTTCTGTAGGGAAAGGATATAAGACTCTTACTGAACATAATTCCATGTCTCTGATTCAAAAGCAAAAATACGTTGCTCAAATCTAATCATCATAACAGCAAGAATGATTTAAATACTTAGCTTGCTTGTTATATTACCTAATACGACAGTAGTAGAAATATTGTCCTAAAATCAGACATCTAAAAAGTCTGTTAGAGAAGGATTTAAGGAAGTTCCTCTATAGAACTTTGTGTTGTCTCTTCTGGTCTTCACAACAGTGGGATTATCCCCCATACAGCAAGACCAGCCTAGTAAAGCAATATGAAAATTGTACTAACTGCTCCAGGACACTTCAGACCATATTTTATCACAGCAGTTGTCAGTCTGGAAGAGCTAAGTAGAAACTTTGGCAAATAGCACAGTCTTCAGAAAAGAATAATAACTGACAATTGCCATCCTCTATGAAATGATTTAGAGTTTAAATATTCATTCTTTTCTGCAGCAACCACTGATCAAAGTGACTCAACTTTCCTGCACTCATTAAGACTGTTCTTACATACAGTTGATTCCAGACTGTGTTTCTCATTGGTTCATCATAATGAGCTTCATGACACTACTGTAGACAAAGTTTTCAATAATGTGTTTTCACAAAACATGAAGAAAATAAAACCTAATGCACTTTGCTCAAGAAAGTGGAATTTATGTTCAGGATAACCTTAGGGAAACAGGAGACCTCAGTGAAGACTACAGCTCTGACGATGACCTGAGCTGACTTGGCCGTCTTTCCTTTCTGGGTCATATTGATGTGAAAGGCAGAGACAGCTCTGAAATCTGCAGAAGAACCACCCAGCAAGAGACTGTACACACCCAAATTCCTCACATCTACTCTGTGTCAGCCTGTTCTGAAAACAGAGCCCACAGAAGGGGAGACTGAAGAAAACTTTGACTTCATTTAGCTCCTTGTTAGCCAAAACTTAAGGGTTCTATTTCGATATCGTGGGTGTCCCTGTGCATAGCAAGGGTGTGGAAACTAGATGAACTTTAAGTTCTCTTCCTACCCAGACCATTCTGTGAAGTTCTGAGTACCACTTCCACTGTGGCTGTGCTTAGCTGGTAAGGATTCTTAACAACTCTCTTGGTAGTTTAGTAAAGTGGATTGGGAAAAGAAGATATATTTGTGAATATTTGTATTGCAAGCCATTTAGAAATCTGTTGAAAGACTTTAAATCAAAAATTAAGGCTCATTTTTACAATCTGAAGTTGTGATCCCAAGTGGAAAAGCATAAATAATGTGTCAAATATGGAAAGTTTTGAAGCATACAAGAAAGGGAAAAAGTGAATATTCCCCATGCCTCAGTAGTAGAATGCTTGATAACTGTTTGCTCTAGCATCTTTTTTTGTAGATCATTGAAATATAACTATTCAAATAGTCTCTTTAGATGAGAACTAGCAGAGAACAACTCAACAGAGAAAGTCTAGGTACAATTGAAAACTGTCCTTGCTGAAAGCAAGCTGGGTTTATTTCAAGTGTTTTCTGTAACAGAATTTTTGCAAGAGGTCAGTGTAAATGCTCAGTAAATAAAGAAAAGAAATTTGCTTAAGAGAACCTCGTTTTTCCCTTGCAGATATGACAGAAAATGAGGTTTCTTCAACACAAAATAACTCATAATTGTGGGCAAAATTAATTTCTGACCTCACCTATTCTATCTAAACAGGACGATGTGTTTTGCACAGTAAGATGCTGCAAGCCTGTAATGTGCATCTGGATCATCTCCTTCCTGCTCCAGATGAAAACTAACTTCAGATCTGGTCCTGTTCAGAACACAGGGTGAATACCTCCTTTCAACATTTCCACCCATTGCATATACCCCATGATTAAATTGAGTGCAATTTTCCAAGCAGCATCCAACTGGAAACAAGGCCACTTGGCTATAAATGTTCATTATGCAGTAATGCAGTCCCAGGAACCATCATGCAAATCAGTCACTAGAGTGAACCATTCAAACCTGTGAACCAAATAGAAACATAAATACAGAGGTAATTAATAATTTTGCTTCTTGCAAATGCACAAGGCACTGCTGGTGCTACACACCTTCTGCATTACCAAGTCTCCCTAGAATTTTTCAATATTTTACGAGCAAAATAAAATATTGTTTAACAGAGAATTTAAAAAATATGGCTGTTTAATGGTAAGAATGAAGAGGTCATAATATTTACAACGGATTTTTCTGTTTGAGTGAAATACATGGCCTTGCTCATTGAAGACTCTGTTCACATGTATAGTTGCCAGAAAAATCAGATTTCATTGGTCAAAATTATATTTATTTAAAAAAAAATTGAAAAATTTTCATCAAATTCTATATTTGGTTGTGATGTGAAAGGCATTTCAAAAGAAAAACAATCAATACCCACACTGCAGTGAATAAACACTGACATTTTCAACAATACTGTCATATCGTCCCCACTCTCCCTAAAGAAAATAGATTTATTTTCTCAACACCTTAAAAAAAAAAAAAAAAGCAGCTCTAACTGCCTTAATAAACATAAAATCTACCCCTGACTCCTCGATCTTTAGTTTCACAGTGTTGTTTTAAGACAAACACTGAGTGAGGCTGACCAGTAAGAAAGGATTGACACACTCTTGGTACAAACAAAAATTCTGCGTGGACACTAAAACAGAGTGGGGGCATTTGTGTATAACACAAAGATGACTAGGTTTGAAAGTATCACTGCTATTTAAAAGAGCGTTCACTATGAATGCGTGATATGTGCTTTTATTCCATCAAAGCAGAAAGGGTTTAAAATACTACAATTGAAAATAATTATCTAATACAAGTCTGTTGGGACAGTAGAGCAGGTAAAATGCTTTTTTATTTTACATTACCCCAATGGGCTGAACCAAAACTGTTTCAGCTTTATGAATGCAACACCCCTCTCACCAACAAGCATGTTGAAAACTTCTAGAAAGAAACAACTCCTGAATTCATGTCATTTGAAAAGACTTTAAAAATGTAAAAGCTCTTGGAAAGCATTCGTTAAAATGCAGCTGCTTCATCAACTTTGATTAAAGACACTTGTGTTACTTCCAAACCTAGCCTATGTTTAAGAAAAATAAAGGACAAAAGCAGGTGGAAAGTATCTGAAAGCTGGAGCAACTCTAGCTTTCATTCCCACTGCTGTTGTTTGCACAACTCTTATTAATGTTGTGAGTTTCTTTGCAATTTACTATCAACAACTAAGGAACATCGGGTTCCCTTTTAGTCCAATTATGACCATTGCCCATGTTTCCCCTGGCTCTGAATTAAAACAAGCACACCTGGCACTGAGTGCAGACCCGGTACAAAGTTTCCAACCCAGTCCCAGCCCAGGGTAGATACGACTGCAAGGTCCAGGTCTACAGTTTAGGTCTATCATAAACATTTCTTTCCTTAGCAACAAACATATTTATTGAAACTTTGTTCATAGTAGAACTTGAAATAAGGATGATCTGCTCAGGTTTTACTTCTGCCAGACAGCAATGAAAATTCATTTGTGGTTGTAAAAGCTACCACAGAAAACCCATAAATTCACCATGAAACATTGGAAGAATCTTGATCTTAAAAATTAATCAATCAAAATCCAATAAAGACTGGGAAGCATGACTGTTTTGGGGCCTTTCTCATGTGAATTCTCACTTCCCAGTTACTGTGGTGAAAAATGCATTATAAATGCAAAAAATGAGAGATTTCGTCTTGACAGATAAGCACAGTAAGTTAAACACATAGAGTGATTTCATAGTGTGTAACAAAGCAGTTACTTTTCCTTTCAAACTAGAGTTTATAAAAGGTATAGTAATTTTTTACTATAGGTGTCTTTTAATCCAAGCAAATTAACTTGGATTTTTTCAGTTACTAACAAACGTCTGAGGATAATAAAAGACACCTTTTGGTAATTTTGCCTGGATGCTAATTCAGGAGAAGGGGGCAATAAAGAGTTACTTTACACACAACATAAACATTTGGCCTTGTATAAACAAGAACAAAACAATTTTTGCTGCTTTGGTTTCAAAGATAAGATGAAGAGCACTACTAAGCATGTAAATATATCCTGTTTTCTACAAATGTTGATGGGTTCGTCTTCTTACTGAGCCAAAAGATTCAAGCCATTCTAATTCCTTGTCAGGTTTAATTTGTTTTCCAGAAAGCAAGAGGTAAAACCTGATGTCTGAGTAAATATGTTCATTTTCCTTGCAAATAATTCTTACTTTTGCCTAATAGAGCAGAGCTGAACTCACTTCTCTTAAAAGTCTGTTTATAAAAACCTATTTAATTGCAGAGCTGGAGCAAGGGAGATTTTAAATCTGAAAAATAAAATATTGTTTCATTTTGCATAGCATATTTTGTATCTCCCTTTCTTGTAGCTATTCTGCTGTGGTACAGGATCCTCTCTGTAGCATTATATGATATATCACTCAGTCTGAAAGAAGAAAGAGGATTCATAAACAGGCTGTTGTTCTAAAATAGACTAATTTCTACAGTCTGTAGGTACCACTCTGCTAGGGATTCAGTCCTTGCTGAAGGTTTAGGCTGTTCATCTTCAGGGTCCATATTAAATTCTGTCTCCAGGGAATGATTTTCATGCCCAGAGTCCATGATGTGGTGGAAACAGAAAGACAAATGTACTTAAAATAAAATAATTTTAGAATTATTGTTCTGAGTAATATTATTTTTGTTTTAAATGCTACTAGGTAAAACATTGAGAAAGTTTTGATTGATTGCATAGCATGTATGGGAAGATATGTGTTTCTACAAGTTTTAAAATATATTTTTGTTTCATTTTAGAGCCACAAAAATGAAGACGGTTATTTTTACAAAGCAGTAAAAAAACCTCTAACCCCCTCCGTCCTGACAGAGATGAGAGTCTGTAAGGCAGCGAGGGCCTCACCGAGCAATCAGGACAAGAAGTGTGAGAGAAAAGATGAAAATGGCTTTTGATCACAGAATCACAGAACACGCTGATTTGGAAGAGGTCCAGAAGGATCATCAAGTCTAACTCCTGGCTTCTCACAGAACCAATCCCCAAGAGCCACACCATAATAGTCCTGTAGCCACCTATTCGAAGAACTTAATCCCAGGAGAGGAAGAAAGTTCTTTGTTAAGTTTCCTAAAGGTCTGTGTTAATGTCTTTGCACTAATACTATTTCAAATGTTGAACAAGTAAGTTAACAATAAGTTCTGCAAATGTTGAAATAAGACCGTGGGGCTTTCCTTAGGTTAAAAACAGACACTTGGTGCTGTTGTCTCATCCTCTGGCACAGACCCTCACACTCACCAGGACTCTGACGGGCCCTGCGCAGGGACACTGCCTTTGCTGGCTGACTGCTGGCCAGCACCTTCGTATAACACACCTGCCAGCTGCACCTCTGTTTAATTTTTAAAACAACACCGGTGTCCTTTAGTGGTACTTATGAATGTTAAGTATTCCAAGATCATCCCTGGTTTTCATGATGCTTCTCTGCTTCATGGCTCCAGCAATTTCTTATCTGCAGGGAGGACTCCACAAAGCAACGTTTCTGGAAATAAAGTACCACTTTTATTTACAGCACTTTCCCACTATGAAAAGTACATAAAGGCAAGATAAGGTGTTAAGAACACAGATGGCAAAGAAAAATTATAGGAAGAAGAGCTTTCATATTTTCCATCTGTTGAGGATCTTTCAATTATTCCCTCAGTTTCTGCTGATGATGCTCCCTGAAAGCACAGTGAAAGAATGAATGAGTTATCCAGTCCTAACAGCATCCAGTCATCATAGCCTTTTCTTAAAAAACACCACCAAAAAAATTATTAACACTAAAGGGATGTTGGCATGCTTATTTCAAATTATTTTGATGGTTTAACTGGCAAGTTAAGGGTGCCTTAAGAGAGAGAGACAACAAATATATGAGGGATGGGAATTTGCAAATATGATCACAATTGCCAGAACTTATCTTCTTAAAAGTATAAATAACTACAAAAGTGTGTTTGGGGTTCTTTCCTCTGTCTTGTCTCTTTAACTAATAATTTGCACGTCTCTGAATGTTTAATTCCACTCATAGCAAGGAACTATTTGATGTGTACAAGAAACTATATTAGAATACATATTGGGAAAGGAAATTGAAAACTAATAATAACAATGGTAGTAATATTTGTTAGTCTATAAAATAACATGCTGAAGGAAGGCACAAATTTAAAAAAAATTAATGAAAAAACAAACAATGAACCACACTGTGATTGTTAGGAGTTTCTGTGCAGGTTATATACTGCTTCTCTGCATATTTGAGCTGGTTTGAACAGCCTGAGAGAAATTCTATTCCCTCCAGCACTGGCTACTCTTTAGGCCTTCTGTTTTCAGGTCCATGAGGCTCAAGGTTTTCCTGACAAAATATTTCAACAAAAAGAATTATGTTTTGTTGGATTAACACACACATAAGTAAGAATAGTGGAGATATTTCAGCCAAGAATAATTAAAACATACTAATTTTTTTCAATAAATATTGACATGTTTATTGAAGAGATACCTCATTCAAGAATAATTAAAACATACTAAAATTTTTCAATAAATATTCCGCTTAATACCAACCTCTTCTCATCCCCACCAGCATCAGCACATGTTTTCATGTTCTGGCGTGAGCTGATGGTGCTTGACACACTCAAGTGTGAACATTTCCATTCAAGTGGACAAGAAGACAGTGCATGCAGGCAGAGAAGTGTACAGTCAGCCTTGCTCTGTGTGTCTGTGTCGTGAGCAATCTGCCACATTGCTGCACGTGGCTGAACCCATGAATGAAACTATGAACAGACATAACATGAAAACATCTCAGGCAGCGTGCCAGGACCCAAGCAGAAAATAAGGAGATAAGGAGAATCTTGTACAGTGCTGCACCTCAATATTCATGCCATCCTCTTACTATCTTGCTTAGTTCTGAGCCAATGAACAGGCCTAGCAAGAATAAAAGCAAAGCACAACTACTCTGCTAGCCAAGTGATTTGTTCAAGACAGATGTTCTACTTGAAGACACAGTCTAATACCTCAGGCTCGTTTCAGAAAGGCTGACAAGCAATATTGAGACAGTCACCAATGAAACACCAGCTACATTCAGACAAGAGATGAAGTCAATACATGCCATTATGAAATCTATAATTTCAGACCCCACCAAATCCCTTCAAGTTTTCATTGCTATATAGTTTTTTAAAATAAGACTGAGTTCTGCTTTGTATATCCCAAAAGACTACTGTTTCCGTTTTGAAAACTAGTTAGAAACTCCCTTGTGATCATAAACTGCATCATTGCCTCAAATAAATCCTTTCTCAGTCCAGAAACCATATCTTTAAAACTAAAGAATGTGGGAAAAGGCAGAAACCCTTGTAAAGAATCCAGCTTTGAGAGGCGGCTGACTTGCTTGTCCCAGCATCAGAAACAAAACATTTCTCACTCTGTTAGTCTCACGGAGGCTGTGTTTACAGGGAGCTTGGAAATACCACTATTATTTAGCTACGAATGGTTCATGGCAGGAGAGGAAATGTGTATGTGCGAGGGGATAAGGAGAGCAGAGAAATATGTAGCGTTTTCAACAGAGATTATATGGTTCATATAAACGGATAATTGGCTACTCACTTCAGATTTACTAGAATGGCATCTGATTTTGCATTAATTTGTCCAACTGCAATCATAATAAGACATGTTCACCTGACCCGCATTTCATTTTCAGTAGTAGCTTGCAATCAAGTTTGCAAGCCAGTCCTGTTAAATCAGTGGTAAGAATGGAAAAAAATGTTTTAGGATGGTTCTCTTAACCAGCAGGACAAATTTGCATTATTGTTTTCACTGTTTTACTGGAGTTATACCCAAATCTTTTTGCCACATTGTTTTAAAGACAGGCTGGGCCACAAAGAGCTGGAAATGAGGAAACCTGCACCACTACTGTTTGCAAACTCAAGACTTGCTACCAACCAGGATCTCACTTTGGTTCTCAGGCTCTTTTTTGTATAGTTTTTATTCTTTTCTTCATTCTGGAGAAAGAAGCTGACCTTGGAGATTTGAAATCTCATTAGTTTTCTTTTGGAGATATAGGATTTAGACACCCTTCTAGATGTCTTTAATGAGTTTGAACTGGAATTCTGACTTTAATATAACTTCACAATGCCAGCACAAAAAACCCCAAAAGCTATAAAAGAAGTACTACCCCTCCTTATCTTTAGACATTCCCACTCCATCATCTCTTCATGATAAACTTTTCTTAATATCCAACCAGCAGCTTAAACTTCATGTGGCTGAACTGAACTCTTTAAATCATTTTCCACTCCATTGTTGTTGGCCTTGGCACACTCCTCTGCTGCTGAAGCTCGTGACAGAGAAGGTGGTTTTGCAGCACAGTGGCCCACAGGCTGTGTAAACACGACTGACACAGTGTTCTCTCTGCTGATGCCACATGGAAGTTGAAGTACAGTAGCAATTTCTCTGAGCAGAGTCTGAAATTAATTTTTCTTTGACAAGGACTGTCAGTGTCTTTATAACATATTTAGAAAGTGAATCATTATTTTGTAGTGGCAAATGGACCAACTCGCCAAGGAAACTAGCTGCACCATCAAGTACTCCCTGATAGATGATGAAGAGACAAAATGCTTTGTGTTGCCTCTGACTACCCCTAAAGCTCTCATCCATTACAATAGTTCAGAGAAAATCTTGCCCTACTACTCCTCTTTCAGTCCCTTCTTGCCGGGGTGATTTCCTGTATCTTACACACAGTTGAGCTTTATCTCCCTGAGGTAAAGCAAGACTCTTTGTTCGTGTTGCCAACAAGGTCTCCACACAATGGAGGGCCATGAGGGCACCCCCAGAAGTCATGGCATGGGAGGTGGACGTGGAAATGGGAACCTCTACTAGAAATAGAGTTCATTGTGTCCTTTCCTCCTCTCTTTTTCTCACTCCTATCTGCTTCTGTATTCATCCCAGGGTTAATTTACTATAACAGTGGTAAATTATTTGAATGAAGGAGTTATTCAAATTGTGAAAGGATTATGTACTTATGTTTTCAATCTCTTTGTGGAGAAAAAGAGATGAGTTTTTAACATAATAATGAGTTTTATTTAGAGCATACTAGATAGAGCTTCTTATCTAGCAAAATAACAGGAAATTAACACTGCTAAGACCCAGAATGGCATGCTGGAATCTTCCATACAGCACCTTTAAATGAACATAGGTACACGAATTTCAGGTAAGAAACAGAAAAAAAAACAGGTGTTGGCTGCTTTGTCCTGACCTGTAGCACAGAGATATGCCTGGAGCTCACACAGACCACTGAAGTAAGTCCAGCCTTTTGGTGTTCAGAGCAGCTTTGCATCAGACAGCAATTGGCATCAACCTTTTGCACATGAGTATGGTGAGGACCACCAGCTGGACTCCCTTTCACCTCTCTTCTGCACAGCTGAACCAGCCCAGGCCCGTGGCCTGTCTGCATACCTCCCCTGCTTCAGCCCCCAAAGCATTTGGGGTCTTTTATGGTGTTTCAGATCAGCTAGCCACAAATGTGTGGCACTGGTGGCCATTAGTGGCTTTGAAACATCAGGTTGGAACGTAACAGAAAGATCATCAATCTGTTTCAGACAATCTCTGATAATTTGATCACTGCCAGACTGTGATGATGACTGGTCTGCTCTTGTGCTACTCTTAAACAGTTCAACACCACAGTCCACATCCACATTGTCTTCCATGGTGTATCCTCTCCAATGTAAAAGCTGTTTAGAGTCCAAAGAGAGACATATCTATTTCAAAATCCAATTATTTCATTTTTTGAAAATAAGTATGACTTAAAATATCTGTTTCTTGTACTTCTAAAGTAATTTAAAATAAAACATGTTGAATTTTAGTGAAGAAAGCCAAAGGAGAAAGCTGTCTTTGATTTAGGAACTCAATATCATGAAGGATCAGGTGGCAGTTTCAGTACAAAATGATCAAATTAAACCCTTCACCGGAACTGAACTGTGGTTATCTGAATGTGTTGAGAGGAAATGAGCCTAGATTGTCTCTGCAGGGCACTCAGCAGAAAGGGCTTAATTCCAGCAACCTTTAGAAAGCAAATGCTTACATTTGATCAATGTTTAGATGCTCTTCATGGTCAGTGGAATGAAGTGGTTCTTTGGAAACTCAGTTCATCTGATCTGTTTAAAACAGTCACCTTATGAAGAGGGGAACTGATCTTGAGAAGGACACATTTTTCGTGAATTACAGAGTAAACTGGGGCTCTGGATGCCATTCCCACTTGCCATACAAGCAGCAGTCATCAGAAAAGAATTGGGGATAATTTCAAGTACCTGGAAGACAAAACAGATCTTTCTGGCAGCAGACACAAAACACATTGCAGGGAGAAGAAACATCTGAAGGTAAGAAAAGGTCATAAAATCATATGATTGCATCCCATACTGTTTGGAGCTTAATAAGGGGAGCTGTTTCAGATGTAGATAATGTTATTGCAACTCTTCAGTCCTCTGTACACTTTTCTCCTCACAAGTGTTTAGACACTAATAATTTGAAGAAGTAAGCTTATTAAGAGATGATGCAAGCTTGACACAGATTGAAGCAGCAACTCCCCCCAAACACCAGTAGCACAGAGGCATTGTGATATTGACCAAAGCTCTCTGGCAGAAAACAGATAATGTCTCAGCTATCCAACTCAGGGTGAGTGCTTTCCATTTAAATCCATCTGTTTCCAAAGACCTTCAAACATCCTAGACAGAGGTTCAGAATACAAAAAATTACTATCATCCCAAAGAGAAGGGCTGGTGTTTTTTGGTACAGATCAGTTTGTTTCCATTCCCCAAGTCATGGAATCAGTAACATCGCCATCAGCAGCTCCTATGGCTGAAGTCCGTACTCTTGAGGATGGTAGGAAGAACAAGCATCAGCTCTTTCTTTTGCTTGTTCTGTCCTTTAGCCATTCTTTCCTCCCTGCCTCAGTCACTTCAGCCCTCTTGTTGCCTTCATTGTCTGTTGGTAAATGTTGTCTTACTGCTCACACCTCACCTTGCAAAAAGCCTTTCCCTGACAAGAAACAAAATCACTAAGAAGTTTGGTAACATCAAAACTGTGTTTTAGTTAAAGTATGCTAAGAAATCCAGATTCTCAGCCCTACAGATCTTATAGCAGTTTTTGCTCTCCTAATGGGTGTATTGGGGTACTGCAGGTTCACATCAGTTATGTAAATGTAATGGAGAAAATACATGAACCAATGCTCTGACTGAATTTTGAACCAATGCTCTGACTGAATTATCAAAATACAAATTTAGATTATTCAATTGCACTCACATCAGACCCCTACATCTGCTTAGGAGCAGATGATAATGCTTATAACACTGTTTCAATAATGGCTGTCAAGGGGGAAGAGAGCCTCAGTGCCTCTGAGGCTGTGGCCTCCTACTGTCTGTCATTTTTGCTTGGGAGCTGGGTTATTTGTTTAGACTTTTTCTGGTAATTTTACCCTAATGCAAAAGAGCTTATGCAAAAGAGTTTTCCCCACCATGAGGCTACAAAGGTAGCAATGGGTTGAGTTCAAAGAAAAAAGATATGTTTGACTGAAGAAACTCACAAAATTTATGAGATTGACTGCTCATTCTGGAATCTCTTAGCTCCTTCTGCAAGACATTTCTGCTCCTTTCACTTGACTGTCTCTTGGCACACCACAGCAGGTGTAGCAACACTGGCCCACATCTGTACTATGGAGGTGGAGGAGAATTGGTTTTCTGCAATGAATCACTCTGAGTAAAACTGTGAGTCACATAGAAGAATTCTTTTAGTCTTCAGTTGTGAACAGAAAACCTGATTTTAAGTGCCACATCTGCACTCCCTCAACCTCACCACAAGACCAGTTTGCCAGGAGATGCCTTAGATGTTGCTCCCTGCACAAAAAATGCTGCCTTGCCTGCTGCCAAGCCTTGCAGTACCAAGAAGCACAAGTAATGGGAAACCTTTTTGTCCTTCCTCAGGACAGAGGGGAGAGACTCTGAACCTCTACAGTCTTGTAAAACTTCTGATCTTCAGCATTTTTCACACTGACTTTGAGCTTCAAAATGAGAAGAGCACTTTGTGCTTATCCTCCTCTGGAAAAGGCGCAGAACAAAGAACAAGATTGATTGATGGGGTGGCAAATATCTCCTACAAGATATTTTCAGGAGAGATTAGCAAGACTACATGTCAGAGCTCAATGTTGGTCAATATCTTGATGAGAAGCAGTTCTGCTGGTTCAGAAGAATGCTCAACCTTAACTCAAATCCTCAAAATTACAAGTCATCTCACCATGTCAGGGCCCTACTATTTCTGCCTTTTGGAAAGAGATGCCAGGATGTTTTGTTTTACATTAACATTGCTTGACAGGAATTCATTAAATTAAATAACTTTCCAATTAATTGATCTGTTAGCAGACATTCTTAATTTAGTAAAGGCTGATGAGAATGCTAAGATTGCCATTATATTTCTGACAGAAGTACCACTGAAATCTGGTAATTGATAGCTTTTCTGTTTTCTCTGATAGCCTGAAAGCTTTTAAAGCTAAATTCTGTAATTGTGTTCATCTTCAGAAATTAGTCTTGTGAAACCACACATTTAGTTCTTGCTGAGAAATCTCATTTTAGTAATTTTTAACATAACTTATAATGCATAAAATAAATTAGCTTTTGTAGCTAAGCCAGCATATTTTCCTTCAATTTTTATCTCTTTTTAATATATATTTGACCTTGAAAATGGCAGTGTCTGTAGGATACTGCAGCCAAGGAACAAAGAAATAATTTCTATTCCATCACTATGGTTACACTTTCTTCTGTCTCCAGCACTGAGCCGTCTGGAAGTGTTTAATACAAAGTCCTCAGGAGGGCAAGAAAACTTCACTTAATATAATTTAGTTCTGATTACACAAACACGAACATGCACAAGCAAACACACATAGCAGAGTCCTGGATGTAGCTGCAGTCTGCCAGCATCGCAAGTTAGATAGGCTCAACAATAGAGATTGGAGAATCCTGAATGTCCAGCCCTCACAGGCTGGATTTGTCAGTCTCACATGCTCACGTCTGCTTGTCTCAAGTGGTTCAGCCCAAATACAATGCAAGCACTAAGGCTTCCTGTGGGCTTAGCTCAATGTTAGCCTCATGGACATCTTCATTGCCCATGGTGATGATGAAGATGGACTAGAACCCAGAATCATGGCTTCTCTCTGACCATCGTAAATTCGATTTGGAAATAATTTTCAGATATCCTCTAATGCCTATATTTATTCTGACCAAACAAAGCAAGCCATGGACCCAGGAAAACAGAATGTTTCTTGATTGAAGGAAGAATCTTTACACTGATGGTTCCCCACTCTTTCAAGTAATTTTATCACCTAGTTGGCAACAGAGCCACTCTTTCAAGAAGTTTTATCACCTAGTTGGCATCAGAGTGCAGTGGGTCAAGTTTGTCCCATTTCTTATCTTAGGCAGAGTCACCACCCTGCCTTTTGACACATTTTTTGCACTGAAAATATTGCCTTCTGTTGGCTAAAATGTATCCAGTATTTATGCAGTATGTGTGCACTGTCCCATAACAGGCATATCTCCTCACCGAGAAAAAAAATTCTCCAAAATCTTTCTTATTAGTGTCACAGTATACAAAATGTATCTCTCATGTGAGCCCAACTCATTAGAAACTTCATTCTGAGCTAAGAGGCGTTGTAAGGAAATAAAAACCTGAAAAAGATAAAGATCGACTTACAGATTTCAATTCAGCAAAGACTTCTTGTTCCCAAAACAATTAAGTACATGTTGAACACAAAGCAGGGAATCATCATTGATGATCCTTTTCTCTACGTCATGCTCTTTAAAGTTAAGCTTTTTCTTTGATAGCTTCTTTTTCTCTGCATTTTTACAGAGAAAAAGTTTTCATACACTATAGAGATTTAAACAACTATTTCTATTTGAGGGCTTTTTCAGAATTAAAAAAGAGAAAAATATAGACAAGTTGACAAAAAATTATCTTCACCAAAAACCATACTTGATAAAAATTAACCTTTACTGAAAAACAAAATCCACAGCACTTCATTTTAAAGTTATGTTTTTCATGAAAATTTTTTTGACAAGCAGTTATCATTAAATACTTTCGAGACAGCCAGCTCCCCTGGAGTGCTCATCTTACAAGAATTAGATGTCAGATTTCTTTCTTCGTACTTCATTCTGTCCCTACTATATACATACACTCCTCTCCTGGCCCACAGATTCCCACCATGTTCTCTTCCATGCTGCCACCCTCATCTTGTTTTGGGTGCTGATTTTTCTTATTTTTATCAAACACTGGCATTCTGAAGCACTGCTTCTTCTGCTCTGTTAAGCAGTCAGAATAGTAAGGGCTTTACCCAAAGGCCAAGTGGTAAGGGACTAATGTCCAGTCAAAGTAATGCACCTTCCACCAGCTCCAGCTGGGCCCCACACTACCTGAGCCTTCACAGACTGTCTTCAAAGAGTTGTCCTGGATGGAAGTTTTAGAAACACATGCATTTGAGATACAGAAAACTGAATGTCCTTCTTCATAATATCTATGAAGTATGAAAAATCACATCAGTTTAATAAGCTATCCATTTTATATTACAACTACTGTCTACCAAGACCATTTTGATCACACTGACCTTGCTGACAAATATAGAACAATTTTGGCAAAATATTACACAAAGAACTTAGTACTGTGCACAGCAAACAGGCTTAGAAATGGTAGTTTGTAAGGTAGAAGGTATAAGATGAAAACCCACCGCCACACATTCCCTCAGCCAAGCATTACCTCCCAACTAACATGAGCCCTCTCCAAGTAGGGTTTCGCACTTCATCCACTCAAAGGGCCACAGAAATAAGTTGAGAGGACATCAAGCAAGGAAATACTTCTGAAAAGTCACAAGAGGGAAAGGAAAGAGCACTCTTTCCTTCAGCTACACCCGAGAAAAATAAATAGTATATCTCTAAGGTTCAAGCCCTCAAGAGTGCAAACAGAGCTGAAAGGCTGAAGACGTCCATCCTGTGCTGGGAAGAAGGAAGAGGTAATCAAAAAACCCATCTCAAGCTGAGTCATGCTTGGTCAGCCCAAAATTTGAGGTGGAGCTATGGACTGATTTCTCCCAAGACAGAGGTGCAGAAGCTGAATGTTAGACAGCATCCATTTTCCTCCAAACGTCTCTCCTCCCCTAAATTATCCAGAGTTTGGTACACAGTTGAGCTTCTACTAACCTCCCTACTACTATTTCTCTGAAACCAAGTGACTTCATGTTTATGTACATAACGGGAGCAATTCTAATGTGATCATCCACAATCACCATAAATATCATCAGGCAAAGCGTCTTAATGTTGGAAGTGCAACAAATCTTCCACTGCCCTGTTCATCCCTTACGCCTTCCAAACTCAGTTGAATACCATATTTGCTAACCTTTTATTTATCCTGTATTCCTACCCATGAGTAACTGAGCTGGGGATACTATCTTCATGTCTGTAAACACACTGATATTTTTCTTATGAATATCTGGTACAGAGAGACTTCAGACTCTTCACAGAAATTCCTGCTATATTAGCAATTCATTTGGCTGGACAGTGTAGCTCAAATTGTGAGACTCTTGCTCATATAACCAGTAGCTACATAAATCTTCCTCAGAATATTAGATGTAATGACCAACTCTACATGGACCAAAATGAAGAGGAGTGTGTGTAAAGAAAAAGACACATCTCATCTCCTTCATAGTGCAAATGGTAGCAGAAGAGGAAGGAGAATCCCTTAGTTCCAGGTATGAAATACCGGAAAGACTCTCTACTTTGAAATATGACGGGATGGAATTTTTGTGGGGTTGCCTTAATAAAGGTTAAGAATGCATTCTGGGAGATGATGATTTTGAAAAATGTGATTTAAGCTTTCTGTACCTGTTTGACTGCTGATTGGGCAATTAAGTAAAAAAAAAATAACTACATGCAGAGAAAGCCTACTTGATGTCCACTTGCTATAGGTCAGAGCCCTAAAAGCAGCTTTTTACTGCCCCTTCCTACTTTCTCTCTAGCAGGTTTCCAACCCACACTTCTAGTACTGTCAAACTGTGTTTCATGGTTTTTTTAAGTGTTTTAAATTTTCAACTATCATAAATTTATTTGAAATTATCTCAGACATTGTACGTGGGCTGTGAGTGAGAATAGTCTAGGGAAAAGTGGTAATAGCAATTAAGAGTAAAGGAGGTTCTTAGAAAAGTGTCATTCTTTTCAAACAGAGTTGTAATACTATTTTCTGTCAACACAATTTTTCTTTTCATAGCTAACACATAAATAAGAATATGTCTTAGGATCATCCGTATTGACAAATTAGCAATGATTAGACCTCTGTAAATTTTTTTTCTTGTGTTCCTTATTTGGCTACACACTTAAACTTTTTGATTCCTACTTTAAGTTTCCTTACAAGAATATGAATCCGTGGGTCTTATTTTCTGAAATAAAAAAAAATACTGTTTGTATAAGAATTCCTGGTCTTGAATAAATATCTATGCATATATATGTACACACACACTTTTTTAAACCACATGAGTATATGAAATTCTAATAATGAATTGATGTATTGGTCACAAATACACACACTTCACCCCAGAAATTCCCATTTTAAGATTGCTTTCTGTAGCTTATGTCATGGCCTGAAGTCTTCTATGCTAGGGGATTTCCTTCAGGTTGCATGGTTTTGGAAAGTTTAAATGTTTCATATGCTTCTGAGAAAGAGGCAAAGGAAAAAAGTAAGTGTTTCAACCAATTTAAAAAGGAAGAAAAAAGAAAACCTCTCTATGACTCATCTTTGAACAGAGAGTATTATCTTATGCTTTAGAGAAAAGACTCACAATTTTGCAGGGGAGTTAACATTTTGACAAGAATATGCTCTTTATTGCCACCCTACCTTTGGAAAAATAACAGTTCCACTTTTCAGGAGAGACATGCCCAGCAGTAAGTGTAGTTGTTAATTTCATGAATGCCCCAATCTTTACACTTTTCTTGTGATCACAGTTCCATGTTTGCAGAGCCACGCTGGATCCATGTCCAATCCTAAGACAAAAACAGGGAACATATTACTCTTTGGAATGACCACCCAGACACCTTTCAGGCCTCAAGCCATCCAAGCAAGAAATAGGGGATAATACCTGGACTCGTGCAAAAGTGGCAAAAATAACATATTGGGATAAATGGCTGGGAAGCCAAGTTCAGCAGGAGTGAGCAAGAAGCTGAACCAGGAAAATAAGGCTATGTTTTTGACTGATTAGGGACAGAAGAACCAATTCCTAGGTCCTGTGGATTGAATAGGCTTTCTGAGCCCTTTGCAAAACTATGATTAAAGAATTCACGGAAACTTTATGCAAAATAGACAGAGGATCAAATTAAAATTTCTCAGCTGTCATTATATCTGCCATTATGTGTTGATAATCAGCTTGTATACTTTGACTGTTTGGTTGTGAATATACATTTGCACATCTATAAATACCCCTGATTAGGTAAAAATGAATCCAAAGCTGAAATTTTGGTGCAATTGAAAGTTACTGTAGATTTCCCATAAATTTCAGCTGACTGAGGACTTCACAGAATCTTGATGAGTAACATATTACATATTAACCCCTTCTTCATGGCAGGATGTAATTATTATTCCATTAGGCTTGCAGGGGAGTGGCAGGATTTACTGTATTTACAAAATTCACAGCAGCACAAAAAGTCAATTCTGTTAAACAATTATCAGCAATCAAGAAGTTTCTGAGAAAACAGGGGCACATCCATCAGTCTCTAGAAACATAAAGCATAAGAAGGAGTTGAAGGAACAGCACCCTGACACACAAAAAAAATCAGTTAGAGTTGGTACCTTTAAAGCAGACAAAAAGCTCCTCATCAGGCATTTCAAGATCAATCAGAAAAAAAACCTGAACAAGCAAACAAACCCCCAACAAAACCACCTCCTCCCCAAACCCCAAATACAATAATCTTCCATTTCAAATAATAATATTTTTGGTGTTTACATACTGTATGATTTAAAATATGAAGCAAGAGTCTTGCAGAACAGCAAAAACCAACTTGCAGCACTATAAATGCAAATGTAGAGATTAAAAAAAAAAATCATTTTTACTGGAACTATTAGGTGATCCTTCAAGCCCTTGAGAAGATTACAGAGGAAAAAAAAAAAAACAAATAGAGCCTAGCTATTTTCTTGTAGAGGTCGTCAGCTGAAAAGACTAAAAATCATTAGGTGTTGTACAGTGTAGTGGCTTGTCTTTGGTCTGCAGCTGCTGAAATACTTGGGTTTCTATACTGCTTCATTTCATGCTATAAAAACAGCAAGAATTTAAACCATTTAGGTATGTCTACATCCAACCAAAACAGAAAACTACAAAGATTGGAAAACCTAGCTTTAACAGAAACACACCACAAAAGCCTATTTTTCCCCTGAGTACCTACTCAGGCCACTGTGAATTCACTTCAGTCTTTAGGCAGATAAATGAAGCTGTCTCTGCCATCTTCCATGGTATTTACTTCTCTATCATTCAGTCTGGGTCCCTAAAGAGCAGCTTGAAATCTGAAAGGAGAAACGAAGTTTTCTTCCAAGAAATAACTTCATCCAGAACTGGAGGGAGAGAATTCCATCACCAGCACAGCGTTCCTTCCTGCTGCAGTTGGAGTTAATGTCTACTGAGCCCAGTGCCACGCAGACCAGCCAAGACAACAGGGTGTTTGTTTAGCACTACAGACCTGCCTTTGAAAATCCCACCTGCCTGCTTGCAGCTCTACCTAACACAAAGTACTGAGGGCAGAAAAACAGTAGCAACACACATGGCTCTCAGAGAGGAGCTATTGCCTTCTAGGCACCGGAGCACTACACCAGTGTCAGAGAGGGAGTGACTCAGCTGCACCAGCCGCGTTGTGGTGAGGAGGGAAGAAGCAGCCACCAAAAGCAAAGAAAACAAAACGATGTCTTGAGCGGATCATTTGACAAATCTCCCCAGAATTTGCACTATTCATGAAATCTTGTTCTAGCAGCCTTTGCAGATTTCACGTGTAGTAAGAGATCTGCTCACCTTCTCACAATAGTGGCAATTATTTCAGCGCCTGATTCCACTTGCTCAGGGTGCACTAGTACTCAGGTTATCTTCTGTATCCACGAGCACAGGACACACTACCTTTTCCATGTCTGACTCTGTTAATAGGGCAGAGACGAAAGCAGATCTCCAACTTTTCATCTTCCCCTCATTTCTGTGTGACATGTGGCAACTGCTGGTAAGTTTTGCCTCTGTCTTGGGCAGCACAAGACAGAGTAATCACCTTTTTTTTGGGCTTCATGCCTATATTATAAAGGAAATAGCAAGGCAGCCATTGCAGAAATGGTGAAAGACCGAGTGCACTCAAATCTTCCTGGAATCGATGTGATTTGATTCAAGTCTAGCAGGAAATGGCTCCTAAAGCACACAGTTAATGTAGCACTTTCAGAATGCCATTAGAGTTCTGATATATTATTAATTAGATGAAATAGGGAAAAAGGACACAGCAGATACCAATTACTATAGCACAAGCTGTAAATAGTCTGACTTTTCAATTTTTCAAGTCTCCTAGATATAACTATATTAATGCTTTATTTAATATATATTAATTTCCTATCAAAGTGAACAGCCTTATCAAGAATATTTCATGCATATTGTACGGGTGATGCTAAATGTTCTCTGGTCACAAACAGAATTCATTCAATTTTCATTTTGATATCTGTCTCATTTTAATAAATGTACAGAAACTGTATTTAAAGAGGATGTATAATATATATGTAAAGGTCTAGCAAAAAGCTATTTTCTACTACCACTCTGCTCTAAAAATTCACAATTTCTGTAAGTACCATAATGTTGAAGGTGGTACGGGGCTGCTAATTATATTGAACCAAGCACATTCTTATTGAAGTCAACTGATTTGCTACAGATTTCTCTTGGATAGAGCAGAAGTCCTACAAAGGTATTTCCAATATTCTTATTGAACCTCAGATACCATGAACTTCTGAGAGATTTTTGGCAAAAGAGGTTTGAGAAAAAAATAAACAGCATAAAATTCTTTGGGATTCTCTGCAGAAAAATACAAGACTAAATCCTATCAGAGAAGGCAAGAAAAGACTGGCTGGTGAGTACTTCTACAGCAATACTTTCCATTAATCACGTTTTGAGAAAACAGGACAATATTTGCTTTTCAGGGAAAGAGATTATAAGTACCACTAACTTGTCATCTTTTCCTGGTGAGTTTAGACATCCTATTGAGTAAGAATATGCTGAGATGAAGCATGAGAGAGTACAAAAGAATCCGAGTTGAGCCAAGTACACCCTATTATGCAGCTTCCAGCATTTCCAAGATAACAACGCTCACTAGGACAGCATCATATTCCTAATTTTAACATTCTGTATAGGCTAGTCTGGTGTGATGGAATCAGACTGCTGAAAAGAAGATGATATTTAAAAGGCTGGAGCTGCCACTTTACAGATGCTTTACTGAAAAATTGTTTTTTTTTTTTAATTATAACAATACCAATATTTATATAAACATATTAATTGTGCCTACCTTATATAAGTCATAGCAACATAATTTTTTAATTCAAGTTTGAATTACAATTCTAAGACTTGAAATTGTAATCCATACCACTGTGATTCATTGTAAGTGCTGCATATTAGCTGAAGCACAGTCAGCGCCTTTACACATATTACCCACAGTTTATGTAGTGCCATGAACAATGGTGTTCATTGTCTCTTAAGCTGTATAATGTCCAAGATTCAACACTCCTGGTCGTTCTGAGATTATCTCTGCAGTTAAATTCCTCTCCACTAAAGATTTGTGATCAATATCCCTATCATGGACATAAACTGTCCATGCAAATAGTTGGATGTTTAAAAGGTATTTTCATGTTTCTGCCAGTAAAATAAGGAATATCATCATAAAGAAATGAATCTTTAAGATCCTTAAATTCAGGAAATTATGATCCGTATGCAAACTTTGCAACTCAGCACTTAACCGAGGCAAGTAAAATGTTCACAGATAAACTTGAATTATGTGTAGTAGACAATCCAACATGAAGAGATGGGACATACAAGCAAAATAAGAAAAACACTTGGAGGTATGTTAATACTAATACTGTAGTTGCAACCTCTAGCAGAGGAAAAAACTGTGTGATGGGTGACTGAGAACAAATTTTGGAGGTGGCTATTTCAACAAAGCATCATCCCAGAAACAACCCATTGGGCAGAACTCAGGTGTTTGCTTTGAAGCTCTGACAAGAGGCAGAGTCAGAGACTACTGCTGTTTTGCTGCCAGGGGAAGGTGCTGCCAGGGAACAGGGGACCTGACAGTGGGGCCACAGCAGCACTGGCAAACCTGCATGTGCAACAAGAGTGGTGCAGAAATTGTGTATCTCACAGGACATCAGAGCCAGAGGGCACAGAGTAGGAGACTCATTTGCTGATTTCCTAATTAAACAAATTAGGAAAGGAGATCTCATCAGTGATGAAGTTCAGGAAAATCACAGCAAAGCTCCTTGGCCAGCACTTCCAAAGATAGTGACAGGACTTGCCCCTAAACTAGCCCATTTGCCTGAGGAGGCTACACAGTTAGTGATTAGGTCTTTTCTCATATATAAAACTTGAGAGGCAAATACTGCAAACAAAAGGTACCACAATGTGGAAAGATAGCTCAGGCAATAAAGAACTGGAACACACATCTCATGAACGAGTGCCTGTATATCAGGTAGAGCTGTGTTAAAGTGCATGTCCGCCTTTTTGCAGCAGCATTCATAATCTTTTGCATGGCCTTGGGTTACCTGCACTGCAGGAGTTAAATATGCCTTTAAAACTCTACAGGTGTTCTTGGAGAGTCGACAGATATATACACCTTTTAAAGAGGTGAGGCAGAGTGAAAAATTACTTGACAAAGAGATTTTAATTTTATATACAGTCTTGTTTTTGATACCAGTAGGGAAGAATATAAAAATGTGTCTGAAGCAAAACTCCCATCAAATTCTAATGGGAATTGAACATTCAAACCACCGCATAGATTTGAAAACACCAGTCAGAGAATCTCAGCTTCACATATCCTGTTTGCAAAACAGAGCTCCAGACACTTATTTTCATTTGTTGACAGAACTGAAGGTCACATTTATGCTATCCAGAAAAACAGAAAAGGTGTTTGAAGAGACATATGACAGGTATTCTGAGATGCAAAATAACTGAATAGCAGACCATGTATCTTATTATCTCCTAGTAGGAAACAAGAATCGGTTCCCTGACAAACTAAAATATGCTGAAAGAAGGCAAAATTCCCACCCCAACGGCTATCCACAAAGCTTCCTTCTAGGAATAAATTATCACTGTGTGATTGAATTATCAATATGTGACAAACTGCTCTTTGAAGTCACTGGAACCAGGACCAGACACCATTTGCCAAAGAGTATGCATCAGAAAAACTGCATTAGCTCGTGTTTGTTTGCTTGAAAATAATACAGATCAGGTAGTTTGGATGATATGGATTCTAACATGAGTGGATAACTTTCAATATACCTGCGGTCTCTGCAACATCAATTAAACGCTGTGAGCATTAACTTTTAAGTGACATCTGCAGTAAAAGTAACTCCATGTGTAATGTGGTCATTCACAATGCATACAATTTTACTTTTCAATAAGTCATATAGTCCTTTTGCAGAATAGGATGCAACACAATAAGAAAAAAAGAGGAAGAAGATAAAAGAGAGATGAATGGAAACCTCAACAAACAGCATTAACTTAGTCACGGGCAAATTAAAGAGAAATATCTTGAAATGCTAAGAGTGGGTAATCTTCATCTAATTCTGTATTTTTTCCAGTACATAATAAAAGAAAAACAACTTGGTGCAATTCGGAGTGATTGTCATGGAACTACAGGTATACACTAACTTATCACTGCCAGGAAACCAGGAGCACTCCAAATTAATCATTTTTGTATTAATTTCTTGCAGGATAACTGCATTGTAATTGCAACAGTATTTCTCATTAGCAAGAGAGTTTTCTATTGTCTTTTTCATGTCACGGGGAACACAAACAAATTAATTAGAGTTTTTCAATCTCCATGGTGAGCAAATCACAGGTACAGAACAGTGTGTATAAATAGTATAGCATCATCTGTTTGCTTTTGTTTCTTCTCTCACTGTGGGATCTGAACCAGACCTATGGAAACATCATTCTGCTCAAGGGAGCTGCATTTTTTGTGTGGATGAAAGCAGTGAGAAGATTCATTTTCTCTGTGGGACATAAATTCTCTCTGTCCTGGTTGCACAACATTCAGCCTTTGACACCAAACTGTTCTGTTTGCATTACCATCATTGCAATGTACAAACACACTATTGCAATAATAATGAAATTATGAGCCCACAAAGTGAAGAGCTTTTTCATTTTTATTTTCAAATTCACTGTTCAGAGTGAATCCTCAAAGTTGCCTACTAAATATATTTTATAGTAAAGAAGATTAATTAAAAGAGAGAATATTGATCAGAAATAGTAATTTTCAGTAACATTTTGTTACAATAACATTAAAATACCTAATATTTGTCTTTCTACATGAGAGAAGTAATTTTGATAAAATATAACTCACAACAGCGTTTTTTCCCAGGTAGCCTCTCATTTGGACAAAGACTGTTTGCTGGTATGCATACATGCACACAGTCTTACAAGTTCCTCTTCCAATTTTTAGTTAGTCATACTAAGATAAAGCAATCAAGTAGAGCATTTCTTTCTGTCCTTTGTGACAGTCGTGAAACCAGAAGTGGGAAGTTTGTATTTTGGGTTAAAAAGAAGTATTGTAAATCAGCTTCGTTAGCACTACTTTTTAGTAACTTCACCAAAAAAACACAAAAAAATCCCCCAAAAAACCCCAAAACAATCACAAACCACGACAGTAAACTATAAAAGCAAATCAAACCCACTAAAAGACACTTTTATTTTTATGCGCATTTCTCTACTATTGATTTTCCTTTCAGAAATTGGAAAACACTCTTTTCCCCTAAGCACATTGTCCCCTCAGATGCTAGGTTTTAGGGTATTTTTAGCTTGTGTTCTGAAAGGAGCTGAAATTGACACAGCTGGTTTTTCCAGACAGGAACAGCAATTTAACATAGCTGTGTGGTGCACGAAATTGCCAAGAACAAGTGATGCAGCCCCAGGATCAGGTGTGAGCCGGGGGCCAGGTGTGCCTGGTGCTGCAGCAGTGTCTGACAGCCAAGCTGGTATCAGCTGCTCCTGCACAGAGAGATCCCCGGGGCACAATCCCTTTCATTTAAATGATAAGTACTTACACAGAGAGCTTTTTGTGATTCATTCTGTCATTTCACTCTTACTCACCTCCTTTACTGCAGTCTTGTTTATTTTTCTCAAGAATCAATGAGATAAACTACTCTCTTCAAAAGTAATATATGGACATATCAACTTCATCCCTTTTCTTGGTCTGCTGAGGAGCATTGTTACAAAACTTGACTCAATTTGTGCCATGGTTGGCCACTTCATAGGAGTAAGAATGAATGTCTGGGCTGCACTGCTGAGCTTAGGAAAGTGCAGGCTGCCCAGGTCGAGGCAGAGGAGGCTCCAGAGACACTAGTAACTGACAGAAAATAAAAGTTCTACTAGTTAAACATATTTCCTCCTGAACTCAAACCAACACAACAATGCTGACATGCAGACAATGAACCTCCCTGCAAAACTGTTCAATGCTAAGGGAAGGAGTTGGCATGTAAGAAAGTCTGGCCATGAAACACACAAGAAATCACAGAGCAATTTGCTTGGAAAGCATAGGGTACAGGGCAAGAGGAGCAAGAGACCTCAGGAACTGTATCACAGATGGAAGGCTCCCATCCCCATGTAAGAACACAAATGCATGCAGAAGGGGAACAATCAGGAAGGACTGGAACTCTACTTGCAGCCACAGAACTCTGGCTCTGCTGCAGTGACTGCAGAGCTTCTGAAGTTCCCATTGTCCTTAATTGTCCTCAGATCCTGTGGTCCTAAGCCTTATGATGCTTTTACAAAATACAGAGTTCTCCCTGTTTTCCTGCTGGAACTACAGAAATCCAGAGAGATGTAACTTTGCTTGGGTATCACAGGAGAAGCAAGATTTTAAAAAATCCAAAATGCAAAGCTGAAGTCTTGGATTGTAGTCAAAAGGATTACTCAAACCATCAAGGATCATAGATCTTTATCATGGGTTCAGATTAGTCCAAGGTCAGACTCGGTGATTAAACTCAGATTGGCCAAATGCATCTGAGATCACAAAACATAGCCCAGAAAAACTCGCTTTTCTTCCAGCTACAAAACAACTTCACAACTACAAATCTTGAAATGTTGCCTGTGTTTTTAGTAGGAAAGAATTCCTGTTAATTCCATTGATCTTGAACTAAACCAAGTCATGACTAAAATAATTTTTCTTTGCAGTAGAAGAAGCAAAACCAACAATCCTAAATTTTGAAATTTTATTTCTCTTATATTTGCAGCATTACTACTGGGAAAAGTCAGGACTACCGAACTTCACCTTAGAATTATGAAATGGAATCATAGAATGGTTTGGGTTGGAAGGGACCTGAAGGACCATCTGGTTCCATCCCTTCTGCTGTGGGTACCTTTCACCAGACCAGGTTACATAACACCCCATCCAACCTGGCGTTGAACACCTGAACAGGGATAAGGCACCCACAACTTCTCTGGACCACCTGTTCTAGTGCCTCACCACCCTCACAGTAAAGAACTTCTTCCTAATATCTAACCTAAGGTTCCCCTCTTACAGTTTGTACTCATCAATCCTTGTCCTATCACTGCAGTTTCTAACAAAAAGTCCCCCTTCAGCTTTCTTGTAGGCTCCGTTCAGACTCTAGAAGGCTGCTATGAAGTCTCCACACAACCTTCTCTTCTCCAGGCAGTCCCTGCTCTCTCAGCCTGTCTTGATAGGGAATGTGCTCCAGTCCTCTTATAAACTTTGCGGCCACCTCTGGACTTGTTCTAACAGTTTCATGTCTTTCGTATGTTGGGGGCACCTGAACTGTACACAGTGTTCCAGGAGGGGTCTCACATGAGCTGAGTGATGAGGCAGAATCCTCTCTCTCGCCCTGCTGGCCACACTGATTTGGATGTAGCCCAGGATTCCATTGGCTTACTGGGCTGTGAGCACACACAGCCGGCTCATGTTCATTTTTTTGTCAATCATCACTCCAAGTCTTTCTGCAGACGGCTGCTTTCAATCCCTTCTCCACACAACCTGTAGGTGTACTTAGGATTTCCCAGACCCAGGTGCAGGACCTTGCACTTCCTCTTGTTGCACTGCATGTGGTTTGTGTCGGCCCAGGTCCCTCTGGATGGCATTCCTTCCCTCCAGTGTGCTGAGTGCCCCACACAGGTTACTGTCGTCAGCAGACCTGCTGATGGTGCCCTCCATCCCACTGTCAATGTCACTGTCACTTCTCAAAAATACAATGACTGGCAGGAACAATTTTCAATTAGGCCAATCAGTTCAGTTAGCACTGAACTCAACATATTTTGTTTATGCAATAAGAAAACTTAATAAATGCTAAAACCACTGAAGGTAAGTATAATGATATGTTGTTTAATATTGGTACAGCATTTCACCTATGCTCAACTGCACATCCGCTTGCAGGAACTTACTATATTGGAAAACTATAACAGTTCTTCCTAACTTTGCAGGTATTAACACACTGAAAAATACATCACCAAAACATGAAAGCAAGGGAAAAATTCAAACATGAGCTTGGAATCATATCAGTTTTACACTAATTTAGAAAGGACTTGAAACTGCAGGGTGCTTCATTCCCTCAAGAGTGTAAACTGGGTTTTTTTGGTTTCTCATGTAAGTGTGGTTGTTTTACATCATTAATGCAGCTACATGGGACATGAGACAGAGTGCCACGAGTGCCAACACTCAACGCACGTGCAATTTGCCTAACACAATGTACAAGCTGCGTCTGAGATGAAATTACATGATTGCCTAAAATATCACCAGCTGAAATCTACTTATAAACTTGAGTTATGTTAAGTGTCTTTTAAGCTTAGCAGCACAGAGCAAATGATCTTAGTGATAAAGCTTTAAATCCCCAACTATTCTTCAACTTCAAATATCAGGATACTGCTTTTGTGGACAGGTAATTTTCTTCACAATGAGGAAATCTCATGCTTGCATGACCTACTTATATATTAGAAAAAATGAGGGGTTTTTTGCCTCGGTTTGCAAAACCTTACTGGAAGGTTTCCAACCCATTCCCTCACCCTCAGGATCATGGCTGAAAACTTGCTGTAAAGAGGGTGTTTGCCTACAAGTTCTTCAGGAGTTTCAGGAAATTGCTGTTGGTTCTTCCTGCTCTACAGGCAGCTAGTCAAGCTTTTTTTTTCTTTTTTCTTTTTTTCTTTTTTTTTCTCTTTTTTCTCTTTTATTCCTTTTTTTTTTTTTTTTTCTCAAGAGATGGGGAAGGGAAAGGACAGAAGCAAACAAATAGCATGTCAAAAAAAGAACACCAGAACTATTCACTGGCAGGTGGCCCTTCAGTTACCTGAATAAGAACTCTAGTCAACTAAACACCTAATGCCTTGCAGGAACCCTGATCACAGAGCTGAGACAAGTTTTCTGCAATATGGTTTCTCTCATCTATCATAACAAATGAAAGGGTAATCTGCAAAACGCAGGATAAGGATACAAGTACTGACCAGGTCCAGGTAAAGTGGTAAATTATTGTTCATACACAGTAGACATGGCAATGACAGGGAGATGGCTTGTGAGTCTCAAGAGTGACCAATATTTGATCCCTCTAGGCTAAGTAACAGGAACAAAATCAGCCCCCAAAAGGATGTGTCTAGTGGTCACTGAGCCGGTAGCTTAATGTCACCTCTTTCATTAAGAACTATAATAAAGAGTTTTGAGAGAGTGGCTGCAGTTGGCAAGGGCAAGGAAGATGTTTGAAGAACAAGATATGGGACTCAGCAATGAGAGCAGTGAGAGCTGTTATCAAACAAATCTTCCCACCATAGGCAGAGGATACTCACCCAAACCTTTCTAATTCAAGTTGTTGCAACTCCTCCACTTTTTTAAAGGGAGATAGGGAAGGAATGCTGAGTAGACCAAGGAAAAGATTATGTTCCTGAGGCTACTTTTGTTAAATATAGTAAAAATTAATAAATAGAGACAGGAGCTGGTACATGTAAAGAAGGGAGTAAAAAAATATAACCTCAGCACCAGAGCTGATCACTGGGTAAAAAGGTTGGTAATCTCACATTTCAGCTATCACCACAGATGCTGGAGGAAGGCACAATTTTTCACAAACCTTGCACTGTGGGAGAAATCAGTCATGGCCAGGAAGACTGCTATCAATAACTTGGAAGCTCAGGTAATTTTGTCACACCACAAAATTCTCCAAATTACCAGAGCACTCAGAGATAAGTGTTGTAGAGGGTGGTTTGGGGGGACAAGGGAATACCTGAATTTGGGGTGGAATACCATATTCTGCTCTCAGTTGAATTTTTGGGTCTGCTACCTAAGAGAATAGTACTAATGAAACTCTTGTGAAAATACATTACCTAGGGGTGAGTCTTCATTTTAATGTATTGTTGTTATGTGTGCACATGGAAGAGTACACCACGGTCGTGTCATGATAGAAAATGAGTGATAATTACTAAAAGCAAGCAGCATGTGGCACTGATGGTTATGGGAACAGTTAATAAGATATAATAAGACACACAGCTTGTACACTACGTCAGTGGTTTCATACCAGACCAGGTCAATCAGGCCTAAAATCACTGTGTTTGTCAGCAGATCTTGAGTCATGGTGACCCAAGACAGTAACTGCGGATTCAACAGTAATAGGCAGATGTTTTTAGCTTAAATAAAAAGAAAAACATCACCATAATGCATGTGTTTTCTTTCGCTTTGAGCTGAGGTTAAGTTGGCAAGAAAGCTGAAGTAGATCAAGAAACCTCACCACAGTAGGATTTTCCAGGCATGATGATGGATGTGTTCATCTGTGCAGTGCTGGCTGGTTTTGGTTTGTAGAGTAGTGTGAACAAGCAGACCTTGGGACAGGGCCTGAAAAGGGCCTACTACTGTGGATAGCATACTAAAGTTTTGAGGCCTGTTGTCTTGATTTCTGTAGCAAGGGCTTAACATAAGTTATGTGTTCTAGAGAAATCTACACTCTCTATGTAAAATTTGCCGTGATGGAACATCTGATGGCAGGATTTAGAAATTATTCCTGTGATTAATTTCATCTTTGCCCAAACTGTGTATACTGTTTCAATTGGAATTTGCCTAGCTTCAACTTCCCTCATTTACTGCTATAGTTTTGATTACTACAGTGAGAAGCCCTTCTTATTAAGTTTCTATTCCCCATCTAAATACTAAATTAAAAGATTGACCAAGACATTCATTAATCTTCTCTACCACAATATAAATGAATCGAATATATTTTTTCCCTATAAAGAAGTTTACCTAATTTTATAACCAATAGCACATCACTGCTGAGGCTTCAAAAATCCCATTTATTTACCTTTAATTTGAGCTGTGGGCACCAGACCTTAATGTTATGATGTGGTGGCTGTCACATCACAGCCAAATCCTCAGAAACTGAAGCCTTTTTTACTGGACTTCCTCCTGTTCATTCACAAGCACATGATGCCAGAACTAATACCTACACTCCAAACCACATTGAGATTGAAGACAACAACTCCTCATTACTCATATCCCTAGACTTACATAAATATAGGTGTGGGGGGGTTATTTAATTAGAGAAAATTTGATTTCCCTGGGATTCAACTTAATTTCTCCAGAAGCTCCTTAAAAATTTGTCTACATAAACACACATATATGTATGTGGATACCTACCAAAAATACCACTGACATTTCCAAGAGGCAGGCAGGCAGGAACTCCCATAAGTCAGAGCAGACAAAATATTTCTGTATGAGCTCATCCAAACTCTAGCAGGGGGCAGTGCTCTTGTAACATCTTTAAATGCTTTTTTTCATCAGTTAGAGAGGAAGGAATCCACAAATAACATAAAACAAGCAAGATATCATCACTTTATCTATTCTTTTCTACAGCTGACACTGAAGCTGCCAAGAGTGTTGTAAGTTTGTTCTTCATTGTATTCAAGGGCTCTTGAGTCCTAACACACTTGTTGTGGCAACTGGGCATTTTCTCAATATGCATTGCAACTGCATTCACTAAAGAAAAACAATAAGTCACAGAGAAGTCTCTCTTTTTATGAAGTGTTATTCCCTGACCTAAGTCAGTCTTTGTCTTTGAATCACTTTATGTTACTCCCTATTTAGTGGATTGATGGCTGCTATGGCAACCACCCATCCTACTCTACAGACATAAGTATTATTCCTTGATACATATACGTTCTCTCACCAAATACACTTTGTGCAAGTTCAAAATCAGAAAATATCTGGGGATTTAATTTGTTTTGACACTGCTGTTATCTAGGTTGTAATGTATTGTAAAGATAAAATAAGCCTGAATGTGTAAAGTGTACATTAAACCCACTAATAGCAAGCTCAAGGAACACTACAGGGAATCAGGCTTCCCACATTAATTTTTCTTATCTGGGTGTAGTAAAATATCAGCCCAATGTCAAACCTGGAACATGTTTCAGAGAGCTAAGGAAAGATATTACTGTGGTTTTAAGAAGAACCTGTACAGTCCATCTCAGATGGAAGAAGAGAAAATGAGATTAAAAGAATCAGACTTAGTGGCCACTGCTGTGGGCTCATACTGTTATCTAGGTAGAAAATTGGTGACATAGCCCAGAAGGGGCTGTATCAGACTTGGAAACATTTAATGCTCTTAATGAAGGTCAAATAGCAGAGGTTTGTGGGTTTCTGACAAAGAGCTATCATTACAGCTAAATGGAAAGTGTCTGGTGGAACAGGCTATCCATGAAAAAAATCTTTCACATACTCCCTTGACAGGACCTTTACTTTCATCCCACAAATTTCAATAGCACTCTACATGATTGATACACATGGATGCGCACAGGAGAAAAAACGGCCTCCCATGTTGATTTTATAAGAAATTCCTTTCCTCACTATTTCATGCTTTGGGCTGGTAGTCAAAATCTTATCAACAGAGAAGAGAAAAAAACCCTGCAGAATGTCAATGAGAATGAAAATGAAAGGAGTGCCTGGATATTATATTTTAGGCAGATTAGTACAGATTTTAAATGTAGAAGCATCTACTTCATATTTTTAAGCCTCTGACCTCCACAGATTTAAGCAGGAAAGAGATACTTCTTTTCTATTAAGCTATCAAGGCTCATAAAAAACCCCTTGAAACTACCATTTTGTATTTATATTTACAAGGATTTTCTGCAAATGTAGAAAGACACTATTTTCATCCTATTCTCAACCACTCTGAAGAGTCACTGCTTTCTTGGGCTTAAAATTGACAAAAGCATACTTTTCTGAATAAGCCCTAAGCATGTGTGTTTTTTCTTGGGATGCAAAAAGCCGCACACACACACAAATATCCCAAAGCCTCAAAACAAAGTAAAGTGAAACCCCAGTATTACCACATAAATAACATCTCCAGGGAAAACACCTCAGCTAAACTTGTAATAAAATATTTTGTAAAGCCTTCATGAGTGAAAATATGAGGATATACTGATACTTGTACAATGGTTTTGTCATGGAAGAAAAACAAGAGCTGCTGAGAAAATCAAAATCGACAGAGTCAAAAGTCTCTAGTGAAAATCTAACTGCACCTTGATGGATAGATGTCCAAAAAGACTAAAATTCATATTCTTCCTTTCTTCCTGTCACCCCAATAACACACAGCTTAAAAAAGCAAAGCTACTTGTAGACAGGGAATGGGAAAAAGGGAAATAAATCGCTGTGTTCCTGATCTACCCCTTTTTCAATAAAGAATCACTATCCTGTAGACCAACCGCCAAATGGACGTCTGCCAAGGTATCAGTGGAAGAACAGCACATTGAGAGAATTTATTACAGGAATTTAACCTCTTCCAAAGTGGGAGAAAAAGCAGTTATATGTTGTTCTGCAAGGATCACTGCATAGATTCCTTCAAATCCAGAAAAAAAGTGCTAACAGACCAAGTGCCGGCAAATATATGAGCCTGATGGCCTGGGTTGACTTATTCAATCATTGAGAATTCAATCATCTTATTAAGGTTAGATTTATTCAATCATCTGTTGCACTCATATGAAAGCACCTGCTGGTTCTATCTGAAGTAGCAGCTGCTAAAACGTGGGCCAGGTACAACACCTGCCAGTGTTTCCTTTAACCAGTTGACCTTGCACCACATGTGACCATAGGATTTTCCTTTCACACCAAAATACCTGCAAAAGAGAATTTTTTATTCACTGAAGGAATCAGTATAAGATGCAGAACAGAGATGCCTGAGCAGGAGATGGCTTTGCAGGCCAATAAGGTAAGGGTCATCCGGTAGCAGCAGAATTGTCAAATGTGGAGAAACATGGTAAAACAAGGAAAGAGGAGGCAAATGTTTGAAAGGAGCAAGAGTTGTGAGCAAGCACCAGAACAGCATGAAGTGAGAGAAAAGGACAAATAATGAGGCTCACACAGAAGGAGCCAGCACAAGTAGGGCAATGGGTAAAGATGACAGCAGACACTTCAGTTTAGAGAGGTTTAGTGGGGTATCAAGGGTGGTTGGAGTGAAGGAGGTAGGACAGGAAGGTAGGCCATTAACTGAGATGAGAAAAGCATCAAATGGAAATATTTACATTGTGATTAGGAAATGCAAAGAAAATTGTGGGGAGACGAAAAATCAATATATAGGCTCACCAATGATGGTCCTTCACCACAGTGATAGAGAAAAATGTAAACTGTTATGAGAGGTGCATTGGGCTATGCAATGGCAGATCTGCATCAATGGGCTCTGCCGAGGTGTCACCCAAAAGTTACAAAATTGCGAAGCTGACTGTAGGCCTCCCTTAAGGATTTCACTACAGATTCTTGCCATGCTAGGTGACACTCAGTAGAAGACCCAACTATGAGTTAAAATGTGTACTTTTGCATGTGTGTTAATGGATTCAAGTAGATGATCTTCTCAGCCAAGTGAAAATATAAAAGCAATGATAGGAGAGTATATTTTTGAAAAGTCACTCAGTAGATTTTGGCAATCATACTATAGCTAGTATTTATACCAAGGCATGGATTGCTTTATTCATGATAAAGCCATTTGTGTTTGCCATTACAGTGATGATCTGCAGTCAAATAAAAAGGTTCTTTTTACATTTCTTTTTTTTTTTAAATTAGCCTGTCCTGAAATCTCGTATGAACAAAGCTTACAGGCACTTTCCTGAGAGGAGCTTTTCCATCCATATATGCCTCACACTTATTAACATATCACAGTTATATATGAACTTACACTTATCCAGGACAGCTTACAGACCGGCATTAAGTATTTGGGTTAAAATTGTAGAGTCATCCAAGTAATCAAACTACAAAACCTTATTACTTGCTGCTAAATAGTCCAGCCAGCAACAAGAAAAAGACCAATGAAAGAAGCCAAACACACAAAAAAAATGAGTGTAATCAAGCTCATTCAGATGTTGTACAGAGCAGAAGGAAGAGGATTCATCACCAAACTGCTTCCAGAAAGCTCCTGGATATGGTATTTAACATGCCTGTAGGTAAAATGTGATCAGGGCTCTGTGAAAGGTATACCTACATGCATCAGTGTTTTGTCAAATCTAATTATTCTGCCATTTTAATTCGCAAGAGCTGAGTTTTCTCAGTCTATGTCTTGCATTTCTATCCAGTGTAGCCACTTGACCTTGAAGAAGCTTTGACAGCACCTCTCACATGTTAAACCACAGAGAGGTTAACAATTCATCCATCCTCTGAGAGCTGCATGCCTGTGTGTGTATGTGCACATCTGTTTCTCATTCTTCCTATCATATCACTGGAGAAGTGATGACTTTCAGTGTTCCTGTACTGGGGCATTTTTTGGTGTAACTACAAAAACTTTTTTGCATGATCTCCATTGCCCCTACACACCTGCCTATCACAAAGGAATTCAAACGTACTAACTCTTTGTAGAACAGTCTTATTACTGAACTAACATGTAATTGAAATTATAGCTATAATTAATCATATATGAATAATTTCCCCACACAGAGAAGCCTACAATAATTGTGGCAAGAGTGAATTAGTGAGTGACAAAGAATACCTCAGGTACCGCAGAGCAGGGGACTCAAACATCTGAGGAAGACAGATGGCACACTGGCTTGTGCTAACTCACCAGTTTTACTCCTTCACCGCTTGGGCGCAATTGTTTCTGCCGGCATAAAAGGAAAAATTAGACTAGAAGTACTTCACACCTGCTTTGCACATGAAAGTCTTGATCAATCACCCTGTCATATCTATTGCTGCCTCCATTACAATGGAAACATTAATTTCAGCTTTTGAACACTTCACAGCTTACACGAAGTCACAGAAAAACAGCCTTGCAAACCTCACATCCATGTTGTGTAGTCATTCTGTCATATCATATGTAATCTCTGATACAGATAGAAATTCTGTACTTTACAAGTGTAACATTTATTTTTCTGTTGCTTAAAAGATTGACTAGTAAATCTCCAGTGCCAGCTCTGTGCACACTGCAGGGAATTCTGAGCTTCATTCTTCAATTGCAGATTTTATGAAAATCCTTCAGAGGCAGGTGGCAGCAGAAGGTCGTTGAAGAAAAATGTTAAAAAAGAAACACCACTCACAGAGATGTAGAGAAGGCATGCATGTTTTTTTGATTTTGTGGGTGTATGCTTATCTATATTAACAGTGCTTCAGAACGAAGTTTAAATGGGCATTGCATGAACATTTGACAGGGCACAAGGTAGAGAGGTAATTAATTTCTCCTTGGTCTAGATTCATAAAACCAAGGAAAACATTTTGCAAACTCAGTAAGAAAACTCAATAGCCAGTCTAGATTACAAGAAAATTGACCACAGATTTAACTTTTAACATTTAATTTCTATTGCAAAAGAAAAATAGGGGAAGTCCTAAATTACTTTCAGAGTTGTCATCATAAACTTCACAAAAGAAGGTATCACAATTATCAGCTGATACCTTGCCTATCCTTTTCCAGCTTAGCAATGCTCCTGAAGATGTCAACTATCTCTTTCCTAAAACAGGTAACCACTCTCCAGAAAATGGATAGAGAATACATACGTCCAACCCATTTAGCATGAAATCTCTCTTCTTAAGAACGTAATTGCAATTTCATACAGTGTGATAGCTCAGCATTTGCACAGAATCACAAAATATGCTGAGTTGGAAGGGGCCCATAAGGATCGTGGAGTCCAACTCTTAGACCTGCAAGGCACCATCCCCAAGAGAGACACCATGTGCATGACAGTATTGTCCAAATGTTTTCTGAATTCTGTCAGGCTGGTGCTATGACCACCTTTCTGGGGAGCCTGTTCCAGTGCCCAACCACCCATTGGATGAAAAACATTTTTCTAATATCCAGCTAAACCTGTACTGACACAGCTTCAGGCCATTCCCTCAGGTCCTTTCAGTGGTCACCACAGAGATCAGTGTCTGCTCCTCCTCTTCCCCTCACGAAGAAGTTGTCAGCTGAGATGATCAAGTCCACCCTTTGACTGATCTGCACCTTTGACACTAAGTGCTATGTCCAGTATTTTCTTGAATACCTCCAGGGGTGGTGACTCCACTACTCCCTGGACAGTCCATTCCAATGTTTAACAATCCTTTCCATGAAGAAATTCCTCCTGATATCAAATCTGAACCTCCCCTGGTGCAGCTTGAGGCCATTTCCTCTTGTTCTGTTACTGGTTACCTGGAAGATGAGGTACCACTTTGCTACAACCTCCTTTCAGGAAGTTGTAGAGAGTGATAAGGTCTCACCTGAGCCTCCTTTTCTCCAGGCTAAAAAAATCCAATTCCCTCAGCCTCTCCCCATATAACTTATTCTCTAGACCCTTCACTAGCT